>VWYH01007856.1:45160-347531 GCA_013399365.1 Pampusana beccarii
TTTTTTTTTTTTTTTCCATGAGACTTGTAGCAAAGTAGCCAAAGCATTCTGTGCAGTAGGTCACAGCATGTGGAAACATGATCTGTAACCTGTCAGTCGTGCACACACATGAGGCACGTAACACTTCAGTGGCGGAGCTGCATTAGTAGAGACACCGTACAAATCCTGTCACAGGAACAGGCGTTCAGGGAGGAGCAAGCTCTCACAAGCACAGATAGTTGTGCATATGTGTTTTGCTGAAACATTGTTGCTGCTTTTATGAGATGAATAATTAATATTATAAACCTTATTGTTCAGAGTGGCAATTTGCAGTTCCTTTGGATGGGGATGTGGAGCTGTTGGAAATGTAAACATCTCATCTAGCAATTTCTTCAGCAGCGTGTTGTGCCTTTTATTGTTTGAATCTGCCTGGGAGTGGCTTTAAGATCCAGTAACCTGATCTTTTATCGCTCTTGGAGGCTTCCTTTTCGGGTATGCCCTGATGCATTCAACACATGTCGGTATTGTACGCGACCGGCAATCAGAGCGATTCAGGCTTGCTTTCGCCGTCTGCGAGAAACGGCAAATCATCCACTGTTGAATGCTTCTCCGACCTGTCAGCCGTCTGAAGCTAATTTCTGTGTGGCTCATCAACCCCATTCAAGACTGGAAGCGCTGTGGATGACCAAGCTAGAGAAGCAGTGACAAGATCTTATCTCTGGAGTAAAGACTTAGTTAAGAATGAGAAAGGAAAAGGGTTTTCTTGTCTGTAGAGGAACGAGACTGATGTGAGAACACCCAGTTTCTCACCGAAGAAAACAGAGCAAGGCTATGAGCAATTCGAGGCTGAGCAGGAGGAGCAGAGACTGCCTTTAAACAGCAGTTATTCTGTTACTTGTCTGAGAAACGTCAGCAGATGGACTTTGGTTTCAGTGCTGTGAATATTTGCAGTGGCTTTGCATGTTGGAATACAAGCAGTGATCTCTTTTATTCCCCTTTCCCTGTGTATTTACCTGCTGAAAAATGAGTGAGGAAGCGAAGGAGAAAAATGCTAAACCAGCTCACAGGAAAAAGAAAGGAAAAAAGGTAACTCCCTATACAGGCAGTCTGCTGTAATGCCTCTTTTTAAGTCATTTTGTGTTCTAGCAGTTTGCTTCTGGGTGTGGAGTGGCTTTGGTTGGATAATTTGTTTGGAATAAGGATGATGGTAGAATTGGGAAGGTTTTGTCTTTGCTAGATGTTCATGGGTGTGTTCTTTGCTAGAATCAGTAAAGCCATCACAACTCAGTTGGTTTGAGTTATTTAAATACTCCACTGTTTAAATATATGTTAGTTATGGAATTTCAATGTGTATATAATTTGCCTAGTGTATTCCAAATGTAAACAGGTACCTAAATGAAGCCTTTTTGAAAGGAGAGAGTGATAATCAACATGTACTCTCATAAATTAATATTATGGACGTTGCTAAGAAAACCAAGTTTTACAATACGGCTGTATTTTAAAAAAGCTACATTTTTTACTGTATGCCACTTTGATCAGTTTTATATATTTTTAAGGCTTAGAAATACTGTAGTTACACTAAACTCTGGAATACAATTCCAATTTCAGTGGAACTAATTTATGTTATGGTGTTGTCTTTGTATGAGACTGCACTTAAATTTGATTATTGTCTTCTGTGTTGCAGTTTTTTGCTTTCCTGGTATCTGTGTAATTTCCCCCTCCCATTGTGAAATGGGTGTTTTTCATGTGTTTACACTCAAGAGCCAGATTGTTAAATCTAGTAACTTGACTTCTTCAGGTTTTTCAAACCCATATTTAAAGTATTAACTCAATATATTAATTTATAAAGTGAATTTCCTCAAGTACAGTAAAAAAGACATCCGAAAGGTTTATCGTTGTTGCAGATAATATATTCGGACTCCCTATCCTTCATTTTCGGAGTGTATGTTTGCCTTCCTACCATATGAAAGTGTATGACACCCTCATAGTTAATCCATTTCCTTGGTGAAGGATTCAGTAAAGATAGTTGAAAAGGCAAATTAAACCAGATTGACACCTCTATACTAAAATTGCAAAGAGCAGCTTTGGAAGGAAGCAAGGGAAAACATAGCTGAAATAACTTTTAATGGTAAATTAGGATACCTTCCTAACATAAAAAATGCTTCCATCAGGCATGACACATTGCCTCAGGACTAGAAGCTATATCATAGAATCATAGGTATCTACAACTAAATTCTGGAATGGGTTTCAATGTTAATGTTTCGTTAATGTTTTTACTATGTTATACAGATAATTTTTATTGCATTCAACGATTTAGCTGTAGTTTTGTAGCATGCACCAAATTTTATGGCTTAAGCTCGTATAGATCAGTCTTTAGATGACCAACCCAACAGCCAAGAAGACAGAGCAGCTCAGGTGACTTAGGATTATGTGAAGTTTCACCTGTTATTCCAGCAGTGGCTGGTGACTGTCTACCCATATCTTCACCTTATGAATTTGATATTCTCTGTGGGCAGGAGGCTACAGCTGCCCTGTCCGAATCCACCCTCCATTGACTGGCACAGCGTGTCACTGGTCTGAGGGGAGGCGGGTGGGGGAAGCTGTGGGACGTGTTTATGTTTGTGAGCTGCTCCTGTGAGCATTGAAGGCCAACATCACAACGCTCAGTTGATGCCTTGCAAGGTAATGGTGAAGCCCACCCTTACATACCTCCAGGCTTCACTGCACGAGCTGTAGGTAACACCAGGGCGTGACTGCAAACCATTACATTCCAATATGGTGCAGCTAGAGCTTTTTAAATCTGCAGAAAGTATTGTTTCACTCCTCTGTCAGATTTTTTTCTTCATGCTGTTGGAATCATTGGGACTGTTGCTGGGATAAGCTGCATGAGGCTGAGGCGCATCCCTCATGACTAGTGCCCATCAAGGCTGCTTACATGTCAGCGTGAAACACAGGCTGGGGCCAGAATGTGCCCAATGGAAAGCGAAACAGTTCCTTTTTTTTTTTTTTTAAAAAAACAAGAAGCAACTATTTCTTCTTGTTCTAGTAGATATTTTCCCCATTTTTCACAGTTCATTGGGGGAAGGTTCTAAATTTATTGTTTTGATTCAAAAGATGAATCTCTGAATTGCCAGTGAAAAACTTAGTTAACTCAGGAATGCTCTCCAAGAAGAGTTTGATAAACAAACAGTGTTTGGCTGCAGAATCCTGAGCCAGGTGAAAGCTTAACTGGGTCTGGGATTCCATTGAGTTACACCACATATCTCTTCTAAAAGTAGGTATCCCGAAATGGGTATTTCCGTGTCCTTCTTTCTGTTCTCTTTAGATAGTTCCTTTCTTGGCAGCTGTGCTTTCTCCATATTTAGCCTTTCCTTTGCCGCCTGTGTCATTTATCTTCAGAGATGAGGGGTGGCAAGTCTTCCTTCTGCTCTTTGACTGCTGAAGTGCTCATTCATATCCCATTCCCTCTTTATCAACTCTCAGTTTTCCTGTTCTTACACAATTTTTGAAGTAAAGATACAGGAAGAGCAGGAGGACAGCACTGGAAAGCTCACCCAGTTTACTATAGGGAAATTCTAATAGCTGGTGTGTGTTCTGAATTCCTGAAGTTGTATGATTAGGGTGTACCACAAAAATAAGCCTTAACCTGGCAAACAGTGTCTCTCTCACTTTTGAGCACAAAGACGTGCAATAACCGTGCATTTAGAACAGATTGGCCGAAGCAGAAGATTTTCTGCAAGTTTGCTGAAAATTTCGGTCTAGATGGAGAGGATAAAGATAAGAAACAAATTGGGAGGTGTTGCTGAGATTTATTTGTAAGGATGGACAATTTAGATGAAAGCAGAACAGTACTGTGTTTAGCACTGATATTGTGGGGATACAGCTTTCAAAGGATGATAACAGTACTGCATCAATATTTATTAGAGGCTACACTGAACAGGATTATCTCTAATGGAATAGGAAGCCTAATTAGTTTCTCTGTTCCATCCTTCAGGATTTCTCTCTCCCAGCAGCCTGTGCCTCTTGCGATTGAGCTTCAGTCATCCTGCAATTTCCAGCCACGCTTTTACAGAGTCAGTGCTCTGAACCTGTCAAGTTTAATCCTTAGGCATTATGGAGTGGCTTTTCTTGTATGTTTGTGTCATCACTTTTCAGTAAACTTTGGAATCTCAGTTATAGAAGAGCACGAAACTCGACTGTCACTAGAGATGCAAGATGTGTTTTGATTTTTAACAAAGGGAAGTATTCTGTCCTCTTTTGAATCAAACTACCAGGATGAAATTAGCCATGAAAATATTTGTGGTCCTTGAAGCTTTAAAAGATAATCAGGAGTGTATAAACCAGAAATAAATTAGATCATCTCAAAACTTCCATAGTAAAATAAAAGTTGTTTTTCAATTTAATTTTATAGCTATTTACTGGGCACAAATCACTTCTCAGTAGTGGGAAATTTCACATTAAACTCTCATACCAGAAGCTTTGCTGGAAATGCAGATTTTTTTGTTTAGAGGAATCTTCTGTTCCTCTCTTCCCATGTTCCCTACAAGTTCTTCAGACAGCCTGCATGATTAGTGTTGCTGATGCATCTTTCAGTATGTGCATAGCACAAATCAGTGATGGAAACTAACAGAAATGTGTAAAAAAGAGTTTATTCTTAGATGTGCATGAGAGAGCTCATGCTGAATTCTAAATGTGATTCTAGAGTAATCTGTTTATTAATCCACCTCACTGTCTTATTTAGTTGATCACTGTAGTATGATTTCAATGCTGCGTTCTATTACTTTGCGTAAAATATGAGTACGTGATGCAGAGAAGAGTGAGCTACTTAAGCAGCAGATTGAAAATCAGTGCTTGGGGTCTGAATGTTTAGTGTGGCCAACATTATGATTTTGGACTAATAGTAGGTTTAACTCAATCCTTGTTTTTTGAGCCAGTAGCCTGGGCTCACTACACTGGGAACACACTTCGTGGTTTCTGCCAGGGAGTATCTGCTCTGTTGTGACTTCGAGGTTGGACTCAGCAGCATTAGTGGCTGTCTCCAGAGAGGACTCTTCCGTTGTTGCACACAGCTAAAGTCTGGTCAGTGGTGTCTTTATTAGGATGAGAAACTTCAAGGGACAGTTGTGTTGCAAGTAGATGCTGAGAGGTCAGAGGTTCTCTTGGGTGTGATGAGCCAGTCCCCACCATAAAAATGTCATAGCAACAGTGATTTGGCAGAAGAGTTGTCACTGCCTGTGATGGAGCTGGATCAGGTCCTTTATAGGCAAAGACTGCTTCTAATGAAATAGCATCACTGATCTCAGTAGGTACAATATTTGTGGGCCTGAGGTCTTAGCATTTCATCTTTAAATGGTCACGTGATTTATCTGTGTGTGTGTGATTATAGCGGGACTTTTGATGATCATAACTCAAGACCTGTGAAGAGCAACTTTTGTCTTGACGAGATGAGAAATACTGTTTTGTTTTTGAGATTCATGGTGGTATCACACTTCCAAAGCTATCTTTTACAATTATATTTACTGATTTGGTTGCTTTAATGAATCCTGTTGATCTGTGTTCAGCTCTCAAACACATTATGGTTGCTGAGGGAGAGCATTCACTGACGTTTCCTCCCAGTGGAAAAGTGTTCATTACTAATGGTAAAGAAAACATTCATGATAGAATCAATGCTTATGTAAATATCTCGAGGGTGGATGTCAAGCACATGGCAACCAGACTCTTTTCAGTGGTGCCCGATGATAGGATGAGGGGCAATGGGCACAGACTGAAGCATTGGAGGTTCCATCTGAATATGAGGAGAAACTACTCTGAGGGTAACAGAGCACCCAAATAGGCTGCCCAGAGAGGTTGTGGAGTCTCCTTCTCTGGAGACATTCAAAACCCACCTAGACGTGATCCTGTGTGATCTCCTCTGGGTAAACCTGCTTTTAGCAGGTGGGTTGGACTCAATGGTCTACAGAGGTTCTTTCTGACAACTATTCTGTGATTCTGTGATTTTTTTTGAATTTTTTTTTTTTTGTAGCTTTAAATTTATTTGTAAAATTAACTTATTACTTGGATGTAAATTGATTTCTAAATTTGGTTGGTTCCTGACAAGGTGAGAAACTAAAAGCTGCTTAGATTTGTGAAATAAAATGGAAAAAGACTCTACAAGGAAACTCTCTTTCTTGTATTGGTAAATAAGGATTTTATAGATTTAAATTTGACTGTATCATGATGATCTTAAACCTTAATATGTCAATGCATGCTGTGCTGAAAACTTAATTCAGTGGTATGATAAACAGATTTGGGTTGGCCTTGCTTGGCAATTTCTACTTGTTCAGCTTTAACATCTGTTTTATTGATGTGACAGATGATTAAAGTCACATTTTCAGCAGAAATATTAGAGGGAAAAAAACTCCACAAAGTACAAAAAGCCTTGAACTTCCGGAAGATACTCTTCATTAGCATGTCCAAATAGCAAAAGCCCAAGAACAGTAGAATATAGAAGTTTTCAACCATTATGACTATTCTTCACTTATTTGTTCTGTTTTCTAAAACTTCAGGTTTTGAAATTGTGTTCTCCTGAATCGAATGCATTTACATTTTCTTGCCATCTATGATTTTCTGAATTGCCCCAGAATATTAAAATGCATTGGTTCCTGTTGTCTTGACTAGAATCACTTTGGTACTTGGTAATATAATTGTTTTCCTTTTATCGTACTGGAACAAAATAAAGCATATGCAATGGCAAGTTAAGCATCTTATGGTTTTGAAAAGAGCCATTTCAAATGTTTATCTTCCCTGGAAAAAAATACTCTGCCATGACTTAGCTTCACTAGTATTAGTCAACAGCTCCTAGTCCCTAGGTATATAAATAGTTTAAAAAAAAAAAAAAAAAAAGTAGAAGTTATTGTTATAGTCTATATTAAATGAAACAGCAAGGTGCATTAAATTATTGAATTTTTAACATAATTCACTCTGTAGACAAATGACGGAACTTGTAACTTGAGTGACAATCCTTCCATTTGCTGCTAAATTACTATTCTCGCTGAAGGAAACAGATTTATTTATTTATTTCTTAATGTGGTGTTTTAACAGAGGAATTCTGGAGTTTGTGAGAGAACACGAAACTTCAGGGACATTCTTGGATCTTGCAAGATGATTTAATCCTACAGTTTCGAGCTTTTTTCCAGAAAATTCAGGTGTGAATAGTTATAGTGCTTCTGAAGGATCTAGGAAGTAGAAGTACTATTGTGGATAAGTGGGAATTTTTCTCTTGCTTCAGTGAGTTGTGTTCCCACCTGTGATAGGACCAGGCGTTTCACAGTGTTGCCTTCTTTCTGAGCCCTGTGTTGTTGTTTCCTTCTTCAATTTATTTTGCAGCATTTCCTCACTGGGTTTCTGAGCTGTTCTGTCCTTTGAATGATCTTGGCTGTTGCCATATGCTCTCCATCAGGAAGTTCATGGCCTTGATTGTCTTTGTTGGTTTGAATCTTCTGTTGTCTCAAGATTTTACCTGTATTGAACTAGACAGTACCAAGTTATCTTAGCAGGGAAGAGGAATGATTATCAAAGTAGGCAATTTAGGGTTTTAAGCTGAACAAATTAAGTTGTTTTTTTTTTTCTTCTGGTTTTGAAGTTTGTTATCTATTGCAAATGCTGAAGTGAGAGTACCGCACCTATCTGTTGGATCTTTCGCTTGCCAAATAGAGTCAGCTTCAGATTTTACATTTTAATGCTATATAAAAATATTCAATTGGTAAGTGTTAGTTCTTAGTTCAAGTGATGAAACTTCTGGTATCTGATCAAACCCATAATGTAATGAATTCTCCTTGGTCACACTTCTAGACACCTCACATGTCAAGTTTGGAGTATGAGCAATAGTTAAATACTTTATGAAAGTAATAGTAATCACATTGTCTTCCAGTTATTTTTTCCAGTTTGCTAATGGAGGTGCAGGTTGTTGCATTCCACTGACTGCCAGGTGCCAAGTCAGTCAATTGGAAGTATTTGCTGGAGAAACTGAAACAGGTATGAACTTTGAGATCCTTTCATTCCCAAAGCAGCATGGGGCAAACCCCAAACCCTGCCTTTTTCACTTGGCACTGAAGAAGAATGAACTGGTTAGATGGAGAAAAACTACACATGGGATATTTTCTTTAGCTTTTTTTTTGATATGTAATACACACTACGTTTTCTTATGTCTAAATTAAATGCATAGCTAAGTATATTTAAGACACTTAATTTAAAGTGTTGCTATTGCAGACTTGTCTCAGGTTTGTGCTTACAAGAGAGATTGGTTGTTGAGAATTCTCGATAGTGCATTAGCGATTCGTGAATGTAAACAAGGATTGATTGGTGTGAATACTTGTTTTAAGGCGTTGTTTGTTGTAAAAGGGAATAATGTTAAGCTATGTGGTGCTTCATGTTGTACACCATTAAGTCTGTTTCATAGCTTTATTTAAAAGTGCTGCTCAGGAGGAAATAGTCTTTTTGAGGGGGGTAATAATGGTTATATAACCATCGTGTATTGCTGTTGCATGTGTATGTGGCCTTTTTCTTCTATTATAATTGTTTGATGCAAGCTTATCAATATGAAAATGAACAGATCACTGCAAGCTGCGTTCCTTCTCTTTTTGGATATGTCATTCATAGAATAATCTGTAGTGAAAGATGTTACCTTTTTTATTTTCTTAATGAAATAATGTGGAAAAATAAAGTTAAAGAGAACGCTAAGATTTCATTATCAGTTCTGTATCAGTGACTGAATGGGAAATCTGTGAAAGGATGAGGTGGTGGAAGAAGTGGGATTTTTCAGAAAGTCTGTCTGGGGTTGAGTTTTTTTTGGGCAGGAGCAGAGACAGGGCATCCACCCTCTTCTGCTGGTTTCCAGCTTTTTCTTGCTGGGCTCCTTTGGTGGGGGGTGTATCTGGGTTTGCTTGCATATTGAAAGTGTATGGATATATTGATCTTGCAGGCTCTGAGAGTAAATAATGTTTGCTGAAACACTTTAAAACAGGAGGCACAATACATGGTGAGGATGACATTTCTCCTGATGGAGATGGCCACCTTCAGGCAAAATCTCAGCTGTGTGTGAGGAATGTAAACACAGGATATAGAAGCCTTAGGCAGAGTGCTGTAGGGTTCACATGTACCCTAGTCAGATGGGGCTAGTGCTCTTCAAGAGATGCAGAGGACGCTCTTCTCCTTTTCCCTACTCCCCTAAACAGCCCTGTAATTTCATTTACTTAATTACTGTTGTGTGCTGTTGGGAGACAGTATCACTACTAATTTGTAATTAATATTTGCAGTAGAATGCCAGCATGGAGTTATCACAGGCGAAAGCCTTAGGAATAGAGCAGTGTCACTTTGAATTGTTTTCTAGCTGAAAATTTATTATCAAAGATGGTCTCCGTAATTCTGGTGGCTGGTTCCACTCATACTCAATTGAGTCTGAACACCACATGCTAGAGAGGGGCTTTATTGAAGTGTCCTTTTATTTTACAAAAATCTAAATATAGGGATGTCAGTTCACCCTAAACTATGGTGGGATCCAGCTAGCTCAGTCATCCAGGCATGACAGATTTAAGGCTATTTGCTACAGAGCAGTTTCTCACAGCACTTTTCTGTCTAACATTCAGTTTTCAAACAAGTTTAATTTGAACATTTCGCGATCTTCATATGTGTTAGTCACATAGTTCTTGTACAGCTCCTTCAAAGTAATGAATGAACTGATGAGTACAAGTTACAATGGAAGCAATTAACTTTTTTGCCTTCATTACTATTTATGCTACACTGTCTCTCTTCTCGTTAGAGCCCCTTGCACACCAGTTACACACAACTTCCTGGCATTTCCTTGGCACCTGGTAAGAAATAGTTCTCTGTCATTGAGAACATCAGCTGAAATGGTTACGGAAGGTAAAAATTGGAAGTAGTATTCCCTAGGGAGATGAAATCAGTAAGTAGCTTTGCTTTTATAGAGCCAGGAGAGTAATTCCATCACGTGTCTAAAATGTGCCTCATATATGGAGAGGGACAATCCCAGCTGAAAATAAAATTTATAGTCTTTTAAAATGTGTTCATGGATCATATAAGGATATTATTGGTCTTTTTTTAAAGGTAGAAGTATTGTGAGGATAAGCATAGTGATAGTTTTTAAGTAACAGAAAAAAGAAAACTGCTGTGTATAACAAGGAAGATATGGATCTGAAACAAACCTGTTCATTTTACTGATATTTTAACAGGAAAATAAAAGGTAATGCAATGGTGGTGATCACTGTGCTAGTATTTGCTTACTACCAAAGTATTTGAGGGAAGAGGTGTTAAAGCAACTATAGCAAACTATATAGAATAATGAAGTGTCATGTTTGCAGTAAGGCCTGTAGGTGATTTGTCTGAAAGCTGAATTTCTGAAAGCAGAATCATGGCTTGAAACGTTCTAATTTATGATGCTGTTAAACAGAAATTGAAGAGAAAACTAAGGCTGACTGTTCAGGGTAACTCTTAAACAGGAGCATGTAATTTCTTTTATTGAATTTAGGACTATAATTAAAATCAAGAGCTACAACCTTTGTTTTCACCTGGTTTTCAAATGTATCAATCAGTTTGACTAGCCATGTAAGTGCTAGCCTGACTAGATTTATGCTGAGCCTGTTAACATTACTGTATTACAGGCAACTTACTATTTGGAAAAAAAAGAATTGCATGATCTGTCTGGAACCACTAAATCTTATATTTCAGGAAAGACACTTGGAATTTTCTTTAAATGGTTCCTGAGCCCTAGAAATAAGAGTCCATGTGTGCTACATGACCAATATTGTAAAACAATTCCAGCCTGCGAATTCTGTGGGATGCCGGTTCCTTCTGCATTGCCCCCTAGTGTTCTGTTAAACCAAAACCCCCACAAAACACCAAAACAGAACCCAAATGCAACAAAACTGATAAGTTATTTGCTTTTGCTTTTTCCTCTCACTGAGCCAAGCCTTTGTATTTATTCCCAATGGCATGTCTATGCCATTTCATGAATTTAACCACACGATTTTGTTTTCTGTTTTTCCTATTAAGTTGACTATAAAGCAGGAACCCATGACTACAGGTATTCTATTTGCCTTACCCTTTCCAGGCATCCTTGTTATATCCATGGCTTGACTTACTAATACAGGGGTTTCTCTCTCTCCATGTCTTCTGCTTTCCTTTGTGTTATACAAACGTACATGTACGACATAGAATGGCGTCCTTCCTATTCATTCTTGTCTTGGGCTTTTCAATCATACGCAAACCTGCAATTCTGTTAAATGAAAAGACATCTTTAAGATGAAACGTTTCATGCTTAGCTGTAGAGCCAGCCTTTCTGACTTCCATACCCACAGTTCTGCTTTTAAGCGTTGGCTACAATAAGATGTCGAAAACAAAATTAAGCTGTGGCTCATCACTCTGTGTTTCACTTCTATACATATGTATTTGTAAGGAAGAGGCATTGTGGCAAAACAGAACATGCTGTCAAATGAAATGCAAAGCAGGCAGGGTCAGCGCGGAGGGGCAGGCAGCAGCCCTCTGCCGTGACCTTGACGGGAAGAGCTGCTGTGGGCTGCAGCATCAAACCATTCCCTGTAGGGGAAGCTCTGAGAGGAAGGCAATGCAGACTCTGCCTCATCTCTGGAGTGGGTGTTTTTATCAGCAGATTGCAAAGCATGGTATTTACAACACCTAATTGTAAAGGCTAAACGTGGCTTATTTTCTGAAAACTGTATTTAATCAAAGGGACCTATCTACTTGATTCTGACAGATTACTTCGAGGGCACACCAGCAAATGTCAATGGCAGTAAGAAAGAGGTGGTGAGCGGTCTAGATAAGTTTGAGTATGAGGCAGGCAAGTTGACTGCCCTCAAAAAGAGAGTCAATCTAGCTTGAATTTTAAAAACCCTGGAGGACATAGGCCACTCTGTGTTTCGGCAGGGCACGCAGGGCAGGAGGAGTGGTACTTCTCCGACCTGCAAGGTCGCTGGCTGTGTGACTCCAGCTGCTGTCAAGAGCAGAGTGGCTGCTACCCTAGTTCTTGTGCCTTTTAAAGACTCCATTGTTTGTTAAAATTACCATGAACTGTTCTAAAATGGTGGCATTTTCCTGCAGCAGACGATCTGGGGTGGGGAATTGGGATGTGGGTTTGGTTTGTAGGATGGGGCAGATGGACAAGAGCCCTGAGTTCTCACAGTGCTCACCTCACTGCTTTTGTTATTGCTTTTTCTTCTTGGTTCTTGCACATTAAATTCTGTTATTTGCTTTATAGTAATACTCCAAAATCGAAGGAGAGATCTGCTTGCAAAGCATGTGGGTAAAGAATGGTCAGCATATCCCTTACAGTCCTTTCAATAGGTCTGCTGGATCAGTTTGCTACATTATAGTAATCTCTGACATTTGAACTGTGTATGTAGGAAATATTCATGGTAATAATAAAATGGCTTAAATCAAGTTCAGGAATCAATTTGTCTATTTCATCTTAGGTCTGTTTCTCACCTTTCGAATTTACTGTGAGTACACTGAGAAATCAGAATTATAAGGTTGCAATTGATCCCATCCTCGGTGATCCTGAAATAATGTCCTATCTCAGCTTGTCCAGGTTTCTGTAGGGTGTCCTGAAAGGACAGCAAATTTCAGTAAACAATGTGACAACTTTGAATGCTGAACTAATGTCAGCATTTCTTCTTTGTAGTCATTCAAGCTTCATGTAGGGTTGGTGTGCTTTGTCTGTTTAGATAACTAATTTTTATAAAATGATTCCAGAAAAAAATGGCATTATTTTACTGTGTTCTTATTTATCTTTACAATACTACTGATTTCTATGGTGCAAAAGTTCACAAAAACAGGAGTTCATGCTCTTGTCTGAAGCAGGACCTGAGCAGGGGCATGTCATCTTTTCTGTTTGTTCATTTTTTCGGAAGTCTTCTTGAATTTGGAAATAAGGGGAATTTAAATAAACACATAAAATATTTTGGGGTGTTTATATAGTCTCTAACGAGGTGAGTTGAAACATGAGAAAAAACACACAATACTTAAACTTGTACATTTTCCTGTTATCCAGAATATCATCTCTTTAATTGCAACTCAAAATCTAGACAATAAATATGCAATAACACTTTGCCTGTGAGATTGTAAAATATAGTTTGAGGGCTTTATGTCAAATGCAGTTACTGTTCTGTCTTCTGATGTTTGCTACTTGTGCTTGAAGCTATTTTATAGCTGGGAGGGACAGGACTAACTCTAAAATAGGCAACAAAACGTTAATCTAGGAGAGGCTGGAGTTGTGGTGCAAAATGTCAAAAAAACCCAAACAAACAAAAAAACCCCAAAAAAACAAAAAACCCACCCCAAAAAACCCCAAACCAAACAACCTAACCTGTTAACTGCTGTTTGAGGTTTGGAACTTAAAGGGATACAGTCAACAGGTCTCATGAAACAAGGGCTTGTAATAATTTTTCCAAAACTTACCTTAATATGATGTAGGGGGACATGGACAGAATTCAGATCTGTAATACAGGTTGTTGCAAGTGAGTACTAAAAGCTTTGCCCCTTACACCTGCCATCATATTTCAAGTCAAAGCTCTATGACCGGTACAAAGCTAGAGTAGTTCAGACTCCTACCAAAAACTGTGTTTATTTTACTCCCATGGCAGGAATTAGTGTTGAATAGATTTTTGTCTAAAGCCAACATTTTCAGAAGGCAAACTAGGAGCAGAGATTACAGAGTGCTGTAATTCCCAAGTGTTGTACACTCAGCAGCTTCACTAAAGAGTAGGAGTTGCTTGTCTGTTCAGCAGTTTTTAAATCAGGCTACTTGTTTAGCCCAACTTAGTCTGTGTGGTTTTTCAGATGCACTACAGCACGCTTCTGTGAATGACTATTAACAATGCCATTATGCAGTTCTTTGCCATTCATAATGATAGGCATATTGCAGAGTGCATGCAGAGATAAATCCAACAAAACCAGGAATGGATTTGTAATTAGAGCATGGGGGAAGGGAGGGGGGGAAAGTAGCTATTTGGAACATATTTTCATTTTATGTCTTTATTTCTGAAAATGTGTAATGCATCTAACTGCAGTTAGGCAGTATCTGTGCTCGGTCTGTTGGGAAAAGTAAGATGGAATGTTCCGACAAGCCTCTTCTGGCTGCGCTTCCATCCCTGGAGGAACTCTACCCTTGCTCATTTGTACTGGTCATCTGTCTCATAAACTGAATCAAGATCTCGGTTGCAGTTAGGAGACAATGTACAGGACAGAAAAGGCTGAAAGAATCAGTCATAGTATTGGCTTGATCTTTCTTATCAGGAATTTTAGCAACTTTTTTTTTTTTTGTTAGTATTCCACTACTATTACATGTGTTTTCATCTCATTATTGAGGTGTGCATTTCAGCAGAACAGATAGCCTTAAAAGTCTGGATACTTAAGCACATAAATAAAGTGTATATTTTATTAAAAAACAAAAAACTGCACTAAAGGTCGCGTATCTGAACTGTTCCCACTTTATAAGCATGGTGCTAAATATATAATTAAATGAATCTGCAAAACAATCAATTGATTTTGCAGGTTAATTAGGGACTAAGGATATAAGTGACCAATTCATTCAGGACTGTACACAAGAGAGTAGCCTTTTGCATTGTTGTTTTTTTTCTCGTATTTCCCAAGTAAATAGCTTCTTGATGTTTCATTAATGACAAGAGTAAATGAGTCTATAGTTTATACTGAGACTGATGAGGGCTGTTAGTATTAGGCAGAGTGCAAGTTCGTTCTTGGTCTTTTTCTTAGTGTTGTTATTTGAAATGATGCCACCCTGTGCTGAGTTATTTGCAGCTGTTAAACTGTAAAGATGATGCTATATCAAAATGTTTGAGGTGTATTTCCGTCGTTTTTGATTAGACTGTAGTGGTAAGCTACTGACCATGTAGGAGGTTGACTGAGCAGGGGAACTCAAGCCTCATGAAGACAAATGTGGGTCACGTGCTGGTTGTTGGCTGAGCATGGGAGCCAGTATCACTCCACATGTGGGGATCCAAACCAGCTGTGCTCTGCTACTGATCTGGATCAAACCTTGAGGTGACTGGATAGAGAAATCCTGACATCTTTCCTGGTCAGAACTGCTGTTTCCTTATACCCAACGTGCAGGAGAGCTGTGTGAAGTGTTAGCAGGCACTTGGCCCTTACGTGTCCAAACCAAAGTCACGAAGAGCAAGATTGAAACTGTCTTGAAATTTTATGTAGTGTGATTCATTTTTATCCTTGGAACATGTACACACTGTTGGGATTTTTAAATAACCTTTAGATTTTTTTCATTAAGTTAATGCATATTAATTCATGGCAGAATGAATCATATATTGATTCATATTGTACACTGCTTGGATTTAGTCACTAATGCTGAAATTAAAGTGGTCTAAAAAATAAGCAAATGTCATCTTATTCACTCAATACTATTATTATACATTTCTTCTAAGCTCAGGTTTTCATATAGTGATAGTATGATGCAAACAAACATGTTACTCCTTTAGTCTTTAACACATAACTTTGAGGGGAAAAATTAATCTATATCCCTAACCAAGAGCTCATGTCTAGAACATGTGAATATTATACCATCAAGAACAAAACGAATGCAGAGTTATTATTTTAACTGATTCAAAAGAAGAGATAGGCAAGCTGTCCTTATTTTGCTTCCTGGGGTGGAGGGGGGAACCAACAACAACAAAAAAAACCCACGAAAAAAACCCACAAAAAACCCCAAAACAAACAAGCAAAACAAAAAGCATGGGATGAAGTAGACACTTTGATTTCAAACTTTGCTTCAGTCTTTGCTCAGAAGCCTATTGTTCATTGAAATCAATGGATTGAGAGGAAAACATGGGAACAACTGAATCCTTATGTGCATCTGACTGTTGTTTCCCATAGTAAAGCACTCCCAAATCCTGACCTCAGGCAACTGTTATGCTTCCATTGCCAAAAGAGAAATGTGATGACCGTTACAGCAGGAAAGTGCAATATCCACAGTTTACAGAATGAGTTTAAACACTTGTTGTTTACAACAGTTTTATATTTGTGCCACTGATGTCAAAAATATGCTTTTGATAATATATATGATGTATAACCTGATGCAATGTTCTGTGTTTTCTCCTCCAGCTTCAGTGTTAGTATTTGAAGTTTTGTAGATCTTGTAGTTTTTTGAGGTTTTGTGGGACATTCACACTTCACCAGAATTGAACAGAACCTGTTAACAAGTTTGTAGTTACAGAAAAATGCAAGTTGAGAAGAATGTAATCAATGATGTGGTGAGGGAAGGGGTAAAAGAGGAGATTTGGGGTGCCTGCCTTGAGAGTGGGTTATCATCTAAATCTGACATGTCGTTGCCTTTAATTGTCTATATTTATTGCAGTGAACAGTGGATACACACTGCTTCCAAACCCTAACTTACCACTTATTTCCTTTATACTTGCTCTGAATGGATATAAACAGCTACCAAATCAACAAGGCACCCAAGGGTTTATAACTTAGGACTAGTGTCTGCTGCCCCAGTCGTAGGGTAACCATAAAAGTAGAGGCAAGGTCCTGTGAGGGTACAGCCTTTCAAAGCAAGCTGTTGTTGTTCCTAAAGTATAAATACCTGGATATGAAGCTGTGGGGGGTTTATATCCATTTAACAATCACAGTGATTATACTTTAGTTTCCTGTTTATAGCTGTGTTCATTTGAAATTAATAGGGTCAGTGAAATTCTTTACAACTATTATGCTGCAATATTTATGTGTCTTCATACCTGAACTGTCAATTAAAGTTAAAACTGCAAATTCAACAGCTGCTATGAGTACGGGAACAGGCACTCAGTGTATGCTGAGAAACCTCTGGGTTTTCCTTTGCAGTTTTGTGGTTCTATAAACACTCAGGAAATAGTAGCTTGTTTACTGCCAGGACCTCTTATGACTTGTAAACATGATACGAGGGTATAGAACAACGGTGAGTTTAAACTCAGCTGATAGTTCATCCGGTGAGGATTTACATTTTTGACTTATCTCCAGCACTTCCGTTGCTTCCTGGGGGCAAGGGTGTGCATCTGAGGCAGTGCACGCTCTAGTGAAAGGTGATAACCATAGTGCAAAACTTAATTGCTCTTTCCAGGTGTTATATTTTTAGTATATACCAATGTTCGTTGAATATCTAAATAGCGCTAAGTGAATTATAGCAGTTTGGGGGAATTATATGAGTTACGTATCTGCGTGTCTTTGTTCAGAATTGCTGTATATTCATTCTTTTCTCGCAAGAGTTTTTCATAATCGTTATTTTAAAACCACACCCCTTAGGACTTTTCTTAAATGACTAGTTAACTAAGGCCCAAGTAGCTTTTAATTTTAAATGTTTTGTAACCCTAAGAGGAATTTAAAGACAAGAATCCATTTTGGTTGACTAGGAGAACTTTGCTTTGATTTCTGCTAGAAAATGTATGCATCTCCCTGCTGAACACATGACTGGCACTTCACTAATTTTAAGTAATTCAAATAATTACAGCAAGCAAATTTATTCAGTTGCATGATCCATTGCCAGGATAAGCATTAGCACTAATGGCTATCTCAGCAAAATCTTCTGTGGCAGTACAAAATGGCAGTGCTGGCAGCCTATTTTGTGATGAATTATGTTGTGAAAAAATGATAAGGTCTGCATACTTAGGGAGAAGCAAAAAACGTACCTACCATTTTGGTTGAAATTTAGGAACCAAACCCCAGGCGTATAAAACCAGTTCTAACTGCAAAGTGCCTTAGCTGGTGATCATTTATGCATGCGTGCTGTTTGGAGCTGTGTACCTGCGCAAGGGCACAGGGCTAGCTACATTCAGGCCAGATGTGGCCAGAGGGGTTTGGCATTGATCTCAGCCCTCAGCATGGTGTTTGGGATGTGCAAGTGTTCTCATCTGCTGCAGCAGCCAGGAAGCCTGATGGTGGTCCCTAGTGTTTGCTCCCCACCTCTGACACCAAGAGGGTGATCCTTGGTGATCCTTTCTGTGCTTCGTAGCACAGGGTTGTTGTACAGCTACTAGTTTACGTCCTCGTATTTGCAAGCTTTAGTACAACCAAAGAACTGTAAATGAAAAAACAGAGCAGTTTTCAGAGGAATTCAAATATTAAGGGAAGATACAGCTGGAAGCTTGGTCCCTTTGATATGGTGATATCGGCAAAATAATCTGCACAAGCTGCCTGAAAGATTAAAACCAAAGGCTGTGGTTGAAGCCCAACGTCCCAGAGCGAGCTTAAGGCAGCGTGTTCAACACAGAGCACAAACACAGTAGGTATCATTCTTATCTGCTCAACTTAGTCTATAATGAAAATTTACCATAAAGCTTGAAAAGAAGGAAAAAAAATCAGAACTGTATCCACTTGTGTATTCATTGTAATTTATGTTTGTTTGTTTTGGCTACTGGCTGTTGATTATTTATGTACATTTCAAGTACAAGAACTTTGGGTAAATAGTGCTTCAGTATAATATCTAAATATAGACAAGTGTTTTTGCTAGTATTAATATCTACCAAAATAAATGATCTCATTACACACAGATACAGAAGTATCTATGATCTGTGATGGAATGCAAGATGTATGTATGTATGTTGTTCAGAGTAGCTATTTTATCTCTTAAGATATCTCTGTAGCAAGAAGGCCTTAATGTGTGAAGAAACCAGGTTACAGAACACTTTTTCTCTCCCTCTCCTTTGCCCTGTATAAAAATACATTTCAATTAGGCTTTATTATTTTTCTGCTGTCAGAATTCTTTCATCCAATTGCAAAACTATGTGAAATGGAGGAAAATATTTTCAAATGTAAATGTTATACCTAACTGATACAGACATTTTGGTTATTCTGGTTACTATGGTGAGATCTGTGGAGGACGCCTGTAGCACATCGGTCTTTTTATGTTCAGGCAGACTGTTTTTTATTTCCTAAGATCATTTACAAGCTGTAATGATATTAATCTATTTGTATCCTCTTCCAGCACTTCCCTTGCTCTGCAGTATAAGCCCCTTAATATAGATTGGCTGGAGAAGGACAGATTTGTCCTTCTTGCTGTCTGTCTGAAGAGCCCTGCGTGACTCGGGAGGGGCTATCGGGGGAAAGATGACCTAATATCCCGCAGGCAGGAAGCAGAGCTGCTTAGTCTGCCTCACAGAGATGCCATTACAGGGTGTGACTGGGGGAATATAAATCTACCAAGGAAGGTGGTGTGGTTTGGGGTTTGTTTTGTTTTGTTTTGGGGTTTTTTTGTAGAAATGAGCATAGAAACATGTATAGAAGGAAACAACAAAATCAAACCTGAGCACATATTCATCAATGTTTGGTTTGGTTACTTATTCATACGAGCATATGATAATTCTCTCCAGATAACATGACAGGGATTCTCCTTTCTATTCTGGCTTCCCTAAGTGAAATGATGCACTTTTAATTTTTTATTATATATTTTTTTTTAATTATTCCCCCCAAACCCTCCATGCAGAAATGTTTTTTCACAAAGCAGAATAATCCTCACAGCAGACTTATCAAGTACCCACCTCAGGATAGTGTGGAATATCTGCACTTAATCCACTATCTGCTGGTTCAGGACAGAGATTTGAGTTGAGAGAAGCTTTTGTCTGGTGATTGGGAGATGTGAGTTCAAACCCCTTCATGGAGAGGAAACAGGGTATTTGTCTTCCTCGAATCCGCACGAGTAGGACATGGGGCTGTAAAGCCAAAGGGAGACAAGGCAAGAAGAGCATGTTAGTACACCATTGTGACTATTTTTTCAGCTGAATTACTTGACAAATTCAAAGTGAATCTGTAACATATCAAGCTGAAACAGTCTTTTCAAGTAAAGTTTCTGTATTTTGGATAAATTGTTGCATAAGTTATTTCTGGTGACATGACATAGATGGCATTATTGTCTTTGTGGGCATTAACATATTTAATATCACTGAGTTAATATTTCCAAAGTTTGATCTTCTTTGAGTGTTTCCATGTCCCTACTTCCTTCATTCTATAGAAAATTAAAAAAAAAAAAAAATTAAAAAACCAGCATTTTGTCATAGTTGCTAAATGCAGCAATGACAGCAAAGTCAGCTAAAACCAAAGTGAAAATGAAATACAACTTGTTTATTTGTGGAACAAGAGCTTAACAATTATCTGAGTTTAAAGAGGAATATAAGAGTGACAAGAAGGCTCTGATCAGCAAGAGGAAACTTAAAGCTGTTGTGGTAGCAATAAAAACAATTCAGTTTGCAAACAAAATAGGGAGGCAAAACAGTGGGCAACACCAGAAAATGATAACATTATAAACAATTTTGGATCCTACTTGTATTAATATAAAATGCAGGACCATACTTGCTATCTTACAACTGAGTAGTACACGTCATGCATAGGATTTAGTAGTTTCCTACTGCTGCATTGTAAAGTTGCCACTGATGGAGGTCTCTGTACTGCTGTAACAAGATGCCCATTTCAGTGTATTTGATTTCAGTTTAAACAGCCTGAGGCTTACACAGTAGCCAATAGCCAGGTTACTGAAATTCTGGTTTTGCTACAATTCTCCAAAATTATGGGTACCCTGCTTTATCTCTGTATTTTAGGTCTTGGGTAGAATAGCTTAGAGTTGCTGTAGTACTACTTGTTTGATTGCAAAACACAAATAAACCTGGGAATAAACACAAGAAAGATCATTTTGTAGTCTCATGTTGTAACTTCTGAACGACTGTCTCTCGTGGACTATATAACCAACCATCAGAGGTGCTCCATGATTGACAGCTTCAAAGGTAGGGCAGAATATTGGAGGTGATGTACTTCAGAGCTTGCAGTGAAGTTGTTTCCTGTAACTGAGATCTGCATCTGTAGTTCACTGGCCTCAAAGTAAACATACAAAATATAAAACATCTTTGCAAAGTATTTAGTTTTTAGGGCTGTAAGAGCATACTCTGAAAGCAGTGATTATTTTTGTAGTTTAGCAAGAATATGATTTTAACAGTAGCAACCTTCCTATAATTTAAATGTTACCATGCAGACAGGTGCATTTGATCCTTTGAAGTCTGCAGGAAACAGTCTGAGTTGGGTAAGTGAAAGGGTAACAGACTTGAAAGAAAACTGGTAAGGGGGATTTCTGACTGCTGCAGCAAAGCAGAGGGAGGCCAGTCACAAGGACCTTTTCAAGCACTGATGTATTTCCTAGCACAAGCTATCAAAAACTGACACTATCTCAGGACTAGCAGCCAAAAAAGCTCCTGCATGTGCTCAAGGTGTGTTTAGTTACCTTGCTGTATTCCTGTTGTGGCAAGTTAATACTTTAATTCATACTGCCTGGTTTCGCCCCTGTTGTCTTCTCTTGTAGTTTCCACCATTTGTAAGACAATGGCACTGATGGGGTTGAGTCTGGATGTTAGTTGTCTCTGCTCATAGACGTCTCAAAAATCAACCTGGAAATGCTAGAGGATGTTTTTTTCAGAGGGGAAAAAAATTAAAATTAAAAATGTCGAACTCCTTGAATTGTTCAGTGTGCTACTTCCCTTTACATTTTTTCTTTCACTATCAATTGAATTTCCAAGGGGAAAAAATAATGTATTTAAACCAACTTTAGGATAATCTATATGTACTTTTTAGAGTGCATGAGTTAATGAGCACATCTTTCTCAGGACCATGGTGAAATAGGTGAGGATAACAACGTCTATTTTGCTGCTGAAAAATAGCAGCAGTGGGAAAAAAATGATTGAGAGAATTTCTCTTAGAACTCTTGTATTCATAAGTTTGAATTCATGCAAATGGAGACTTAGGACTGGAAGCCTTTGCGTGAAATAATGGACGACAAGTCAGTGCTTGTTCTGTCCTTTTTAAGACTCTTCATTGTGCATCTGTCATTGAGCTTTATACTGGAAATATAAGAAAAGCATAGCTGATTGTTAATGTGTTTATGTGATGAGCTAAATCAATAGCATCCACTTAAACTGGCAGAGATATGCTAATAAGCATGGGTTGCTGCAGTTTCTGCAGATTTTATGTACAGTTTTAAAGCTTTTTATGTGACTAATACATATGTATTATCTTATTTAAAAGAACTGGGTACATTAATGCTGGAAACATTTTGAAAATGACTGGCTTTCTTTTGGAATGTGTAAGTATGGAAACATGGGAGAGGAAGGAAAGCGTAATTTTGTTCTCTCTGACTGGTACACTGTCAGTTATAAAAACTTAAGACAAGACCGTGCACATTGGAAACAAAATCTGCTGCTCTCCCTTCACAATGAAGAGCACTTAGTGTGAAAACTTTCACACTATGTTGTGCTGTATGCCGTGAACTTGATACAGGGAGAAACACACTTGATTAACACTTTGCAGTGTTTATGTATTCAGTAACAATTTGCCCATCTTCTCACTTCTCTGCCTTGTTTCTTCCATTTGCTGCTTTTCAGTATTGCACACTATTTCAAGGCAGTCTTTATGTCATGTAACACTTCCCTTTCTTCAATGTAAAGGTAACATTTTTCAGTACAGTTCATTGAAGAGATTTGAGAACTTAAATAGTAACTTGGCCTCTTTCTTCATTTACATGTCTTGAAGTGTGCCGTTTATCTGACAGGCAGGCATTTTAGGTGCAGGAAGCTAATTTTAGCCTTCTGGTTTAGGGTAAGTGGCATCTCTCTAGAGCCACGTATGGCTTGTGAACAGTCCCCAAGTGGCTGACGTGCCAGAACTTAAAAACACATGATGCTGTAGGCGTGTGATGGCTGTTGAGAAACTAGAATTACCAGCTCCGAATTGCAAACCGTACTGGGTCTCTCTGGGACATCACTTCCTAACAGTGGAGTGGAAATCTGGGGAAGCGTAATCTTTACCTACCTGAAAACCAGGGGTCTGGCTGCTCTGCAGCCTTTGCAACCACTTATCTCATGAGCTTGAGCTAGGCACTGCAGGCAGAATTTTGGGAATATTCTGTGTTAAGGGTATGTTTTCCCTCCCACTCCATCCCACTGTGCCCCCACACTGTTTCAGTGGGTTTGGGGCTCCAGAATGAGACAGGAGTACCCATAGAGTTTAGTCAGTTATGAGGTTTTCTGCTGGTATTTTTGACATGGATTCAAAAAATCTCATCTCAGTTTTGCAGAAACGTCTGTGGCTGTTGTGTCATGGCAGAGTAATCTATAGGAATCATATTGGTACACAAGCAGGGGGTTTCTACACAGATTCTCTCCTCCTGTCATTTCCACAAGCCAGTGGGATTTGGGAATGGGTTTCTAGATCTTTGCTATGCAGTAGAGTGAGGGGAGATGAGGGATTGATGCCACCTCATAAGAGAAGGGCTGTGTTCCTGCCTGAGATGGAAAGAGAAAGCATTCTTGTCCCCACTTTCAGTACGTGGGATAACAGGCAGAGAGGGAAAGCAGACTTCCAGCTAACACAGGCAAATGTTCCTGATAAAGTGGAGGAGCATTTCCATTTTGTGTTCCAGTCAATTTTCAATCATGTCCAGGCAAAATGAAAGAAGCTCACAAAGGACCCAACAGAGAAAAAGCAACTGATGACAATCTAAGAAATTGAAAAATCCAATTCCATTTGTGTCGTCAGTTAAAGCTGAAACTGTTTAATTCGAAAAAGAAATAAAACATAGCTCTGGCTTATCACCCAAATTACTTTTGCATTATTTCGGCTGATTTTTAAAGCCACATAAAAGAGGAGAGGTCGCAGGGGGCACTGTCAATGTTTACTGTACAGAAACTCTTAGTTCTCTTAATGAGAACTAAGAAGCTAGAACTAGTAAGCAATTACACTCTAGGGAAGGAATATAGTGGTTTAATGCAAGATGTCTTAATGTTCCATCAGTCTTTTCCTTTGTCTCTTGCAAGAAGATGAATTGCTGTTTTCTTCACAGGTGGCATTCAGCCAGCCAAAACCCGCTAAATATTTGTTGTCATGGTTATCTTGTCCATACATGCTATTCACTGGACAGCCATCATAAAATATTAAATGTCAGTGCAGGATAGTTCAAGGATGTTTTTGGGAAGAAAGGGTGGTGTATTCATAGTGAGATAGCGGTGAAGAAATGGAAGACAGTCTGAAAAATAAGAGCCATCAGTCTGGGTTGCTGTTTTGGGATGTGGAAGAGTCTAAGATGAGAAATTCCTGTTTAGTAAAGTATAATCATGAATTGTTTCTCAGTAGTAGCACAGAAGCCACAATTACAATCAGAGCCCTTTTACACTGCAGACTGCATGAGGTAAGGACCTGGTCCTTGTCTTCAACTTTTTCACCATCTAGAGTCAGAAATTGGGGAGCAAAATATGTGATCAAGAAGAGCAGTACAGCCACGATGGTTCCATGTGTCTCTAAATCTTACTGTTCGATTATTTATGTTTTGCATAGAAGACACAAATTTGAAAGGCCTGTTAGGATGGAGGTAGTAATAATAGTAACAAAAAGGGAAAGCTGGAGATTAAGTAGGGAGGAAACCTGTTTGTGGAATGACTAGGGGTCAGGAGGAGCAAATGCCCAGCCAGGAGCTGGGAAGGTCTTGGGGTCAGTGTAAAGTGACCACCTTGGCGCTGTTGCTGTCCTGGTGTTTTGACAGACTGAGGGCAGCTCCATTTCCATCAAAAAGCTAAGGAGTCTTTTAGGGCCTTCGAAGGGAGTGTGCAGGATGGAGCGGGGCTTGCTATATTTTTTTTCTTCTTCTTTTTTCTTCTCCTTCCCATCTTTTATGCAACTCCCAGACAAATGCCTGCTTCTGCTTACCCAGTAGACCTCGACCTGATCTCCAGAGCCCCTGGGGAAGCTTCTTGCTCTCTGTCACCAGTGAGGATAGGAATGGGGGACAGAAACTTTCCCTGCATTGACATTACTGCAGCTTTTCATGTGAAATCTTACATTACCCCTACTTGAATTATGTTCTGGCTACAAACTGAAAAGCAAGCTGTCTCACAAGCTGTGATCAGTGAACCAGCAGTTATTAGGAGAATGGAAGTAAGTTCTTAAAGCAGTGACACTTCTTTGCCATAAGTAAAGCAAGGCCTGGAATTGACTGCTGTAATGATATCCTCATGTTTGTGGCTCCGTGCAAGACTTCTGCCAGGTCTCTCTAGAGAGGAGTTTCCCAAATAGTGTTTGCAACTTTTAGAAGAACAGTGTGACATGGGGAACTGAATCTGTGCAACTCAGTTTTTCTTAATTTTCAGTATCTTCCCATTCTTCTACCACCACATAAATTCATTTTCTAGAGCTCCACGTTTATGACTGCATGGAGTGGGGCAGATGGCTGTATGTTCTGTCTGAGCTGGCTAATGAAAACTAGTTGTAGAGTGGAAGGTCTTGTAGCCATGCCAGTATGGTGCTGTGTCTGGAAGTCTGGTGTAATGTTTAAGGTAGCTATTTCAGTCTAATTTCTATCAGTGACTTCAAACTATAATTTTGGTAAAATCTTTTTGTAATGGTCCATGACAGGCCAAGCATGTATGTTCTTTCTCTGGGTGGAGATCACTTAATGTGTGCAGAACTCTTAATTGACTTACTCAAAAAATATTTTGCCAGTGACACTAAACAGCGAATAATGTGGCCTCTTACAATGCAAATAGTTTGAATCTCACTGGCAGAATGCTTGTATGGTTGAACTTGAGCTGCTTACTGCTACTGTACAAAAGTAAGTATGAGTAACAGCCTAAATAACTTAGAGGAACCAACTAGCTTGCAACATAGCTGAGAATTGAGAGATGGAAGCATGTACCTATTAATCTACACAGAATGAAGAACATCAAACTGACACATGAAGTACAGGAAATAATAAAAATTTCACAGTGTTTTTCACACATGTGGGAATGTACATCATGGTTGAAAATAAAAGACCTAGTTAAGTTGTTTTACATAGCGGGTTGCAAACACTGGTTATTTTTAAAGGACTTTTCCAGCAAAGTTATGGTAAAGGTACTCCAAGCTACAGTAACGAAAATTCTAGTGAACTGCACAGCTCTTCCAGAATAGCAGTTTTAGTTGCTGTGTGTTCTGCTTCCATTAATAGCAAAGGTCAGTTCTTTGAAAAACTCTTTAGCAGTTTTGGGTTTTTTTTTTTGCACTAGGCTTCCCAAGGCAGTTTCCAGTGTCCTCATAATACTCTTATTCAGTCTAGTTCATCAATATTGAATATTACCCACCTAAGTTTCCTGTAGTGTCAGAATAAATACTTCCTTTCTCACGGTTTATGAATCCAGGTAACCAGGGTGAAATACGGTCAATAAATTATTAGCCCTGCTCTTAGTATGCTACACAATCGCTTTTGTGTATTTTGCATTAGCAGAAAACCACGCATGCTGTATACTTCATAATACCTCAGCAGGATTTTTTATGTGGATAAATGCTCTGAGATGGATTTACCTTTGTGGGAATGTTTAGCAGGAAGATTGGTGTAAACTCAGATATGGAAATGCCAAAATGCAACTTTGCAGGATCCTCATACTGTTGCCCACCTGAAATTAGTCCACTTTTTCTGGTTGATGCCTTTGTGGTTGCAGCTTCTGAGATGGGTGCAGCACCTGCCTGAAATCCAGCAGCCTTCAGGTATTAGGGCTAACACATAAATTCATAGCACACAGAGCTAGGAAGAATCATGGTGATTAAATTCTTCCACAGCATGAGGCAGAGAATTTCCCTCTGATTTTTTTCTTCCTTTAACCAGCTTCATAATTTGTGGTTCAACAAATCAGGTGTCTGATTTTACTTCAAAAATTCTCTAAATATGTATTGTACTTTTTAATCATACTTCTCCACTAAATAATTCCCTTAAGTGTCAATTGGGTGTGGGTTTTTTTGTATTCTGGCACTAGCATAATCCATTACGATGTGCTTCTGCATGCTGCTTAATGAGGTTGACTTGGTATTTATTGAAATAATTGTAGGATATATAACACTAGTGCATGCCAGTTCTATGAGGTAAATTTTGGTACATCTGGATAAAATACCAAGTGTTGTCTTGATGCCAAATAAGGCATGGTACTTCATGGAAAACAATGCTTGTGTTGTGACTGAAAAGGGTAAGTATTTCCTTCTGTGAAATAAGTAGTGGATCAGAAGCAAGCTCTTTGTTATTTTTTTTTTTTTCAGCTGTGGAACTAGCTGGCATTGTACCAAAAGCAATATAAATTATTTTAGTGAAGAAATCATTATAACTACTGTAGAGCCACTGTTTTTCCTCAAAAATTACTAAGAGAGAAAGTGTAGGAGGGGAAACTTTTGTTTAATTTGGAAAAATTATTCTTTTCATCAGATTTTGAAGTGCTTTGTGTCAGCCTTCTCAGGTAAGTCCTGCTGTCAGTACACTCAACACATGTCCCTGAGTTTTGGAGGATCTTTTGTAACCCCCTATACGATATTTTTCAGTCTTTACCTTTCCAAACTGTCTTTAAGAGAAGCCTGGTAAAAAGTCGTTGGGTTGGCTCAGGAACCTTTTAGGAGTCAGCCTATATATGCAGTGACCACATGGATAAAAACAGTCCCAGCAGCAGTTTTATCCATTTCAGTCCAACCCTAGCAATTGCCTCTGTCTCTGCTTTTTTTACTTGAGAGCCCTGGTCTGAAGATACCCAGGCCAAGAGCAAAGAGAAATTGTGGGTGGGGGATATCTGTGACATGGTGAGATGATGAATTTCTTCTAAAATGCAAATTAATGCTCAGCACTGCAGGGATTTCATTGTGAAATAAATTCTCTCGTGTCCTACTTTCTCGTGGTTCTGGCTTGTTAAAGTCTTGTATAAACTAAAGTTGGAGCCATCCACAATCACTCAAAAATTAAACTCCAGGAGATAATCATTACATTCTCTTTCACTTTGTACATCTGTTATTGCTATGTGCCTTCACAGGATTATTGGATAGAAAGAGTATTTCATTTTAGCCAGGCACTAAGGGCAGCCACTTTTGCCACTTTTCTATCCTTGTTGCTCACTGTGAATTGGAATGAATGGTCTTTTCCTCTAGAAAAGCATTTGCTGACTTCTCCTTACCCCCACCTCTGTCTAAGTAGTTACATGTGGAGTGAGTTTCTGTTTTCAGGAATTATTCTGGGTTTTCTTTGGTTATGTTGGGGTTTTTTAGTGGACCCTTTGTGTTTTTCCTTGCCTCTACATGAAGACATTCATGTGTGATAAAAAAGAATGTATGTTTTAACTGTAGGCTAAATGTAACTACTCCTACATTTATCCAGTTCTAAAATTACATTTGGCCCTTTGAAGGCAACAGCGAGGCTGATGTGGCCCCTAGTGAAAATGAATTTGACACCCCTGATCTAAACTGCTAAGGGGCATGAGACCAGTTAACTATGGATGATATTTAAAAAAAAAAAAAAAGCTGCCTCAGTAATTTTCGGTTTAGTTGGTTTTATCTGATTGTAACACAGCTGTTCAGAGATTTTTTTTCTTCCAACAGCTGTAGTCAGAGTGACTTACATGACCCCCAAGTTACTTTCATGAGGTGAATAGTGTTGTATTCTACAGAAGATAGTCCTAAAAGTAGAACAGATTTTTCTTTTCGAATGATTGCAAGTCTTCCTCTACTGTTGAAAAGCATTGCTTAAAAAAATGTCATGTGTCATTTCAAATATTACGTGTTTTTCCTTTTGTGTCTTGCATTCTCCTAGACATCCCTTGTTTCTCAACAGTGCTTGTTTCCTAAGAGTGAATTGCAGGGCGTGGAAAATGATGCTTAAAAGACATAGCAGATCTTTTTTTAATTTTAGAATGTAAATGGAGCAAAGGGGCATTTCACAATACTAGTATCTTTCAGTTCTGTACGTAAAAAAGTTTTCCAGATTTACATTCCTTCATTGACTGCAGACAGTAAAAACTGGAACCATGCTGTTGTTTGGTGTCATAAAATCAGAAAGAGCGAACAGAAGGAAGTCTAACTTATTTGGTAGAAATCAGATACAAAATCCACTTAATGAATCCACAATTTTGTTCAGTTTCACTAAAGCATGTGACAAATTTAGTGCGAGAGTCAATGCTTTGAGGTCTAGTAGTTGGCCACTTACCTTTTGCCCTGCCTGAGCCTCTGCTCAGCTTGTTAGCTACTGGACAACAGGAGCTGATGCACAGGTGCATGTGGTATTTTCAGTGTTTTATGTTCTGGGACAGAGGTTGATCTTGTTCAGGTGAAGGATCTATACTGCCTTTAGGGACTTCTATTATGTCTGCATTCATCCCTTTCCCTTCCAAGCCTACCTACCGGTGGAATGAGAGAAAAGTTCTTGGGAATTTGTGGTCAGCTCTTGTAGGTGAATATGATGATCAGCACTGTCACCAGTTGTGAAACAAGAACGATTGCGCCTTGAAGACAGGCTTGAAGAGTTAAATAGATCATGACTCTTCCGAGGTGCCTGGAGTGGCAGATGAGGTGCTGATGCAGGCTCCCATCGATTTTTTTGTTTGTTTCCTGTTTATTTTATCCAAGAGAAAAGTCAATCTTTTGATTTTTAGTTCACTTTTTAGCAGCAGAAAATAACTGTCATCTGGAGAACAGCACTTAAGACAACAGGTTTATAACTTAGAAGTGGAGGGGAGCTGATGCAAAGTTTTTTTTTTTTTGCTTGCTCCGGGGAGCATCACCTCCATCTGTGCCAACATGTGTTGATGTTGCTTGAAAGTCCTAATTTTCAGAGTTCTACACATTTTTAGAGAATGTACCATGTCATTGGTATCATTTTGACTTTTATATCCAAGACTTAAATGGAGCTCAAAGTTGTGCTGGTCTTTCACTGAAAATTGATTGAACGCTTGATCACTTGACCAGACCTCATGCTGCCTTTACATTATATTCAAAACCTTATTCAATTCCATCCTTCCTATCTCATACCCTACCCTAGTCTACAGAAATTGCTTACTCTAGTTTCAAACCCTGTAAAGTATTTTCTTCTTGCTCTTCATCCTTGTCCTCCTAGATTTCCTTCTATTCTGATGCTTTTTTCCTTCTGTTCTGACTGCTGCTTCTCTTCACTCCTTAAATAACTGCTTTCTCCATCTAAGGGTAGGTTTTCTTGCCTTCTTAATACCATCACATTATAAAATAGTGAGTCAGTCTTAAAGAGGGAGAAAAAGCAACGTGTTCCTTTTTCGTACCGTTCCTCTGCTAACCTTGACTGTGCTCTGACAAGTCTTCCTTCTCCTTTCCTTCTATCATCTCTTGGCTTGGCTTTCTGTACTGCAAAGTTCTGAAATCTGTCACTTTCTGTTCACTTCTGCTGATATAAAGTTGGCTTATGGCATGGTTTTCTCTTGGCTAGGTTTATTGTGAGCTCATCCCTCTTCTGTCAGCTCTGACTACCTTTTTTCCCCCAGACTTGCCGGGTGTTTGGCACGAGCTTTTGCCATGCTGCTCTTTTCAACTCCTTCTGAATGAATTTAATATTCTATATCCTGATTTCTAAGACTTTTGCTCAGCTTGATCACTGCCTCCATCTCATTCTCTGTCTCTTCAGCCAATGCAATATATTTTATTCTGGTTTTCATATCTTCAGACGTCTTAGCAGAGGTCTCCTGCATAACATTTAGCTGATTAGGTTTTGCTTTTTTTTTTTCCCTTTAATTTTGTCTGGCTATGGTTCAGAACAGGGGCTGGCTCTTCTGGTTCTCCCCTCATCTCCTGTACAGAAAATACTGGGGCAGGTGGAAGTGTATGACAAACTTGGTGTAATTTTGCACCGTCATCTTTCTGTGGGAAACTGGGCACTGGAAAGCAAATGAAAATTCTTGGTTTGTCTCTAGTGAGAAGTGTGCTCATTTATTCTCTGGTAACTTGCTTGCAGCTGAAGAAATAAACCTGAGCCTCTTGGTTTTTATAATTCCCTGCCAGACTTGCAGTGAAGTTTGTTCCCTGGAAATGCAACAGTTGCAAAAAAACCATCACTACTAGTCCCTTTAACGTAAAATGTAAGGTTTCTTCATAAATTGTCCTTGAAGTAATTACTATATTTTCTTCTGTCTTTCGGAACATCTCCTGACAGTGGTCCATTTTTCTGGTGTGTTTGTTTGTTGTTGGTGTTTGTTTTCTTTTTTTTTTTTTTTCCCCTCCCCTCTAAATAGTGCTTCTTGTGTCCTCAGATAGCAGAACTTTGATAGCAAAGAAAACGCCCCACTCACGACTCTTTGTAGGAATGTTGTGCTGTAATTTTTCCAGGTAGCTGTTGTCCCTCCAGTCTGAAGACATATTGCAAAAATTGTCTATGCAAGGAACAATCCTAATGCAGGAGGTCTTGTCTTTGCATTTATTCTTTGTTATTCTCTGGATAACAGCTATACTGAAGACGGCCATTTGTCCTCATCTTCTAACAGCCTTATGTTCCTCAGCACAGCTGCTGCTGTTGTGGTTTTGTTTTTTGCACCTTATACTTTTCTTAGCTATTGCTGTTGATTGTAAGGTCTTGGATCAGGTCTGTTATTGCTTTCCAGAAATACCTGCAAAATTGCTACTGGCCACCTTGTGCACCTAAGGCCAAGCTTGCAAAGCTGTTAACATTGCTTTCGTCCAGCTGAGACCTTTTGTGGGATCTCTGCAAAGGCTTGGTGAGCAATGGCTGTCCCTGTTCCTCAGCCTATCCAGATCCTTCACATGATCGGAGTTGTTAAACAGATATTAACTCTGTATATCATCAGTGGGACTCCAAAGAGAACATGGTTTTCAAGAAAAGGGAGGAAATAACCTTGGGAGATGTTGGTTGTCCTATCAGCTGGAGAGATGCCTTGTTAACAGACGTGACTAATTTGCTCACACGAGGAAGGAGCCTTCTAATGCTCAACACTTTCAACCGAAGAACAGTTAAAGACAAGTGTATCTACTCAGAACTGGATTCCTAGCTCGGCAGTGAAGGATTCTAAAGCAGTTTGATTCCAATTAACGCTGTGTTTCTGGATGCTGCCTACCCTGTGTTGGCAGAGGTTGACTGAGATAACCTGATAGGTCACTTCGGCTGTGTCTGCATGACACAATGCAGATTTGTCAGAAATGTCTGCGCAAGTCACCTCACCTGGGGGTTTGTGTGATGTACCAAGGCTGTTTTTGATACTTGGGTTACCTTATGTACATCTTCATTTCTTATTTTCATCATGCAGCATGAACTGCATCTGATGAGTCCCTTTTCAGCTAGACATTTTTGTAACTCTAACTAAAAACCTGTAAACAATACATTCTGAGTTACAGTAAAACTCTGTATTTAGCCTAAGCAAGACATTGTAAGAATCTTTACATAGAGAGACCTTATTTACATGCAAAGCTGCTTCAAGTTTTAAAATTGAACTGTGCATTAATTCTAGTAAAAATGATACACTCATGGTGTGTTTTTGTGTCTGTTTATAAAGGCGTCTATATAACTAATGTGTTTACTTATTTATTTCCTTGATATTTTCTCTGTTAAACATTGTAGGAGGCTCTAAAATTAATTTTGACCTTATCAGTATGACACTGGCATTAGTTAACAGTGTGAGATTTTCTTATGTTTTGGTTGTGTTTACTTTGCTGGTGAATCTGTGCCTATTGTTACCTGATATCCACACTCTGTGTTTGAATAACTCAGAGAATACTTTTTTTCTGAAAGCATCCACATTTTATATAGAAATACGTTTTAAAACTAGAATTCACTTGATTTTTTTCTTTGAGTCAACTCCTAATTCTTTCTACAATCTGTCCTGGAGAATGGTTAATTTTCTCTGTAAAATATTGTAGTGTGATATAAATAGAGAGGAAACAAAAAGATAAATAAGGTTGCCTCGTAGCTACTCTATAATAATTTTTTAATAATTCTAATATTTCTTTATAAAACACTTGCTGTTTTTACAGATGAGCTACAATGAAAATTGCTTAAGAAATTAAGAATTATATTTAACGAGCAAGCATGAATGATGAATCGTTATTCTTGGAGAGACGTAATTAAATAATATATGAATTGTAATTCAGAACAGCTGACAGCAGATTACTCTTTCTAGTTTTTCATTTGCTATTTATTGTATTGCTAAAAAAGATGCATGAGCGACCTACATTTAATAAATATATGTTTGTATTGTAGGCTAAATAGAAATGAGTAACTGTATAACGTCATTATAATAAATCTTTAAAATATATGGGGATAAGCGCTTGTTTTCTCTGATGCCTGAGGAGCCCAAACGACTACCTTGTATTACAAAGAAGTATGTGAACACTGCACTGTTTTCAATTGAGATTTTCTTTGTAAAATCTATCTAATTGGAAATATTTTTTAACAAGCTATTCAGTTATTTTCTTGTAACTAAAACGCAAATCTGATTCTTATTGCCAACATATGTGGCTGTAGTATGTTAAGAAAGGGAATGCATGCCTTTTTGATCACCTGTACCTTTGTAGGATGTATATTTTCTTGCATGGTGAATGTTACGAGTGCAAGCTGCTTTGAGCCTGAATTCAGGAGTGGGGTTTACTGCTTCTATTTGTGGCTCTTTGAGCAGCCCGTTGCCAAGGAGATCACTGGCAAAACCCCAGCAACTGCTTGCACCAGGTTAGCCTATAAAGTAAGCGCTGCAACAGATCTAGTGACAATCATTAGACACTTCCTGAGAAAACACCCTGGAGGTTTTACAAGGGTTTATATTTCCACCACCTGTTTCATCGTCACATCTGCTTTTCAGCAAACAGAAAGGGAAATGTTTGTGGTCTCTCGATAAATAATAATATTTGCTTCTTTCCCCAATTTAACAAATCAATGTCTATTAAAAAACATTTATTTTCCTGCCTCGCGTAATTCTTCTTTGTGTCAGAGATAATTAGCAGCCATCTAATAAGATTAGCTAACTTCTGTGATTAGTGAGCTCAAACCCTGTGCTTTTCCTTTTGCAGGTAAGTGAATGTGGCATTGAGCATCCCTATCTACATCATTATCACTTTCTTTGGCTCTTATTTCTGATGCCAATGTATGGAATGAAAACAATAAAGGCAATAGGAGAATACTGACATGCAGGTACTGTGGATACTATTGGAATATACATGCTGAGGAAGATGGTAAGTGGGATGTTTTCCATCTTTGCATACACAGTGATAACATTTTCACTAATGTTCTGCTGACATCCAGCAGCAGCCTGTTGTGCTCTTGGAAACCAGCTCTGTGTGGCATTGCTGAAAGGAGGATAAAATGGGATCTGCTTTCTTGGATTGGTGGATACTAGTTTTCTGCAGATTTTTTTTTTTCCCTTTTTTTTTTTGGTGTGTGTGTGTGTGGATTGCTGGGGTTTTGGAAATGCTTCTCTCTGAAAGGTTATCAGCATTTTCCTCTGGATTTAGATGTTTCAGTTGGGAAACTGGATACAATTTCAAGAGATGTTCCAGGGTGGTACAATTAACCTTATATTATCAAACTAGAAGGAGAGATACACAACCAGAAATGGATATTGTGTACCCTGCTGAAAATGATGGGAGTTTTCAGCTGAGCATGTATCAAGGAAGTATTCTTAGACCACTCAGAGACTTTGTAATTAAATCTAATTTGAATGAGATAATTGCATTACTTTTTATAAATTGGAAATTAGTCAGGTTTTACAGGTACTTAACTGTGCTCCAGGAGATGCACAATGCAGGGGAGGTTTTTGGTGGAATGGAAATATACCACTGTGAACTGATGTTTAAAGGAAAAATATAAGAATGAGCTTGTTAATCTCAGTGTTAAGGCAGATGGAGTTCCAAGTGAGCTCAGTATTATGCTGCATTTTCAGAGAAGGCAAAAATATTTTTTGCTTTCTACAGCAGCACATGTTCATAGTCTGACACACAAATGCGTTTGAGTGAGTCTACTTAAATCCTTATAAACAAGGGCTTTTACAAGGATGGTGCTTTAAATATCGTGTTTTACGTTAGGTACCTCTAGAAGCATTAACGTTGAGTGAATGCCAGTACAAGGTGATGTCTCTGCTTTCCTCACAGGTATTCTAAGGTGTTTCACAATACTTTCAAAGGGCTAAATTACTCCTACTCTTCCTCTAGAGATAACAGCTTCTAGCTCCTTGTTGCCTTTCATGCTTGCAGAGGACACAAAGGCCAGTTTACCCAGTACTGTGATGCCTTCTCTATGGTTTAATGACAACGGCAAATTAGGAATTTTCCTGGCATATTCAGAAGGGTAAAAGAAAATTTGTAATGTTGATACAGTAGCATCTGTCACGATATTGCTTACCCTTAGCAGCCACAATTGCACATACCCATATTTCTATGAATTAAGTTAGGTTTATCCCTTAAATGAGAATTTTGATGATAGGAAGAGTCAGTCAGATATGCTGCATGGCACTACTTACTAGTTAATTCAGTCCAACATGTTTTCTGATTAAACAGTTCATTCTGGGAGAGAGCCAAAATGATTTCCTAGCCTTAGAGCATAAAGCCCCATGAATTCTTGGGCTTTCTCTTTGTGAATGAATTTCATTGCTTGTTGTAACATCTTCTGTCATCTTTAACATATGGCAAAATAGCTGAAAACCTGTTTACAACATTAGTTAAAGCTAGTTACATAACCATTTTCCAGAGCCTTTATGAGAGTTGAAATACCAGAATATCAAATATAATATACAATAAACTATAAAGAAAAAAGCATAGGCACTAAATACCTGAGTTTATTGTCCCTGACTGCCTTACTGCAATTCTCATGGGATAATTATTTATTCATAAGCCTTTTGTTTTACAGAACTATTTTTTCATGCTGTCTATATACATATGTATGTATGTGTGAATATATTTGCATAGTATAGATATTCTGTACAAATGTGGGTTTTAAACCATCTTCTGGGATATACATGAAATAATATTTGTAGTTCCAGAATATTCATTCGTATCATCTGTACCTGTTGAATAGGTGGTTTGCATTATATGGCAGGTTATGATATTCGCTATTATAATATCTCTTTATTTAAAACTCATACGATTCACAAAATGCTATAAAATGTCTGGGGATTTGTTTTTAGTATTGTTTAAGCGCACAAGTAGTTTCTGTGACAGTATTATGAGAACAGTAAAGATTTGGTGATAGTGTGGCTGACTGTAAAAATTCTTTTTTCACTTTTGTAAAGTTATCATGATATTTTTCTCATGCTTGGATTGTTCTCTTATTTTTAATATTTTGAGGGGAAGTGAGTGGGAAGGAGAAGAAAAGGATATATCCTCAGACACAGCTAGGGTCAATTATTTTCCTTCCCTCTCCTATGAGATGTCAAAGCAAGCTGGATTGTTGTCATTTCACATATACATCAGGCGAAGGGGATGGTTTGTAATGAAACATGGGCTATGAGACTATCCAGTGTGTTTGGACTGTCCAGCTGGAAACACCTGGTGTAGTGAGACAATTTGAATGCGAGTTTAGGATGAAAACTGGCTGGCTTGATCAACAGAAACAAGGCTGAGGTTGTACTGAAAGGGAGAGAAGCAACTGGAAAAGTTGATAGAGACTGTAGTGAGATTGAGCCTGACAGAGCATCTTTGTTACTCAGGTACCACTATCTGTGTCTCCACTCAAGCAGATATGGCTGTTTTACAAGCTGCAGGGAGCGGTACCTCAGGCTTATTTCAGTAAACTGTGCTGATGAGCATCACCGGTTCACCTGTCAAGCTGTCACATTTGAAATCCAAGTTGTCACAATGTCTTAAATGCACCCTGCTTTCCTTATTAGGGCATAGCAAAGTGCTAAATCACTTGAACAAAACTTTATACTGGGCTATCCATCTCCAGGGGTGGATGGGCTACTGGCTTTGTTCTATAGAATCAAAGTTCTAACTCCTAGGGAAATTCTTCCCTCTCTACCCAACAGCAAGCACAATTAGTTGTGCTCATCAGAAACAACTAAATCAAGAACTTCCAGAGTAATGAAGATGGGAGAACTGTGTGAATGCCCTAGGGATTCTAGGTCACATTTCCTTTAGATTGAATGGCTAATTCCTATACTCTCCTGCAGCTTTTGATGGTGTGGACTATCTGACATGATATTTTGAGGACTTCATTAGCCTGTATTAATTATGCAGAGCTCCTATAAATACTGGGCCTGAATTACTAAAAAAATACTAGCAAGTTAAAGATTTATTGGCATTCTTGTTGGATAGTCTCCACAACATGCAGGTAGCTCTAAAACTGCAAGGAGATATTCCCTAAGATGGCTTTATATCATGTCAGTATCACAGTTTTCCCTTGTCCTCTTATTCTGTAGTCAAAGGACTTTGGGGAATCTGCAGTTGTCAGGAGGTGTGGGTTACATACAGGTCAGTAAAACCCCGGTTTCTCTAAGTAGCCAGGTTATTAATATGGTTAAATTAAAACTTTTTTTTTTCAACTGTGGTGCAACAGGTACAGTGTAATAAGTTAAAATTGATAAATACATTGAATATTTTCTTGACTTATTTATTGGTTACCTCTAGAACAGTGCTAATGATAAGTAAACTTTCTGATAATTTGCTCTGATCATGGTAATGTGGCATGTGGCTTTGCCCTTATGCCGTCATATATATAAATGCACTCAAAATATATCTAGTACTAAATATATGATCAAACATACTACTTAGATTTGAAATTAGTCTATATTCATCCTCTTTGGCTTATTTTATGCTTGTAAAAACCATTTATTAGCTTAGCTTTAGTTTTTACTAATTAAATTGTGCTTAGTAGAAGCTACTATTTGCACTAAGAATTGTAGATAAGCATTTATTTTTGAAACTCCACCTGCACTTTATTTATGTCCATGTTCTGTTCCTATAGGTGCAAAGTGCTATTTGTGAGTAACTGTACATTAGATACCCATCAACTACTTTGCATCTGAACTTACCAATTTATTCAGAAGTCCCTTTTTTAAGTGTGCTTACCTAAGAACATACACAAACACACAGACTCTACTGTTGTTGGTAGAATGAAATCCTGAGAAGCTGCCATCACTAAAAGTAGAAAAACAGATAGTATTATCCTGATTGGTGGGGACTTTTTTTTGTTTGTGGTTTGATTTTTTTTTTTTTTTTTTTTTTCTCCACCTCCATGAAAAAAATCCAGTTTGGTCATTTATATATTATGTGCTCTATCAACTCCATAAGTAATGTCCACTGAAAGTGGAAAGGCTTTTCAATGGTGACATTGTTGTTGAATGTCAACGCTGTCTGCCTCAGGAGTGGAAACTTCACTGAGGTCACCTGTTTCCTAACTGAGATTTTTGGTGTTGTAGCTTGTGAATTACTGTGGATGTGTGGTCATGCGTGTTCCTTAAGGCTAAGCTGAGATTTTGTGTGATTCATTATTTTCCTCTTTTGCTATTTTAAATTTAGAGTTCCAGAACCCAATTTGCACACTGAGAAACAGGCCCTATAGAGGCTGATCTTTCAAGGATAAGCGAATAAATCAGTAGTTAAATTTCATTTTAATGAAAAATAATACCCAACCCTCTCCAGGAGAAAATGGCTGGTTAGGTATTTTGCAAATGTTCCATTTCACTGTAATCTATGTTTTAAAGTGTGTCTGTAGTTAGTTAATTATTCTTTTCCATTATATTCTTGGTTTTCCTTTATAAAAAATCACCATGATTTATGATCAGATCATAGCTACTATGTACCCTTGCTATTTCATTAGAGGGATGCCTATACTAAAAATGCTATCCTGTTGTTTTCTGTAGGGTAAAAGCAGGACATAACCAAATCAGTATGTTTTCCAGTAAACTTCTAGCCTCCAGTAAAAATACTGGCGAATCCTGGTTTGTGAATCACGTGGGTGTTTGCTAAAGTTGTTGAGGTGAGAAAATCTTAGCTATAAACTTATCATAACGACGGTATGACTTGTATATTCTCAGAAACTTGTGTGTGTATATTATGCTTATTTGGGTGATAACTATAAAAATAGAAAAGTAGATCTAAAAATTTTGGTTTTTAGAGATAGGAGTATCTTAATCCATCGTGGTTTTTTGGTGGCAATTAGGACAGAACAAAAGGGGCAAAACTCTTCCTGTCTCTCCCTTTAGCCTTATGAGACTGGGGAGCAGATAAGGTGAGTGCTGGGCTGTGTAGGTTGGGGATAAAGGTGAAGTTCAGGTCAAGGCTTAGAAAACATATAACCTGACATTTGGCCACTGAGGCTCTGTCTTGTTGATGTTTTACCCCTCATTCCTAAGGCACAGTGTTAATGGCTTCCTTGGTGTAATGGCAAATGGGACTGAAAATGCTTTTCATGGCACAACTGATTTTCAATCTTTCCTTTTAGCAGGGAAGGCAGTGCATTATCTGCACTTCTGCTCCTTCGTGCTGACTTGTTCTTGGCTAAAGCTCTGTCCCAAGCTGCTCACTCAGGAGGTTCCCTGGTGGATCCCCCACAGAGAAACCACCAGCAGGGTGGCACAGCAGGCACACCCCTGCAGAGGTTTAGAAAAAGCGCTTGATTTATATTGAATGTGTGAAGAGCATTCAGTTCCCAGTACTGGAGAAAGTGATGACTCTCATTCTGATTTTTTTGTGGAATTTTGCCTCACCTTTAACTTTTTAATAAGCGCAGCTCCTGTCTTGCAGCCGTATCATACCATCTTAATTTCTTTGTGATTTCTAAGTTGGCAATGGATTGGTTTTATTTCAGATGACTACAGGCTGCAAGTGCTTTTGTTTCTCTTCTCTTTTTGCTGCCGTTCCTCAGTTGTTTACTTCCATCATTTCTGACTGTGAGAAGAATTTAGTTCTATAATGATGGCGTAGCATTTTCTACTGTGTTGAAATAAACGTACAGAGATTTTAAAATGGAACGTGTATTTGCATTTAGCTACGTATTTGTAGAAAATGGCCTGTACAGCTAACACAATTTTATATTGATTATCCGCTGTGCTAATCTTGTTTGCAATTAAGTGGAGGAAGCATATCCATACAGATGTCTTATTTTTAGTATTACAGTGCTTTGTGTGCATTGTATCCCAGTAAAATGCTCTAGCTTAGTTGGAAAAATGTAAGTTCAAGGAATTGTTCCTGTAAGGTATTGTTTTCATGACAGCACTATTTCTTCATTGTTGCTAGAAAACAAGTGTAACAATACATGGGAATCAATAATCATCAAGAACACTGCATAACTTCTACTGAATTCTTATCAAGAGTAAGTCCTTTGCAAGAAGGTACTGGAAGCATACTTATTTATGGCTATTCTTTTGGGCTAGTAGAATTAAGCTCCTGGTCAGACATGGTAGGAAAATCTCTACAGTAAAAATACTTAGGTTGTTTCAACTAATGTGGTGATATTGTTGTTACTACTCAAGTTGTAATGGGCAAGATGTACAGTGAGGTTTGGTGGGATGTCATACAAGATGGAAGGTTTATGCAAAGCTAGAAAGAACGTCGTGTTTTCCGCATCATTCCCCTTAGCTGTGGGAATGAGTTATGAATACTGTGAAAGGTTCAGTCTCAATAAGGTGCAGATGCAGTGGATGTGAAAACAACCCTTACTTTTGCAGAGAAGCATCCATTTTTATGAATGTTGAGGTTTAAACCTCCCCCCCCACAAAAAAAAAAAAAAAAANAAAAAAAAAAAAAAAATTGTTGAGCTTTCCAGGGTTGTTGAGAGGTTGGATTTGTGCTTTTCGTCGTAAACTGCACAGCTTTGCTCTCATGGAGGGAAGACCACTCTACTTTTAAACCTGACATGGAAAAATCTCTAGGTTTGTAAACCTAGTGGGCAGCAGTTCACAGCAGAAAGTGAGAAGGCAATGAACAGTAAAAGGACTGTCTATTAACAGTACAAAATCTGAAGGCTGGCACCTGAAGTTGTGTGAAGTATTCCTACATAAAACTGATTGGTTTTCTTAAGGCTAGCAATGACCGTTCTATTCAACCTGTCTTGATTTTTCTGCAAAGCAGCACATAACAGTTGTACAACATGCTGGTTACATTGCAACACAATTTTTATAAGGACTGTTAACTTTCATTTGAAGTTTCAAGTGATGGAGAGTTCACTACATGTTTTGGTAAACTATTTTGTTTACTGAAATATACTTACTGTGATAATTTTGCTAGACACCTATGCTCTGAATTGATACGTTAACAAGGTGTATCATTAATCAAAATTACACCTCACAGGTATTATCTTACTCAAATATCAACTTTTGCTTTAAGTAGTCAGCTGATTGCTTCCTTGGTTTTTAACATGCTGAATTAAGGTACTTTTATTGTCAGGGGCTGGCTTCATTTGTTTAGGAAACTGGTTGTTCTCAGGAGCTTCAGGTCCCCTATGTAAGTACGAATCCACAAGGAGCTTTTCTCACCTCTTAAAAATAGCCCTCTATTTCAGAAAGCAAAATTCCACCCTCAGAGTTTCCTGAGTGTTCCATTTGGTGCTCAGAAAAGTATTGGAAAATGTAAGATAGAAACGGCATATGCCGTTTGCCTTCAAAAAAGCGTGAATTCAAAATGCACAGAGGCAGAAGTTCTCATCATCTGTCTGTAGGGACTTCTGATGGTACCTGAAATGGCAGGGATGGATGGATGACATGCATGGATCCTCCTTTTCCCCACCTCAGCCTCGTTCCTTCACCCCGTGCCTCTCCCTGCTCCTGGCGGCGTTTTCCCGCCTTTTGTCTCTGCTGCCTGAGGTGCTGCTGAGGGGCCGAGCGACTGCCGGAACCTTCCAGAGCCACCCAGGGCAGCCCTGGTTTCTCCTCACAGAGACCTCCCCCTGCCCCACTGCCACCCCCAGGCACTCTGTGCATCTGGAAAAAGAGTCAGATCTTCTTTTATGCTGTCCCCCACAACTCTTACCTGAGTGAAGTTCATTAAATTTTTGATTCTGGTGCAGCGAGGGTGAGGGCAGCAGCTGGGGAGGGGCTACATGTGTGGAGTGTGTCCATTTTGCAGTGGCTGCCTGCAGGATCAGAGCAAGTAGCAGGCAGAAGTAAGACCAAAATCTGACATCTTGTTTTTGCTGTATAACAGCAACATGGTGGTGATTACGCAGCTTTATTTCAGGTCTGATCGGTGTAGCTGAGCATCATGTATCTGTGTATTCTTGGCCACTGTTCTTCTGTGTTACGCCTGAGTTGTGCCGCTGGTTGTGCTTAGTTCCTTCAGTGGCATCTTCCACAGGCGCTATCACTGCACTTTGCCTGAGATCAACAGGCATTTTAAGCCCATTCCACTGCACCAGTTGTGACTCTACTTTTGCCCATACTCTCACAGTTTGGGCTGAAATGTATTTGCAAGAGAAAACTTTCCTTGTAAACCGGACTTCATAATATACAGCAGATCTCTCCGCATATGCACACAGAGTAAGAAGACCCCAGGTTGCTTTCATGCCAGTGAGTACTAATTTTCCTGTGTATATTTTTCAAATGTTGACTTCAGGGTGTCGTGCTGAACATAATAGCCTGTTTAGCTGCCTCCCTTTCTCACATCCATCATTGTGTAACAGAAGTCTGCTGTGTATGATTAACCCACTTGTTGGCAGAAGGGAAGATGGACAAGCCCATTTGCTGAGGAACTGCAAAACTAAATACAGCCTGGGTTTTGCCTGTTTTAATTTCTACCTTTTAGGTGGCTAAGTGGGACGCTCCTTTCATGACTTTAAGGGACATGTAAAATGCATGGAGCTTTGTGTGTTTCTTCTTAATCCTCACTGCTAAGGATGCCATCACGTGTTGCTTTGTACAGCCTGGCTTTAAGCTATTCTTGTCCGTATATCTCAGCAAAAACAACTAGTCCAACAGGACGAGTTAATTGGGTTGGGATGATCCACTCTTAAAATTTGCTAGCAGGTCAGAGGCAATGTCCTTTATTTAGCCTATAGAACATAACTCCATGTAATTCCTGGGCTGAGTGGCTTAGAGAAAGCACCTTAATTATTGCAGACAAGTAAACTGGAAAAGAATCAACAAAGCAATACTTGTTAGACCATGTGAATGCAGTCAGTCTAGATTATTTAATTGAGGGGGTGGAACAACATTTCAATTTTTACTTCCCTTTTAGAGTAGAAATCGTTTGGAAATAACTTTGATACAGCCAATTAGGTGTAAATATTTTAGACTATACATTAAAATCAAGTTCAGTTTACTATTCCTCTTCCCCACAGGGTCCTGGAGTTATAAGATGGGATGAATCACATTCTTCTACTAAGTCAGGGCATCTTAATAGAAAACTTGACCCTTATCTGTAGTTTTATATGAAAACAGATGTTTCTGTATATATGCTTATTTTTGTGTTTTGCTGTGATCTGATTTAGAGCTTTTCGCCTTTGGTGTATGCTTCCCACTACTCTCAATTAGTTTTTTGCAGTTTATAAATGCTGAACTCGAATGTCTTTGTGCCAACTGGAACTGTGTGATTCCAGTTCTTAGCCAGTGAGGCTCAGTCTGACTGGCTTCAAGATGTTGCTCTTGATCTATAAAACCTTTGGCAATCTTTTGACTTTCTCTTTTGCTTTGTAGCCTCATGTGTTTCTGAGCCCAGAGGTATTTCATACCTTCTGGTGCATTAGGAAAAAACTTTCTGGTTCTTAGAATTAAAAAAGAAAAAGAAAAAAAAAAAGGAGAGAGGCTATTATGTTTCTACTTGCTTTCTGTAAATTTTTTTGGTAAGAATTTCTGTATGTTGTTGCTATGCTGCAATTCTAAAATTCAGTAATTCTCTTCAAACTATCCTATAGCTGATTACTTGTGCATGATGTTGAAGGGGTTGTTTCTTAGCATTTTATTTGTAGGTACCCAGTTCAAAAATAAAAAATTAGAGGAAAACATCAGCATATATCTAGAAAACTGAATAATATAATTATAGAACGATTCCTCTGTGATGAATAGAGGCAAGAAGAAAACCAAAGCATCATTAACATGCTGGTTTTCCATGGTAGTACTTTGAAAATGGAATCATTGTAACACCTCCTGTACCATCCTTTGACTGGATGTTGGATCTCCGGATTGCAAGGTGTATATAGTGGTGACTTCACTCACCTCAAAAATATAACAACTGTTGTTACTCTGTGTCACACCGAACATGTTAATCTCAAACAAGAAGGGAAGAATATTATACTCTAATGAAACTGCAGTGAATACGTATGAAAATAAGTTGAAATTTCCCAAACCGGAATTTATCTGGGTTACTGAAACTGGCTTTGAGGTATCATGGGATCTGTAATGATCACAAATGGTCAGGACCTTGTCTTGTATTTAATTTACAACTGCAGCAGGATAATTCTGCTAACATCACACCGGAGAATTGGTTCAGCACTAACTTGCTCTGTGTTCTTGAGTGTCCAGGTGATCCTCTGAACCACATTAAAGGACCAGTCCAACATAACCCTGCTTGGGGAGGCAGGATCACAACACCTAGTAGTACGTTGTTACACATATTTGATTAATCAGTATTTTTAGCTTTGAAATACTGGTCTGTTTGGAAATCTTCGAACTCTTTATTTCCAATTCAGTCATTCTGGATAAGGATGATTTTGCTTTCCTGAACAAGCAGATCATCCAGAAATAGCATTTAATGGTAAAAAAGTGTCACAATATGACCTGTGGTAGAGTAGAAAAACTGAGGTCATTCTCTCTGACATTATCATGACTCATTCCTGCTTAACATTTTGATTGTACTGTGGCTATTGTATTTGCAGATTCTGACAAATAAAGCTTGACAAGCAGTAAACCGTGATGTATAGCAGTGAGTCACAGTTGAAGCACCTGGTACTTTCAATACATGTCTGAAACACCTTCAGGTAACTGCAGTCTTTGAAACACTGACTTAAAGAAACTTCTGTGATTATATTATTGATGGCCAGTGTTGCATTATCACTGAATGTGTTGTGATAGTCTCCTGAGGTTATGTTTTCAGGACTGTAATGTGACTAATGTGCTTTGTAGCAGGGACAGAATCTAACGAGCCTGTTAAGAGATGTGTCTACTGATATGAGTATCTGTGCAGTATTTACAGCTATGAGAGACCAGCTAAGTATCCAGAGAGTATATGTAGTGTTTGTGAAAGGATATATGCAAAATTTGTCCAGTAGTTGGAACAGAGTAACTGCTTGTCAGTGCTGACCTTTAGTTTGGATGCATAGAAGTCCATATGTATGACAACATATACCCATTAGCGGAAAAGTGTACAAAAAAAGAAACCTGAACATATTGAGACAGCATGAAAATGCGATATTGAAAGCTTAAGTTGCTGCAAACTAGTGCCTTACAGAAGCTGCTTGTTCAGCTCACGCAACGTCCTTTCGGGGAGGGTCATGTTCTAATATTTTACTCTGCTGTGTGTTGTGCTGAAGCCCCCGGCAGTTGTTTAGATCCTCCCTTGTGTGTGTGCCTACACACCATTGAGACACAGGCAGCACATTCTAATGAGAGGCAGTAAAGACCTTTTTGTTCCCCAAAAAAACCCAACAACAAAAAACCCCACCCAGATTAGTTAATCATTTGAGATTTTAGTGGCATAATGCCATAGTTACATTAACAAATACCATTAGTCAGCTTTCAAGAAGTGCAAATGTATTTGTTATCCCCCTGGCATCTTACAGAGAGGTGTTTAGGCTGCCAAGAGCTCTGGTCTACCAACATCTCAATCATCTTTCCTGTCTTGTACATAATTTCTAGTACAGACCAATTGTAGCATTTTGCAGATCAGCACAATATTAATAATAATAATTTTCTGAAGTAACTGATGTGTTATTCTAGACAAATAATATTTTAGAAGGAAAAAAGCCCCATCACTGGAAAAAAGTCTCACAAGGCAAACCGAATTATAAATATTTATCATCCTTAAGTATATAGATCTTTCCAGACATCAAAAATAGCCATTGCCTAAAATGGAGTATGAATGGAGACAGACAAGACAGTTGGAAGCGTGTGTGAGAAATGGTTGTGAAGGCTCTGTTCCGCATTCTGACATCATCTTTAACGTCACGTTATTTCATGTAGCAATTACTATGTAATTTTTTTCCTGTCCTGAAGACTTATTTTGTGCAGAAAATATGAATAGCACAAATGAACCAGGTATGCTAGCACTCATATTTATCGATCTGACGTTTATCCGCATCTTTATTATTACTAGATATGAATGCAGCTAGATCTGAGTTTAAACTTTGACCTCTGAGTATCTTGATTTAAAAAAACCCCAAACCAAGCAAGCAAACAAACCACAAAAAAAAAACCAAACCAAAAAACCCAAAACCAACAAAAAAACCCCAAACTTGAGAGAGCTTCGGTTATCCCTAAGATCTGCTCAATTAAAACAAATCCCATAGGCTGAGTGAACCTCACTTTCAGAACTGTTAAGATGGAGAATGAGTGTTGTGCAGGAATTGTTACAGTTTGGATAGATTTTTCTTCCAGCAGTGATCACTCTAATTTAAAACATAAGTAGATATACCTAAACCACATTTTTTTCCATCACATCTAATATGTGGAGATTATTTCTTTTGTAATATTCTTTATTTTGACTTCTTAAAAAAAAAATTCAATAGGTCTGATAAAACAATATGTACTTGAATGTTAGTGTAAGAAGAATTCAGAGTCTTTTACAAACAGCCACAAAAAAAGGATGTAGAAAATAAAATTTTATGGAAATATCACCACATCTAGGGAAGCAGCTTTGTACTTAGAGCCATCATTCCTTTCCTGAAGGTAAAATTTTGAGATTAAATCCTACCCGAGTCTATTCCCAAGCCAGCATTTCAGGCTTTGGCTTCCAAAACATCCAGGTTTTATATCTTTGGCCCTGCACAAGTGACAACGTCTTTTTCTTGAAAACAGGGCCGTAGGATCTCCCTGGAGCCCCTCTTGCATGGTGGCTTCCCAGAGGTGTGAGGTTTCTCCCTGAGCTGTTCTGCTGTACATATGGGACCATCGTGGCCCAGGTGGGCTGTCTCCCATTTTCTCTGGCAAATACTGACTGCAGGCTTCCTCTCTTATTGTGCCCTGCCATCCTGGTCCAACTGATGTGCTAGTTTGTGTCTGCGTATCTCACTGAGACAACTTTGTTTTGTTTGTGTTTTTTTCTTGAAATCCCACCAATACTAGTAATTAGTCAAGTTTAGACAGAGTATAAAATTAAATTGTTTTTTCGCTCCTAACAATTCTTCATTCAGACAAGGACTTGCTTTGGTTCTCTCCTGCTGTTGTCTGACCTAGGCATAGAATATTGTGTGTGTGATAGGCATCCCTTTTAAGCTGAATTGTTTGGATTTAAGTTAGCGTTGTCTTTCAAATAGCTTTAAATCCTTTAGCTGCACAGTACCACACTGCTAAATATTTTCTGTTCATTGTCACCAGGGATCCCAAAACACGAGGAGCACATAGTCACCTGTGCTAGCATATGGAGGTACAAAGCCCATCCAGAAACTGGGAGCAGAGGAGAGATTCTTCCTGCAGTCGGCGAAGGAGTCTGTTCTGTGTGTTGCATCCATCCCCATGGGCAGCTGCCATTGTGTCCCTGGCCTGTTAATGCACATGGAGATAGGACTGCCAGGAGCTTTCAGATCAACCAGTTGAGTACTGGGTTGTCTGATTTTACACATATATATATATATAAATCCTGGGAATTCTGTTTTCATGAGAGATCCTTAGAAACACTGGGAAGCAAATTTGAAGGTGATCCTCCCATTTATTTAACTAGGGAGCTGGTTGGGGTGAGCTTATAGCAAATCTCCATAGCAGGTGAGTTTTTAAAATGTTTCTTCAGTAGACAGTCTCTAATCTGTCTTTAGAGCGATAATTGCAGTTTGCGCATTTCTGTAAGATGTGTTTGCTTTTGGTGGATTAGATTTTTTTTTTTTTTTTTTTTCTGAAGGGAGGGGTCCTACAGAGCAAATGCAGCATTTCTGTGAATAGCATATGATCTGTGTTCTAGGTTTGCAAACAGTACTCACAATTAAAGGTAGCACTGCACTTGATACTCACACTTTTTGTTTTTGTAGAATTTAGCAGTAGGCTGATCTCATTTTACTCTCTCACAAATGTTTTGTTTTCATTTTACCTGTATGAAGAGTTAGGTCATAAAACAATGTAGAATTTCATTAAATAAGTTAATAATGAAATAAACCAACATTTTTTTGGTAGAAGAAAAAATTTAATGGCTTCTTTTAGCATTGTTTTTTTCTTATAATGTGAAGCCAAAAGAAAGCAGTATTGTACCAGTTGGTAAACTGTCAGCATAGTAAATAAGTGTCAAATGTTAAATGGAGCTGTCTTATGAAGAGCACGGCAATTGTTTTAAAAGCTTTTCTCTAAGCTTAAGATTCTGGCTTTCAGAATAGATTTGCAATTAATTTGTGCTTTAGAGATAACTTAAAACTGATTTTTTAGATTAAGCAGAGCAAAAAAGAACTCTTTCTTGAAATATCCTGAATCCCAGTATGTTAAAGAATATACACAGGCAGCAAAAAATAAATGTGCAGATGGGAAGGCCTGAAAAAAACATCAAGTGCAGATCCTGAATTTATGCACATTGTTGGATGAAAAATGCTGCTTTTATCTTCTATGGGTAACCATGGCTACCGTGTGATGATTTTTTTTTTTTAACACGAAATCATATACAAGTGCATGAGAGTGGTCTTGTCTTAGCTTGCACCGTATGTGTTTTGGAGATAAGGATTACAGTCAATGAATGTGGTTATCAGTGTGGCACACTTGCTTCTTTAAAAATAGGATCAGATTTATGTCTTCGTGTCTCCATTAGTCTGTAGAGGGGAAATGGTACTGTATTTCCCGAAGTACTGTTACATGAGATTTAGGCCATTTTCTCTTATGTTAAAATATGTGTATGTTACGTCCTTGTGTTTGAGTCACGATCAAATATAATTTGGGGTGGGGGCAATTCAAAAGGCAACACAAACATAAATATAAAGAAAGCATCGCAGCTCAAATTTTATGATGCCTCAGGGCCGTATTATTAATTATCAAATACTAATTCCCTGAAGACTTACGTACATTTTAGATTAATGTGCTTCCCTGTTTGAACTGCTTCTGTTCTCATTCAGATTTTCAGCTTTGATGGAAGCAGAGATGAGCCATGAATTCCTAACCACTGAAATCTCTGTACCGTTAGGAGGTTTTGTAGAGAAGCTGATAAATGCATTCTTAGCTCCATGCATAATTTATGTTTATCTCAACAAGTGCATGAGTTGTACTCCAAGAATGGTGACTGTGAATTGAAAGCACTTGCCTCGCATGGGCAGTGATGTAGCCTGCTGGATCCTTAGTGCTGTCCTACTTACCAGGCACTGTTCTGGGCAATGCCTACTGCTTTAGTGGCACATTGGTAATATTGAATCATACCTGTCAGCAGAAGTGATAGTTGTCATGTGAAGAGACTAGCTAAAATTGCAATTTGCAATGTTTCAGACCTTACAGATCGTTGGCTTACCAGTGGGAATTATGTTTGCTTCAAAGCAATCATTTGGATTATGGATGCAAGTACTTAAACTTCTGGTAATGTTTATTTTGCTGTGATTTGAAAACGTTTGGATTTATATTAATACTTGCCTCTTGCATTTCTTGCTACTTTAAGTGGTTTTGTAACAAACAGTAGAAGAAAGGTTTTGAGCAATATATCAAGGAACAAACAGTGCCTAAATGTTCTACCTTTGTAGCAAAATCTTTATGCTGCAGCGCAGCAGATGCTCATTTTAGGTGTGATTTGGCTCCTGAAAGAGGCTTGTGAAATTAAACAGAGTAATTTTGCAAAACACATCAATGAAAATAGTACAGGCAGCATGTTGTAGGTCAGTCCCTCATAGCTGAGTGAGCCATACAAACTAAACGGAGAACTAGGACATTCTGGTGGAATGGAAGAAGCAGAAGAAATAATAATTTTTATTTGAGGTAGATTAAAGTTGGAGCATGATACACAAGCAGTAGGCTGGGAAAAGCTTTGTAAAAATCAGTAAGTTTTCTGCAAATGTCTTAATATTAAAAATATGAGATTATTTTCGTGTAGTCTTATAGTAGAAAAATCATGACAAAATATGCACTTTTTATAAATGTATACGTGAGAAGTATCTTTGCAACTGTTGTAATCCACAACTAAAAAAGAGATGACTAAATTGCTTTGGGCAGGTCGCCTGTTTAAGGGAATTATATCTTCCTGAAAGTTAAGCTAATTCATGGAAAATGGCAAGTAGAATGAAGAATTCAGGAACGTGACTGAGAAGGCTAACAAAAGTCACGCTAAAGCTCCTGAGGAAGACGGGAATTTCACAAGACACTGCAGGATGAGGATGAAAATGCTGCTGCATGGCCTTTTTTCTTAGTGAAAGTACAAGTACAGAACAAGATAGACAAAGAACATGAGAAAGTTGGAACCTGGGTCCAGCAGAGAAAAACATAGTAGTTGAAGATAGCCCTCAAAGTAGAAGAGTGGAATAATTGTAGCAGAAGAAATTATTACACTGAGGACTGCCTTATTTTTCAGGAGGCAAGGAATGACTCACAAGGATGAGATAGCATATATGTGACATGAAAGCAGTTCAAAACAGCAAAAGTAAATGATTTGTTGAGCTCAGATTAGCGTCAGATATAATGACAAGTCAGTGACACACAAGAAAACAGGAAATTGAATGCCAAAGATGCAGTAGAACATTGGTGACTGGCAGGCTACAACGTTGTCCTCAGCAGTAGGCAAGAAGAGAAAGCAAAACTGCAGGCAAAAGCAGGCAAATTAAAAATATGGGATGGCATCCTTCTGCTGAAGCAGTGGCCAGGAGCAGCGCCAGCACTCCCAGCAGAGCAGCTGAACAGAGACACCTCTGAATTGAACATAGTGTCTGTGCCTGAAAATCAAAGTTAGGGTTTCTACTAAATAGGAGGAGAAAATAGCTGATGTCAGAAGCCATTGCTTTTGTCCCCGAAGGCTGAGGTAGCCAAACACTCGCCTGTGAGTTGTTCCCGGCTGTCCCTGTAGAAGGGCTATGACTCACAGGGACTTCTGGGAAACATTGTCAGACGGTGACACTGTGACCACCATAAATCGGGCAGACAAGCAAATTGGCAGGCAGGCTGTTTCAGATAATGGATTCTAATTTTCTTACAGGGAGCTTGTCTGTGAATAGGAATTTGGGCATGTTGCAACATCAGCTTGCTGTGATGGATCAGACAGTTAAGTAACTGTTAATATTGTTTAATGGTCCTCCTCAAGAAAGCTTCAAAAAGCAGAGAAACTGCCAGTTCACCAAACACTCCCTTGGAAGTTCTTGTGAGTAATGCTGTAGGGAAAGCTTCATGTGAACAGAGAGATAAAATTCTGCCTCTGGCAACTGAAAGTGATTGCAAAACAGAAGAAAAATAACGTAAGCTGGCTACCCTCTGGAAACTATTATATTTCCAAATGACACCTAAAAGACACTGTTTGGATCATATTATTACTTCTAAATGTGGTATGGAAGGAAGTAATACACCTTGAATAGGTAAGTTGTAGTAACTTTTGGACAACTTCAGATAGTTGCGCTTACTAAATCTACCTGCTACAGGTAGAAGAGTCACAGGTGAAATATGTGAAAGTGTGGTGAAATATTCCAGTTTGGTGAAAAGCTTGCCACGCTGAATGTGGTTATCAGAAAACAACAGAATATCTGGTGAGAAGAAACTTACAGGAAGCAGTGAATGACTTAAAAAAGAAAACAAACCAAACCCAAACCAACAACAAAACCCAAGCAAAACGATAAAAAGCCCTAAACAAACAAAACCAAAACCACCAATAAACAGACCAACTTTGCACACCCAGAACCACTAGCATGTAGCCACATTATTTTCAAAGAAAACATTTGATTTTGAAGCAAACCAAAATGCGTACATGTTATTTTGTAAAATAGAAAGGCAGGACAAAGCAGATCTCTCCAACTCACAGGAAAAGATTCAAGTTCTCATTTTAGAATTTATAACTTTTATTTTTGTATGTATAATAGTAATGGATATTTTAAGATCATATAATAGAACATTAAATATGTAAGAAGATTATGCTTTTCATTATTAATTTGCCAAACTCAATTACTTATGACTGAAGAGACAATATAACAGCTTCATAACAGGGGGCACAGCAGGATGTATATGAGGAGCTTAATATCTAGAATCTTGGAAGATGTGAAGTGCTCATTGAGAAAATATTATATTCCTAAAAGAAGAAGTGTTACCTTGGATGCCTAACTGTTTCTTGTCTCATGCTAAAACACGGAGCACTTGCTTTGCCTGTCTTCCTTTGATCCTGATTTATCTTAGATTTCTGGAAATCTTCTCGTATCGCTTGCTCATGGTTTTGCTTTTTTTTGGTCTATGCCTTATAAAATCCATGTCTGTTTCCAAAAAGCCTGGTGGCTTTTTTTTTTTTTTTCATTCTGCTTCAGATTATCTTTTCTTCACTGTCCTCCTTTAGGTAAGCTCCACCCTGCTTTCTCTGTATTTTGCAACAGCCTCAGGCTTCTCTCATACTCTCTTCTAGATGCAAATCCCCTAGCTCTTCTTTTTTCTTCTTTGCAACATTTGTCTTGCCTCTTGTTCCCTTTCTTCATCAGGGTTTATTTCCCAGATGTCCAGTGTTCTACATCAGAGTTGTTTTCACAAATGCATGTCACGGTTTTTGTGCCTTGTGTTTGCTCTTTTCTAGTTCCTTTCATCTGGGGCCTTTGGGCTCCTGCTTATAATATATGGACTTTGTCTTCTGCAATGACTGAGCTGGAAAGGATGGTTTTCAGGGGCTGGTAAATCTGGTTTCCCTTTTTGCATAGTACTCAGGAGTTGAGAAACTTTGTGGACCTGCACTCTATTAAGAGCCTGTGCAAATAAAATAGAAGAGTTTAGCTTGTTGTAGTGTTAGAATGGGGTAGGAATCTGTTAAAATTTGCTGGGGAAAGGAAAGAAGTCCAAGATTTAAATAATATGAAGATATGTTGTCATATTCCAGCTTGCTGACCTTCACCTTACCTACAATGACTTAAGAGCTCATTAAGTCACATATTCTCTCTATCTGGCCCAGTCTACTAGCTTTAAGGAAACAGGCTACATTATAGTGAATATGTATTTGGGAGCATTGAGCCTGTGCTAACAAGCAGTTTGGACATTCTGAATGGCAAAGAATACTTGACTCTGTGCCAGGGGAGAGTTCCCTTGTGTTTTACCTAATATTTTGACTATGGAGGAGGTCAGAGAACGAAGTCACACTGTCAATGATTAAAAAATTCCTGGGTGTTTTGTCTGGTGAAACCTACTTGGTAATAGGCTTAAGAATGTAGAGGAGCTGATATATGTAGGATATTGTGGGAGGTACTGTTTGACATCTGCCAAGGGAATATTATGCTTTTCCTCTAGGCTTTGTGAATGACATTCTGCTCATGGAGGCGGGACTGTGAGATATACTCTTAACGATTACCACTGACAAACCTGAAGACTGAAGGGGCAAAAAGTCCAAACTGAGATTTTCTCATCCTCATAGAAGATAATTGTCTCCTGTAGCTCGGTGTCATTGTACATTGCTTCCTTGCAGTTATCCTGGGTGCAGAGCTTTCAGTGTTCCTGTGCCTTCAGACGTGCTCAGGTTGGAGTTTCACAATTGTTTTAACTAGATTTGGCTACTGTTGAGAAAGGCAGCTCTGGCCATACTCTTTCAAAACTTTCCAGTCTCTCATTCCTGCCTTCCTTGTGCTGTTACTGCTGTTTGTGCATTCATTGGCTTAGCTGAAGGAACTGATCAGGCTAAAAGACTTTTTTTTTTTTTTTTTAAATTTTCATGCTTAATTTTCAGTTGATCAATTTATTGTTCCAGTTCAGTGCACACCTCAGGCTGGGAACAGAGGGCAGGAAGGAGGACAAAGCCCTTTGTGGTGGTTGTTGTTGTTGTGGGTGTGATGTGTTTGTGTGGTGGTTTTTTTGTTTGTTTGTTTTTGAAAAAGAGGATAGGGCGAGCATAGATAGGAATGAATCTTCAGGCAAATTTAGAATAACTGCAAAACTCACCATCATTCTTTCTTCTTTCCTGACAGTGAAATCACGTGAGGTTTTTTTGGGGTTTTTCCTTTGGAGCTTCTTAATTGAAAGCTTAATACTGCAGACCGCTGCAGTCGGTGTGTTTGACACCATTGCGATATGTGCAATATACTACACCCAGAATTTCTGATTGCTTCAGACAGCTTGTTGGAGGAGATTGCCAGTAGGATTTCTGGGCCTACCCCAATCAAAGTCAAAGGAAGAGCACCAGAATGATTCTTTCTGATGGAAAATTATATCCTTGTCGTGCATAGCTGTTATCAGTGTCCTAAGTAATATAGTAGCGCCAAACCCGGTATAAAGTAGTATTAATAATGAAAATGTCTGCAGCTCTCAGATTAAATTTTTCCTACCCTTAGCATTTATTCATTCTGAATATAGAGATAAGCCATGATATTATTAAAGAAATATTGCAGGTCTGTAACTATTGAAGAGACATCAGCTATGATGCAGTATATAGCATTATCTGTGAGTTAAGGTTAATAAATTTGCTGTCATATGCGATATGTGGCTTCCCTTAAGTGTCTATTTACGAAATGCCACCTGTCTCCAAGAGCTAATAGTATATGAAAAAGATGTGGTGATACACAATAACTGTAAAATAAGCTCAAATTTTTTTTTAATATGGATACAGATTAATGTAGCAAGATGAGTAAGTAGCATGTATAATATTTGATGTCTATAAATAGTGAATCATGTTTAAATTCATATGCCCCTTCTCCTTGCAGCTTTTGAATGGAACATCCTTTCCTACATGACAGTTTCAAAACATCCTTCAGTTATTTACCTTAGTTTCTATGTTCCCACTCCTTACAATGGCTATTCTGCTTTCACAAAAATGGCTTTGTAGAGCTCACTCTCCCTATAGAAAGGTCCCTGTGAAACAGGTCCTGCAAATTACTGTTGATCTGGTGAAATCTTTTTGTTCTGCAGAGGAAGGTGATGTATTCTTTTAGCCAGGCTGCTTAAAATGCATTTTCCTCAGTTCTAATCCAGGGTAGTTAATTTCTGCTGTTTGAAGTTTTGTTGCCTGTGACTTCGCTTAATAAATTGCACGTAAGCGCTATCTGTTAACGTACCTAGCCTAAGTCTGTTTAAGCATACTTGAACATCCTGCTTCAAAATGAATAATGTAGAAATTGCTTTTCTAATTCTTCCTGAACTGTGTTTAGACTAGAAAAGGCTACAGCAAAAATATATTAGATGATCCCCCTTCTGCCAGTTCATAATCACAAAATGTGAATTTGAAGTGGTGGAGATATTTATTTGCAAACAGTTTTTGAGCATCAGTGTTCAACGATGTTGTGTTTGTTTGTTTGTGGGTTTTTTTTGTTTGTTTGTTTTTGAAATAATGTGCACTTTCTGCTAACCTATTATATTCACAGCAAGCCTTTGGTGAGCACCAAGTCGAGCAGGAAAATAATGTGCCAGGGTATTGCCATGTATCTGCAGAGTTTAACAGGTAGTGTAGACACTATCTCTGTAATTTATTGTCGTGTTCTAGTATGCCCAAGTGCTAAAGTGTTCCCCAGTTTGACATGTTTCAGCAGTTGCACAGAGACTGAACAAACAAACCCAGTGTACTGTAGTGGCCTCAAGCATAATTTTTCTTCTGTGCAAGTGGCTTCTGATTAGACAAAGAGATGTCGAGTGTTGGGTGAAAGACAATGTCATGTCTTGTTTAGGAGAAAATATTGATGGATTTTATGGAAGGAAAATAAAAAAAATTATGCTGTCAGTAAGAGGTGGAACAGGGTGCTGTTGTGTTGTCCTGCAATGTGTGTTCGTAAGGCTCCGCTTCTTTGTGAGCCTCTGCCACCTCTGCCCAAGTGCCTTTATTGGTACTGCACAGGGCACAGGCTTAGCAGCTGCAGGGCTGCACCAAGGAAAACCTATCGTTTCTCTGATTGTACTTTGCTTTCCAAGGTAAGGGATGTTTAGATAGGAGAAGAGATGGACAGCTCAGTTTATTCTGAGACTGGCATTTGATTTGCAAAGGGGTAACTTCAGCTGTGGGTGTCAGGCACCATGATTCTGTCTTCTCCCTCATTTCCAGTGCCTTTCTAGGGGGACAATCTGTCCCACTCAGAAAACTTGAGCTCAGGGTGTCTGACTCTGAACGTTTGAAGCATTTGGACTGCTTTGTTAGCTGCTATCAATATGTATAGCCTGTTTTGATAAGGAATCCAAATTCAATAGAAGACATTTCTCTTGGGAGAAAATGGAGATATCAGTTTTTCAGGTACTAGATTAATGTGGGAGACTAAAAGTAAAACTTCAGCTGAGGTGCAACTTAAGAATTTTTACAACTGGGGTGTCTTATTGATATTAAAGACAGAAAGAGAGCACCATTTGGAGAACAAGATTTGCCTAAACACTTTAATATTGAGTAGCTTCTCTTTTAGTATCACAGCTATATAGTTTAGTTTGGCAGTAGATCCAGCTAATTGTGTAATGCTGTGGTGCAAATAATATTTAATAGCTTATTTGTTAAATAAAAAATTAGAGTTACAGAGCAAGAGAAATTGCTTCACTTATGAAATAGGGCAAAACTTCTCAACCCTGCTTTGCTAAGGAGTAAAAAATGACAAAGGCAACTTGGCAAAGGCAAGCCACTGAAGTGCAGTCTGGTATTGACATACAGGAATGCCTTAGTTCACTTTAGCGGAACAGTATTTAAAATATTTCAGTCACAAATCATTCTAGAAAAAAAGTACATCTCACTTTTTAAGAGAACCAAATAATGAAGATTAGGTTTTTATGGCAATGGGGGTTAGGCTAGTTGAAACAGAAGTATAAGACAGAAAAATTCTGTATTCTTTTCTCCATGAGAGTATTCTTCTACCCTGTAGATGAATTAGGTTCTTAATCTAGACCATGTTTTGTCACTTAAAGTGAGCACCCTGTAGAAAGAACATGCTTTCCTTGTTGCTTTTCTCTGTGCCCTTTAAAATAGTTCACACTTTGGGGACCCCAAGCTGAAAAATTGTGCTGTGTGCATACACAAAGTATTTTTCCCTTACCGTTTTAAAAAAAATGTGCATGTGGAATCCACATGAAATGCTTTATGTGAATAATGTTCTTCTGGCTTTGGATTCACAGTTTAATGGCTTGGGCACAGAGAAGAGGTTTGATCTAGACTTGTAGGTTTAGGTGCCTTTCTTTTTTTCAGTTGTACTTCAAAATATCAGTATTTTTACAGGAATTGGAAGACCCTGCATGCTTAAGGTGAGCCCATGTTGGCCTCTCATCTTGATGTCTTAATTCTATTTGCTTTGAGCTTTACAACTGAAGTGCTGTTATTCTGCTAGTGCTAAATCTTATTGTTACTAAGCATCGCAATGGACAGTGGAAATGCTGTAGGATACATTTCAGATAAGTGCATTTGCTTTTGTATATAAAGAAATTTGCTGAAACTAAATATTGAATAATCAAGTAAAATTAGTGGTTACACATTATGTAAAACATGATCTAGATGCAACTTGACCAGAGAAGTCACTATGAAGATCAGTCTTGTTTTTCTTCAAGCAAATTCAGAGAAAAGATGCTGTGAACAAATATAATGGTTAGAATAGCGCTCAGGTCTTCAGGGAAAATGGCCACATGATTGTATTAACCAATGTTTCTGCAAGTGCGCTTTTTTGCCCGAAGACTTCTCTTTGCTAACAAGAAACATCAGTGAAAATGATGTAAATTGACAAGATGCAGCAATATACCCCGTAGTTTATTGAGACTGTGGTTAGGATAATGCATCTTCATGTTTCATTGTGAGCCACAATACACTGAAGTATTACTGACTGAATTAATGGTCACTGGAGATATGTTTAAAACTCAGTCTTATGGAACGCCTCAACTTTTGTTTGGCTTTTTAGTGCCACCAAAGAAGACTGTGCTACCAGCTGTCCTGGTTTGGAGATCTATAATGGGCATTCACGGGCTTGGCTGTGGCTAGTTTTGTCCTAAAGCCCTTGCTGCTGAATTCCTGGTAGCTCCCCAAGTATCCCAGGGAATGTAGTTGTCGTCAACCCAGAAGGATTATCTTGTTGAAAGCATGGCCAAGGTTAGCTGGAGGAAAAGCTTTTGAGTTGTAGACAGTCATGATACAGATTGATTCTGTATGCAGATAAGGATTCATGACAGAATGGTAATTGAACTCTTTTTCTAAGTTTGAATTCTGATTGTCATGTTCCAACTGCAAAGCAGAGTGCCTAACTTTAGGACTGTTGCTCAGCTTTTGAGCTGGGCACCAGTTTAGCACCTGGTGAAGTGGTCAAGCAGTTGGTGCAGTCTCTTACAAGTAACAAGGGTTTTGAATACTGTGGTCACTGTCTCGTGGGAAAGGAATATTCACTTCCCTTGCTTCAGATGACTTTGCTGTAATTCTCAAACCAGGCATGAATAATGTACCCGTAGTCTCATACTCTATTAATATCCATGGATAAATAGGTCCTAGTTTGCAAATAAGTTAGTGTCTGGCTGTTTCATCTTCTTTTTCTGAAATGAAAAGTATGGTCCTGTAGAACTCCAGTCTCTTCCTGTTCTGGTCTTGGTCGGACGTTGGCTGTTTTCAGCTGGTGGCTGTCAGTGTATCATTATTTTTTGTCTCTGAATAGGTCAGCTGCTGTTTTCCTATCAGGATTTTTGTGCTCTTCATTTAACTTTGCAGCAAGTTTTGTGCTTTGGGGTCTTTGGACAGCATCCTTTGTTAAAGCCCGCAATGTTGTGAACTGTTAACATATTGTACCTAGTGCTATGTAATACAGCATGAGTTTCAGGTAGTAGTATGCAATGAAAGATGTGGATGGCTTGAAATTCAGCCTGCATTTGGTTCTCAGCATCACTAGCAATTTTTTACTAATATTTAAGGTGTGCTTAGTAAATATGTTATTGAGAAGCTTATTTCATTTCTATAAGTGGAGAGTGGACAGAAACACCATTAGATTAGTTCTAATTCTGTTAGCTAGGATACTAACCTGTGTAGCTGTATGTGTGATTCAACCTCGGTAGACTAATATTTTCTTTTTTAAAAAAAAAGGTCTGCTAGAAGCAAGTACTCAAGGAGGAGTGTTCTTTGCAGTCTTTAAACTCTATAAAAGTAACGTGAACTTTAATGAACTGGGTCTTAGGATATGATAGAATTCTTAGGGTCTTAGGATATATAGCAATATAAGTCCAGTATATCTTTGCAAGCGCTGCCAAAATGATGTATATGTTAGGTTGTGTTGTAGTGTTGCTGGGTTATTAATGACTTCAGTAAACAGATCTTGTTGCTGAAGCATTTCGAAGACAACTTCAGGGAACCCTTTTTGCCCTTTATCCAGGAACTATTAGTTCATGGAATTTATAGAAACAGAGAAAAGAGGAAGGAGTAGCATTCTGAGGAGTAAAGAAAAAGAACACTTGAATTAGCTCAAGTGGCTTGATGAGATTATTATCATAATGTTATATGAAATATAAAAGAGACAAGGGTAATTTGGAGAATTGGATAATACATTCTCCTGATTAGAAATAAGGAAATAAAATAGTGGAGAGAAAAGCTGCATACAATTACATACTTGTTCAGAAATATAAGTATTTTTTTCTATAGTGACCCATTTTTGCCCCCCTGTGGACAGATTGTGGCATGATTTTTTTTTTTTTTTTTGTTTGGTTGTTTTTTTTGGTTTCTTCAAAGCCTGTGGGAGAGGCTGAAATTAATACAAATCTGAGTTATTTACACAAATGCTGAACCATAGGTTCTGTAGCATTTTAAACATAGTTTAAATTTGCAGTTGACTGTTTTTATTTTACATTGCATTGGCAGAAATCTAAGATCAATTTTTTGCTGTTCTTGGTAACCAAAGCAGCTCTGTTTTCAGTCAAATACTGAGGGCAATTCCCTGACTTGCTCTTTGCAAGAATGTGGTAGAACTGTCCTTGGAGGCACAGGTTAAATGCCAGTAAATGCTATATTTTCTCTCTTCTTGATCCTCTTTCTCCTACCTCCCTTTCAAAAATAAAAAAACAAAACCCACAACCAAACACCACCACTCATCCTAACAACCCCCCCCCTCAAAAAACCCCCAAAACAAACTACACACCAAACCCCCCACCACAAAACACAACAACAAAAACAGACAAACAAAAAAAACCCAACCACAAACAACCCAAACCAACACTTCCCCTTCACCATCCTCCTCCTGCGCCCCCATTGCCCCACAACCTATGAAATGGAGTGGAATCCCTGGTTTTGTATGGGGGCTTTTTGCTATGCCTGGCTGACTGTGCTAACTGGGGTCCAGCTGTGAGCAGCCTGTGCTGGCTGTGGATCAACCAGCAGTTCCACTGAGCAGAGGAAGCCGGCAGGCTACCTGTTCAGAAAAGTTGTAACAAGAACTCTTCATTGAAAAGTAGCCCAGTAATGGATTAATGTAAGTGAGCGGTGTTGTACAAGGGACGGCATCAACCTGCAGAGCCAGGCTGGGCACAGCTGTGTGCCAGAGCTGCTGCCCCGCACCTCCTGTCCGCAGCGCAGAGCTGGGGATGCCAGGGCCGGCTGCTGAGGCAGGGATGCTGCTTTGGCACGGCCGAACTGCAGCCTCTGCCTTGTGCATGTACGTTTTTCTGTGTTTGCTGCTGTTGAATGGGCACAGGCTTCGCCCTAGCAGGTCATTTGTTTTACAGCAACAGTTATTTTTTGTTCTTTCCCAGTTACCTGCAGGGCATTCAAGCTGATGTTTGCATGTGAAAAACAGACTTTCTTGGAGGCAGTCTCAGTTGTCTGTCTAGCTTTGTGGGCATAATAAAAATAGGAAGGGGGCAATTGGGCTTCACGTTAAGAAATCTTAAAGCATTATGTGTTGTAAACACATTTCTGCGTTGGCACTGGTAGTCTCATTGGTTATAGCCTTCTTTTCAGACCCCAGCCACAGCAGCAACAAAAAATTTCTGTACTCATAACACTGTTTATTCTCATCCAGCCATTTAATTGCTGTCCCTTTATGGAGTTGTTTCTCAAACTGACAAGGTAGTGTTGGTTGCAAATCCTGTACTGACAGCTGTCTCTCTTTCGTACTAATCATCAGCAGACAAGATCCCAGTTTTACATTTTGCTTGAAAGCAAAAGAACCTTGAATAACAAAAGATGCATTCTACATTTGTTAGTTTTTCTGAAGTGAGGGAGAAGTGCTACAAAAATCAGGGAGAGTGGAGAAGTGGTTATGGGGAAAAATGTTGCCCCTTCTTACTTGTATATAATTCCCATTTGTTTGTTTATAAGCATGTTGAGAACACTGAAGTTTGGACAGATGTCATTTGAGGCACATATTCTTTCAGCCCAATTTGAGTGATGAGAAAACTGTGCTTTCTATGATTGTTTTGGTTTTAGACCATTTATCTGTATTGATCCACTTAAAGTATTCAACTCTATTCAGCGGGCTTGAAGGGAAAAGCACTGTTCAATTACGAGTAGGATATCTCCAGGTAAAAGCTATATCTGGCTCATCTCAATCTGTTAAATTCAATGTTTGCAAGTGTTGATAATTATACTCATTCTTGTAGGTTTTGGGTAGATATCTGATGCTCTGCTATAAATATTAGGTATATTCTTGTAATAAACCAAAGTTTGTTAAATTTCTTTCCATGCATTGTTTGAATTTTGACCTCTGTAAACTTTGTATCACGGCAATGGCATCAGTATTTCCTGAAATGTAAGAGCTGCTGGCCATTCTTTTTGGTTTTGGCTTTTTGCTTCCTTCTTGTGGATGATTAATTCCCATGAAAATCATATGGCAGAGCATTGAAACATACTGTGTGATCGATGCTATTTGTCTTGGGATGATGACTTATGGTTAATAGGAAGAGAAAGAAAAACTGTAGCTCTGGGCCAATCTACAGATAAAAACTGAATGAAAATTAAGTGGAAAAACGTGTTGTGCCAGATGGCACCTAGAGTTGAACTCTCCTGCACGTTTTTTCATACTTACAATATAAAGAGGGATGGTGGGAAGAATAATATTTTAATCAATCTGTCCCAGCAAGAACTGTAGTCATAAATTAAGATTTACAAAATGCAGTTTTGGTTGTAGTCCTAGCTAGAACAAAAAATGCTGTAAGATTCATGCCCATTTTACATAGGTTATTTAGATCAACCAGGATCGCAGGATTTCTCTCCCACAAGCAACGTGGTAACTGGGAGTCTGAGGTGAGGATAAGGAATGCAACAAGCAATTCCAGACCACAAAAACGGAGCTGAAAGGGAAACGTCTTCTCTTGTCCTCTGGGACTCTGGAGCTTAAGCCCCAGGCAGTCAGTCACAGCTGGTGGAGCTGGCTGGCAAACAGATTGAAGAGGGTTAGCAAACTTCTGGGGTAAAACCAAAACAAAACCAAGAACAACACACACAAAAAAACCCCACAAACAAATAACCACCACCAAACCACAACCCAAATAAACCAGGCTTCAAAATGTGACTAGCAGGAAGAGAAGTGTTCTGGCTGGATCAAGGAGTCCTCTCCTCATAGGCAATCTGAAATAAAGAAAACAGATGGGTCAGTGGCTGTGCACCTGAAATACTTGTGATTTTTTAAAATTACATAAAACTGAAAGCATTGAATAGTATTCTCATGCAGCATCTCACAAAAAATGGCATAAACCAGTGTTCATAAAAGTTCAGAAGCAGAATGGTATGGTAATAGGTGTACTGCAGAATGGTATGAATGGTATCATGTATTACACCAAAGCAGATATTTGGTCTTCAAACTCCGTTGTTTGGTACTGGTGGCATTTCGGTGACTAAAACCAAAAGGCTTTTTCCAGCTTACTGAAAGGCTGGATGTCAGAGTGCACACTGATACAGTCTTGACATCCTTTGGGTGAAAACAGCCAGCTCTAATAAGTATGGATGCTGTTCTCCTTCCAAAGTCGTATTATCCCATCATGACTGTCAGACTGACTTCACTTGTCAAACCATTGTTCAGGCAGTTACTTATTTATACTATGCTTAGTTCCTGTCCAGACATCAACCAGTCTGGTGGTCATTTCAGACCCTGCAGCTACTCCTCTCTGGTGAACACATCAACAACAGAGATTTTTGCAGCATGCAGTCTGATGTCTGTGCTTTGTGCAGCAAACAGTCATATTATTTAGCAGAAAGCAGAGTATTTTCTAATAATACTAAAGGAAAGTTCTGTGTGACTGTTATTATAGAAAAAAAAAAGAAGAATATCAGCGTGCAGAGACCTGTTAGCAATTGAAATATCTGACAGGTGAAGAGTGATAGCATCATTTTAAGAAAATCCGTGCACCACAATTTTATTCCCTTGTGCGCTCTATATATGTGCTCTGTAATGAGATGTCTTTAGCTGTTACACCTGGCTACCTGTAGCTGAAGTTAATAAAACAGAAACAAGAAAAAGTACTGGTGTAGAAATGCTGAAGTTCTTCTAGACTATGGCAATCCATTGTTTTAGCTGATCTTTTAGCCCAAATAGTTTATTTTGCAATTGCTTGTCCTGTTATAGATATCAGATTTTTTTTTCTTTTCCTCTGATGAAAGAGCTATTGCTGGGGGATTAAATCTACTATTTTTGTGAGCATTTTTATTTTTTCAAACATACTGACCCTTATTCTCCAAAATAAAAACTTGCAAGATCAGCATTCAGACTTGACTTAGGTATGATGACCTGTTAAGTCGCATTCTGTGAGTCATACAATGCTTTAGATAACCAACATGCTTTTAAAACTTCTGTTCATTTTTTTCCCAAAGTTCCAGTCTCATGAATCCCAAGTAGAGACAATATTTTAAGCAATAGGCTTAAAACATATTTTGTTTTGAGCTACTTGCAGAGAGGGTGAGTCCCTTTAGAAATGGGCACGAATTCTCGATTCATCTGTTTTCTGTCTTGTAGTATTTCCAGTTTCTCACCATTTTAATGCAATGAACTGTGACACAGCCTGCTTTGCAAACACAGGTGGGGAATAGAAATTTAGATTTTCAATTCTAAGTCCTAGAAGGAAAGTCAAAGCCCATGATTGCGTTCAGTCATCCATTTTGTAGCTTTTTTCCTTTTCTCAGCTTAGCCTGTGACCTTTCTGTTTGGAAAGGAATGAATAAATTCAGCTGCATCTCGCTGCTGTTTATTAGTTGCCCTTAGGTGCCATGTGCACTTCCCCCCCCCGTCCTTTCTTGTTAATAAGTTCAGAATAGATTTCTATTTCAGATGCTTAAACTCTGAAGAATCTCTGAAACATCTTCTGGTTGCTATTGTAAGCTTGTAATGCCTTTCTTGAGAGTCAGGGGTGTGAAATGACAGTTTTGTTTTAATCCTGCTCAGCATAAAGTTGAACATCTTTACGGATATAAATATCAAGAGACAACATTTGTGAAAATTCCCCAAAATGAACGTGAAGATGGGTTATCAGCCTCTTTCTGTCATTTGTATTTGCTTGTGGTTGTAGAAATTATTCCCCTCGCCTGGATTCTTGCAGCCTTTTCTGTGTCATTTCCCAGGTTCTGCAAGTTACCTTGTATCTAACACTAGGGCTGATTTGTCTGTTTCCTTCTTCTTTTCCTGGTATTTGCTACTTTCAGTGTTTGACTGTGCTTGCAGTGACTTGCTTTGGGAACAACACATCAAATATCACAGGGTTTTTGGTTTTAATCAAATGCTTTGTTTTATGTGAGGGGGACACTTTAATTATAAAGATATAAACTTAAGAAGTTTAAATGTTTATTTTTCATTTATGCTTGCAGCTTAGATCCTTGTTGATCAAGGATGCTGCTTGGAAGGCAGATGAATAGACCTTGCTCTTGGATTAAGCTGGTGTTAATTCCACTTGCCACCTGCCCCCTCGAACATTTGGCTCCAACACTACAGCAAAGCGCAGGAGGCCAGAGACCAGCCCTTATGGCTGTCCTCTGAAGGCAGAAAACCATGTTACTAACGTCTTGTGAACCTGATGACTGTGCTCAGCTTGCCTCTCTCATGCTTTAATAAAAAGATAAAGCCTTCATTGCAGCATAGCCAGCCTTTGAAAAGAATATAAAGCAGTAGAAACTGACTTTCTGCATTTTTTTGTATGAACATTAATAATTTCTGTCTTACGTCTTAAAAAATCCGGACAATATTTATATTTAACTAACAATGTTTTCCATGTTTCAGTCTACTGGGTTGCTTTTTTTCTCACCATTTCTTTTAGCTGTGCTAACTCAAATGCTGATCATTCTTCATAGTTTTTTTTATCTGCAATATTGATCAGCTGCTTTCACTCTACTGCTTTGTAGGAAGAAATACTAAATGAAGTTGAACGTGATAAAAAAGTAGTTTTCACGTATGCCGATTTCTAGAACTGGCTTCCAGATTTTTCTCAGTTAACTTTCTCTCTTTCCTGATGTGTATTTAAAACATGTCTTATAACTTTTAAAAATTAAATTTCTTGATAGACCTACCAGATATTATAACCACTGGTAGTGGGTTTTAGTAGTTTTGAAAATTTTCTGGTATAATTTACAGGCCTAGATTACCATATATATAACATTCGAACACATATTAATATCAAGGACAAGTTAAAAAAAAAATAGATAAAGCCTTTTACTTGGGTTCTTTTTTTGCATTGACAGATGCTGTTCTCAATAGCTGTTTCATCAAAAGCCATTGACATTTCTGTGAAAAAAAAACGCCCACACCTAATGGATATGCCTTAATAATCAGGTGTTTATGGGTTAGAGAGGCTTGTCATAATCTCAGTGGCTTGCCAGTTTCCTCAGTTATTGACAACCTGTTGTCTGAAGAGTTTTATAGACTACAGTAACTATTAAATGCTGCTGGAGTAAGACAGTTTGCTAAAATCAGCTGTAATACTTCTGGGTAAGAATGATTTGCACAGAGCTCTAACGGTGTTCCCTCTTGACATATTGCCATTAATTGTTCTTTATGTATGCTGGGTTTTACATATGTGAGAAAACAAAGTGTGAGTTAGTTTTTCTTCCTCCTTTTTTTTTTTTCCTCTTGAAGTGTTGGTTGCTTTTTTAGATAACTATTTTATGCAGAAATAACAGTGAAAGTTTCTCTTTTTTTAGTGTAGTTCAAACCACACTGAATGTTGCTGTTTATTGTAGCTACCTGGTGGATCTTCTTAACAGGCTCACATGCCTTCAAATAGGGCTTGGTACACTCTAAGTATATCTCAAAATATGTATGTATGTTTCAATAGGACACATGTTCATTCTGACAGCAGCACTGCACTGTCCATACTTGCACAGGAGGGAAAGGACACTCAAAGGCAAACAGTTATAAATTTCTGGTGAGGATGGACCTCCATGTCCCCAAAGTAAAAACTGCCTCATATCTCACCCTTCCCCTTGGCCGTGGGACACTGGTCAGCCCAGGCTTGTGGAAAAATGACAGTCACAGCCCACACTGGTGTTTAGCTGCTCCCGAGCCCCTCTCATTGTACATCTTTGTCTTGTTCTCAGAAGCCAAGCTCTAATCCTAGCCTTAAACCTGGTCTTGTCTTTCTGAGGGCAGCAGCCCCACAGCAGTGCTCATGGTTGACCCTGAGGGTGTCGGTGGACAAGGCCTGTGCTCTTCCTCAGCTGTGTGTTGTGCTGCTGGAATGCACACCCCTATCTGTGTTTAACATAAGTAGAAAATAATTTGGATGTTACTAAACAGATCTGACGGAGATGGACTGGACTGTCTTTAGTGGAAGGTCTGGGGCTGATTTCTGTTAATCTGCAGATCTCTAGGCAGAGATGAGGGGAAAAAAATACCTTGTCTGTCAAATAGATAAGTGTAAGAGCTTCCTGGACATATTAATTGTAGGTGACTGCTGGGAATAGGTTCTCAGTTTTCAGAGAAGAATTATGGATGTATTGGTGAGGCAAATGCATGTATTTTGAAAGAGGCAATTTTGACTTGGCTTTTGTAGATGGCTTTACAAAAGATTTGAGACATTTTTTGACAAAATAATAGAGGAGTAACTGAATAGAAAACTACGTTAGAGTTTGGTAACGGATTCTGTTGCAGATAAATATCTAGATCTTCCAGATTAACTTTTTCAGGGAGAGAAGGAAGTGAAGTTTTGTTTCGTAAAATATTGTGACCAGTTTTACTGATGCTAATTTGACAACCTCTCTCTAAACTAAGAGTTTCTAAAAGTGGGCATCCAAAGTGTTTACTTTTCACCTGTTACATGGCACCGTTGTCTGCATGCTGTCATGGCTGGCTGCTATGCAGCTGGCGAGGCGATTGTATGGAGGACGTGCTCTGGGGTGTTAAGCCTGCCCTTGGCACACAGCTCCTGCCACCGCCCCAGACTTGTCAGTGGTTTGGTTCTCAAATCATTTGCAGTTCTGTCCTGATAAAGGACGGATTGTGTGAACTCACCTGCGTGGTTTTCCAGGCAGAGAAATCAGAAAGTGAGGCTGTTTGTGTCTGCCTTAGCCAGTTGTCCAGGTTTACTACTTGCTCTGATGTTCACTTCAACTGAGGCAGTTTTCAGATCTGGGGCCGAAGCCAGGCTATTGTTAAAAATTCACATTTTTTTTTTAAAGATAAAACAATGGAAATAATAAATAGCCATACAACTGCTGTAAAATCAAGCATGCAAACAGCAACAACCTAATGATTGAGTCTGGATAATTTGGTAAATCCTGCAGTGTGAATTTTGTTTCTAGCTGTCAGTCTATATAAAGTCATGAGTATTAAAATCAGCTTTAATCTAAACCAAGATAGTCTCCCTTGTTGTAGAGAATGTGTGTTGTCTCCCAGTTTAGTTATTTGGAGAGTTCGAATGAAAATAATTCCTCTGAATGTAAATGAAAAATGCAGTACATATGTACCTCAAGAAAATAATTGAAAGAGCTGAGTCATTTAGTAGCATTTTATTATTTGTAAATAATTTCAGCTTAAGAAACAGAGCAACTGCACCCTCTAGTGACAGACCATACGTGTACCAGAGGATTAAGGCCGCTTTTGAACTGTGGTGCAGCATGGGAGAAATAGAGATTTCATGTTACAGAACAGGCAAGCTTTGATGGAAACAGACCATTATTTGTTTTTTTTTAATGTATTGATGAGATTCTTAGAGCATTGCCTTTGCTGTAGGGGACTTCTTAGCATGTCACTGAGTGTCAGACATAGTGAATCGCTATTTATGTTGAGCACATTTGATTAGAAAGGAACTGTCACATTACTTGTCAATGTGTCATGTCATGCTTTTGGTTACTGCTAAAAAGAACTTCTTGTTAGGAATATCGTTAATAAAACCCTGTATGTTTGAATGGTATAATGTGACAGCGTGTCAAGCATGCTATAAGCAACAGCGATTTTCCGTGTAGGGAAACAAGCCATGTTTGTGTTATTTGCATGCATTAGAAATGCACAGCTTCCCCTCTGAACTTATGCTATGTGAGAGTTTGCTGCTACAATACTACTATAATGATATTTTCACCAAAATACGCATAAGAAGTCAGTAACGAATTAAATGTAAATGCTCTTAGGGCTTACAGGTGAAGTTTGAAAATGCATCTGCTGACATGCAATATTGTTAAAAGACACAACTAAACCAAAAGCAGAATAAAATGTTGTTGGGGACTCCATTCAAAGCAGCTTTGATTCAGCCAATATTTCGGTCTTAGGTGCTTAGCTGGAACATAGGTTTTAGCCAGACTCTTCTTTCTCATAGCTCCTTAAATGATGTTGATTTTTCCTGGAAACACTGCCTTCCCTGCAGCACGCTGACAGTGCATCGAGATTGCTTTGCTTGTCAGCTGCTGATTTATCAGCATTGCTTCCTGCTGCCCCTCCTCAGCTTTGCTGGTTTCCCTCTGGCAACTATTCTTCTCCTGTAGCATCTGAGAGCCGATAGTCCTTCAAAAAGAGAGAGGGTTTCATCAGCCAGCGAGACTGTGCCTTGTGTTGGCTGGAACAGTCGTCAGATGTCAGGATGTGTCTGCCATATGTACTTCCTGGCGAGATTTTTCCTAATTATTAACTGCGTGACTTTTGAAGTAGACGTTAATGGAACATTTTGTGTTTTTCAAGTGAGATAATATCTCACAAAAATAGTTTTAAAAGGCATTGAAATTTTCACTTGAAAGTTATTTGCGTTAGTGGTTTTTGTTTTCTACTAACAAGCACGTCTTTTTTTGTGATATTGCATTTACTGTTGCTTGAGCTAACCAACAACTAATTTTTCCTCTCTAAAGATAAATAATACTACATTTAAAACATAAAAATGTATTATTTTAGGGCGTCTGTAATAAAATGTTGATATTGTGATATATTGATGATTCAAATCCTTAAAGGTCTAACTATTAAAACCCTCAAAGGTATGTTTTAAAAGTGTTTCTGAAAGGAAGCCATTGTCAATACACATCAATTCTTTAAATGTAAACTTCAAGCATTTTGTTTGATTGTCAGAACAACATAGGAACTGAGCTCTTAGAGAACTGTTGAATCTTTACATCTGTGGTTAATGGTGAAGAATGTTTGTGCTCTGGAGGTCATAATACTGATACTCTATGTTGAATATAGATGCATGAATGATGCATGTGTGAAAATCTGTACTTGAAAATCTTTGTTGTTGTATGGTTAGATAATAATGTAAACTCTGGGGCTGAACACCCCAATTCCAATTTATTTTGTATTTATTTAAAATATAGTTAATTAAAAACAAACAAAAAACACCCCAAAAAGCAAACCACAACTTTTAAAAACAAATATTTTAAAGATTAGACTTAATTCATCAATTATAAAGTTTTGCAAAAAGCAGAAAGTTGCAGATGGCAACGTTCAGCAGACAGTGAAAGTACTTTACATTTAAAAAATAAACCCAAAACAACAAAAAGGGTTTTTTTTTCCGAAAGTATGAGTTTTTAATGAAAAGAATACTTTCTTCTCTGAAGGATCTTAATGATACGAAAATTTCAAGGCTTCCTGCATTGTGTCATGTTACAGTAGCTATGTCATATAGAAGGGCTTAGAGTAACTACTGAGATGAATCTATTCTACTTGTTTCTGTTGTTCAAGGGCATTTCCATTAACAGAGCTCAGCAGAACAGTGTGAGAATCTGAAATCAAATCAAGAGCCTGGTTCTAATCCCGAACTAAAATTTAAATGTAATTTTCTTGTTAGATATAAATTTAAATTCCAATGGCACTTCCCAACATCTCTACAGCTAAATCCAATTTAATGACTGCATGTACATGTGTCTACAGGCTCCTGAAATGTAAAAGGGCTTCTCGTATGTACTTGAGCACTCTCACATTTGGTGCTGGTTGTGATGTGGTTTCCTATAGGACAGGTCATCACATTCATTGCAGTAGCTCTGCTGTGATGGGGTAGCTCAGGGTGCCCTGTAATCAGCGTTCGATTTTATAAATTCAGAAACTGTTTAGGGAAAGCAGACATGTTGTTAACTCTGCATTAATCACTGAGCTGTGAAGAATTACTTTTGAAAAGAGGTTGTCTTTAGCTGGCCACGTATGTGATAGAAAGAAACACCCATAAAACTTTTTAATGAAGTGCCATGAGGAATTCTCAGTTGCTGGTGCTGTAAACACGGGCAAGAGCAAAGCAGTGCTTTGAAATTGGCTTGTCCTGCTGTGTTGATTCACCAGACAGGTTCAGGACATGCGATAACAATGAAAGCTTCCATGGGCTGCCCAGCATTTCTTTTCCACTACTAACACCCAGTTTCATCTTCCACTTTGGATCAGGTGTAAGCCTGCTGACAAGAACTGTAATTTCATCTCAAATTGGTTGAAAACCAGGCTGACTAGAGTGGTCAGGCTGTTTTTTGTTGTCTTCATGTCTATGATTTTTCAGTCTGGAGAACAGTTATCTTTTCTGGTCTTTATCTCTAAGTGCTGTAGACCCTTGTTCATTAATAGGTGGATTTGAGCTTCCCTCCTGATCAGTTCAATCTTGTTAGTCTACTATTTATGGATGTTGACTACCATTGCTTTTTTTATGGCTTGGGCAAGGTTTAGGAGCTGGGCTGCGTTTTTCCCCTTATCAGTCAGTATTGGTACCTCAAGCTCTCTTAAAATTTTTCAAAAAATTAATCAAATAATTGAAGCATTTTTTAACTTAGATCAGAATTGATTCTTATGGTGATGGTTTTATTTTGAGCTGCTACATGTATTTTCCTGCAAATAAAGTGAAAATCAATAAGGTGGTGGCAAGCTATGATCTGTGATTTCAGTCTGAAGTTTAACAGTTACTACTGTTCAGCACGTCACAAAAGTAGAAAGTTTCACTTGTGTGCTAGCGTTTGCAGCGGTACCTTAGTAATATAATAAATTATGACTTCTATAAATATCGTACATAGCAGTACCTTAGTGACAAGTGGTGATTCCTTTAAATATTTGATCAGTTATAGGACTCGTCAGATGGCTTGTTACACATGATAATGCTAGAAGATTTTTTGCATGCTGTGGAACGGCTGCCAGACTTGTTTTGAATTCCTGTGTTGACACTGAGAAACATTTCTACAATGTGATCTAAATGTCATTTTGGGAACAATTGCATTTTACCAAAATATAATTTTTAGCTGTGTTATTTTTGGCAATATGTTCAAGCTAACCACATTATGTTGATGCAGCATCATGTTACTTTATGAATGTTTTAACTCTGTTTAAGCAATGCTCATTGCTTGCTTTCTAAACCTGTTCTATTTATGATCTCCTTTTTTAGAAATCTGAAAAGATGCAACTCTAGTCTTGCGATAACTTGTTTGCATCTTTATGTGAGATATCAGAAGTAAGCCTGAACAGTGGCTTCAGATGGGTGCTGGATGGTCAGAGATGAACCACGAGGAAGCATAATTTAACCTTCAACAGAAAGGGATGTAGCCAGTTTTTAAGAAAATAGTGTGAATGTGTTTGGCCTTTGTTTTATCTGCATTGATTAATCAGCCTCAGCCCTTGCTCTGTCAAGAGGCAGATTCTGTGAGATCAATACCAAAAGGTGAGCTGTGCCTTCCTGTAGCAATGAGACCCTGGCAGCCTCGTCCCAGGGAGAGGGCTGGGCAGCAAGGGCCAAAGAGGAGCTGTGTTGAATCACTGCACACCTCAAGAGCTTTGGCAATTCCCCTCTTATTGGTTGGCATTGCTGCTGTGAAATCTTTGTATTTTGTTGGAGTTAAATGTCTTGTTTAACTCTGGATCTTTTCAAGTACTACCAAGTAATTGTACATAGCAGTTGCACGAAGGAAGCGCAATTGCATTCTTTACACTGCTGTATTTTTAACAATATTACTGATGTTATAGAAATACAACCAGACCTTGACATGATAATACATTTTTAAATGCGTTGTCTATGTGCAGACTGTGTCAATGATTAGGTATTTGATATTCTTAGCACTTTTTGAAAACATGTCCTTTGATTCATTCTTAACAGGAAAACGAATATAACCAGACACTGAACTAAAAGTCTGTGCAGTTTTTCTTCATATACTTGTCTCATTACACTGAGATAGATTCGAAGATCATGTCATTCTCAACAGTTTAAAATTTGTATACCTTATTTCTAGATCCACACAGGACATATCTTGTGATAAAGAGAGATGCAGAAGAATGATTCATCATGGACTTCTAACTGTGCTGCAGAGAGGCATTGGTGACACCTGCAATAATGAGCTGCAGAAGTGATAGAGGCAGTTTAGCGTATTTCAAATATATACAATTTATGTATGTGTATATACACATAGAAACAATGTTTGTATATACACACACATGTGAATAATGTCTTAAAATACGTTTTCACAAATATTACACATGTACGTTCACATGTATATATACGAACATGTGTTGTGAAACACTGCTAGCTTAACTAACCTAAGCAAATCCCCAATGCTGGCATTGAGTACCAGGCTGTGGCTTTATCCTTCAGGTCCCAGGGTGCAGCTGCGCCTGCTGGGGAAGCTCCCACAGCTGGGCAGGTGACAGCCTGGAGCTGTGCAGCTGTGGAGCTGGAGCCAGCAGGGCCTTTACAGGTCTTCTGCTGCTGCTCTGTATAATCCTGCAGTTTTGGTGAGAGCTTTGTCCCAGGAAAGGCATTCAGGCATTGATGCTAAGCTATCAAGAAGAAGTTTGGTGCAATCTACCAAGACATAGGAAACGAACAAACCATTCCTAGTTCTATGTAATATTTACCCAATGCAGTTTTAGAGCTCTTTTCACTGATTAGTATATACTCTGAATGTGAATTGGTTGTATATATAAAACTTCATTTATTGTTTTTCCTAGATAGTCCACAAGATGGTAGTGCACCAAAATCATGTCTCTATTTGTACATTATGCTGTGTAATAATTTTTTTTAAACCTCATTTCAATTTGCTGGCAATTCAACAACAACAAAGAAGATTGGGGGTTTAGCTAGGTTAAGTAATATATTTTGAAAGTAAATATGCTGGAATTTATTTGGGAAACTCCTATTAATGCTTGTCATGAAGTTGAATACATAATTTTAAAAGGCTCTGTGCATCTCTGAGATGAATTCCTACTCTCCGCCTTTGGAAGGAAAGCTTACAGCTAAGAACCTTCAGGCATCTGGTGGGACTTCAGATAGTTACATTATTATTATTATTATTATTATTATTATTTAATTTTTTTAAAATGTGCATCAAAAATATTAACTTTCAAAAATGTTTGTAAAACTCACTGAAATCAAGATGGGTATGAAAGATTTCATAGGGAATCACTTTAATTTCTGTTGACTGCAGCTTCCACTTGTCAGGGAAACACTATTGACATTCTATGGGCTTACAGCTTTGTTTCCCAGACACCACTGTGGGTGGATGTATGGATCTAAACACCTCTGTTTTCTCATATCCTTTTTAACTTCCATTCTTGTGCCACCTTCAGCAAACTCTGGCTTTCTCATTACTCCTGACTCCAGTGAAGTCAATCAACATTTTGTTATTGGTGTTACAGTTGCACCCTGTCCATGTTTTTAGCTGCTGTGAGTAATTGTGCTGAACTAAGTTTACTGATACTTAGTGCATTTTCCCTGAAAGATCCATGCATGTGTCACTTCTTGATGATTGTGCTTCAGGTCATCATTAGAAGGAAGGAGCCAGTCTTTACCTTTGCAGTCTTTACCTCTTTGATATTCAGGATTACAAGGATGGATCCTTGTGCCTATTTGCAGGTGGAAAAGGAGTCCTGAGATACAGGGAGTTGTGATATGGAGAAGAATTCCTGAATACTTAGTGGTGCAAGTACAGGTGCTCCCAGACTTGTAAGCACCTCTGTTCCTTTCTGGGCCTTCACTGGGTCTAAGAGGTATTGATTTCTGGAGAAAAGGAATCCCATCTTATNTCACTGGGCCTAAGTGGTATTGATTTCTGTCTAACTTGGAGATGGAGAAAAGGAATCCCATCTTATTCATGAAAGGCATTGCCTTCTCCAACTGTCTTTGATTGTGGGGGAAGCATGGGAGTGGGAGTTGTTGGTGTGAATGGTCTCTGCTCTCAGCACCCTGACTGACAGCTTCATTTCTGAGCTGTCAAATTGAATTGTCCTAAACCAGCATGTCCTATTGAGTCTTGCTCAGACAGGGATCTGTGAGTTTTCACCTCTAGGATGCTTGCACAGGCATTGCCCCCCTCTCTACAGCTTGCCATTTATCTCAGTTTCTCCAAAGAGCTGAGCTCTCAGTTGTCCCTTGCAATAAGAAGGCAATTTATATGGGTTGGACAGGGCTTTATGTGCTGTAGGGAAGGGGATTTATACGGGTTGGACATGGCTATACGTGCTGTAGGGAAGGTTTTTCTGCATCCTTTCTTACAGTTAAGTGGAAGCAGCAGGAGGCTGTGCTCCACAGATGATTCAATGCCCACAGATTGGCACAAGTTTTTAAGTCTTTAAAGTGCTTGTAGTGGAGTTGCAGATTTCGGGAGATGGAGTCTCAGTGATCCCAAAGCCCATGGATGTGGTGTTTGAAGGATGTGATGGTTACCCATACTATTACATGAACAAGAATGATGACTTCCGGACCTGCCTTATGTTTATTGTTTTAAAGAAAACCAATGGGTGAGACAGTAAAAGCAGTTAATAAATACCAGTTTGTTTCTCTCTAAATAGGTAGTAAACTTTGTGGATAGATTTTTGTATCAGATGATGTGAGCTTTTTTTCCATTTTATTTTTTCTTTTTTTCATTTGTTAGATGTTTTTCACTTTGACAAATCTATTAACCCACATATTTGGCTACAGCATTTGCCTGCCAAGTCTACTTTTAAAGTAAAATCCGTTTTTTGAGCAATTGAGGCATAAAACAGTCTTTAATGAAAATAGCAACAGACACTTAACTCTACCCATTCCAGCCAGACGTCATAATAATGTGAACTATCAAAGTGAAGAGTCACTTTTGATCATAGGTATCTTGAAATCTATATTGATAGAAGGCTGTTGGTATGATATGTAATTTTACCATATTCTTAGTACGTATTTATGAATATTGTACAGTAAAATAATTTCTTAAATCAGATCAACTCATTAATTACACTGAATTCCTTATTTTTTGGTTGATCTACAGTACACACTAGAAATATTTTGTTAATATAGTTCCTCAGTGAGCGTGCCCATAGGGTACATTCTGACATGCTCAGCTCCCTTCACTGCTTCATCTCCCTTCTTCCACTGCCTTGACTATTTGCCTGTGGCTTTATCTGTGCCAGGTATGACACAACCTCTTTATAGTTGCCAATGCGAACAGCATGTCCTAAAAACAATGTGATCCAAAAGGGAAAGAAATGTTCTCCTTAGGGCCAGGTTTTGAGTGGCAATGTTGAAACCTAATCTCACCCTTAAAACAGCTTTGCATGAGTGTTGGGTATATTCTTGAAAACTGAGGACTTATCCTTTGGGGGAGCGGGGAGCTTCATCTCTTTTTTTTTTTTTTTTTTTTTTAAATTTTGAGACCCTCAGTGGTCACTTTCTGATTCTAGGAGTAGTAGTTTCATCACCATGACAAACATGTGACCTGAAAAGTCAAATACTCTAGAGGATGGGATCAAGTCAGCCCTTTTCATTATCATATGCATATAAGATAGTGGTAGTCACTAGGCTGTCTGCATTTATTAACGTCTTTGCTGCCTGGACTTGGACTAGTGCTATAACTTTATTCTTTGCCAAAGAAAAGACAAGAAATGAGGCTTTAGGTTATTCAGAACTTCCTTGAGAAAGATTCAAAATATCAGTAAAACACAACATCATTGCTCTTGCTAGCTCAGGTTGAGTGAGTTTATTTTAATAATAATAAAACAACCCAAACCCAAATATTGTCTTAAAATTTGAGAAAGATGGGGTTTTTTTAATGCACTTCTTACTACAGTGGTTTTTTATGAAGTTTGAAATCCCAGTGATGACAAGGCTTTATTTCTTGCTTTAATGAAGTGAATAAATTCTAAGTTAGATATATTTGTTCTGAATATGGAGCTGAAGTCTGATCCATGATGTCTGAAGTTAAGCTTGTGGAAATGGTTCATACTGGAGAAAGCAGAAGGGAGGTACCTGGGTTCTGACAGAATGAGTGTAATTGCAAGGAATGACTTCTCTGTAGTATCCAAGAGAAGACGTAAGGTATAAGATCAGCAGTCATAGGTAGGAACATGAGTACAGCCAAATCAGGAGGAGTGACTGCATAGAACTCTAACAACAAAAAAATAGCTATTGTTGTAAAGGCTAAAAATCAGCCAAAACAGTAGTTCAAGTTTGTTTCTTGTGTTGGTCAAGATTTAGATTTATTTAAGCAAGGCAGATCCTAGACAGTTATGCTGTGCTATGTTTTTCCAATAACTGCTCTCAGCCCTCCTCTGTTTTAACTTTTTTTTTTTTTTTTTTCTCCTCTAATGGTATGGGCATCAGTTAGCTTTGGTTTTTGCAGTTATTAAAAGACAGATCTCAAACCTTAAGAAAATAGCTGGTTAAGAATGCAGAATGTCATTAACATTAAACTGCAGCAACTTACCATAACTCTCTGGAAGCAACTCAGAATGATTTTATGCACAGTCATCCAGAAGTCAGATTATTGCAAAGCCAGGGGATCGTTTGCAGAAGAGAGACGAAAGTTTATCACTTTACCTTTTGAATTGCTTAACCCCTGCTCTTCAGACTTGTTGTGCCCTGCTGCCTGTTTCAGCAGATTATTGAGAAAAGCCTTTTAAACTTTAAGGTGACTTTCCAGCTGGGTTGTATTTAACTGATGGTTTTAAAAACACAGGCAAATTCCAGCCCCTTGTTGGGAGGCTGCCAAACCCCTGGATCAGAGAATATCTTGTTACTAATGCCTCTGCCAAGATGTTACTAGCTTCTGTTATTTCATTTCCAGAAACTCCAACTCAGTCTTGTCTGAAAATAAATAGGCATTCATTTGTCTGTTGCTCAGCCTTTCTTCTGCAATGCCATTTGCACATGACTTCTTTCTTGACTTGATGGCATTTCTGAGAACATTCTTTTAGGCTTGCTTTGCTTTGCTTCCTGTCAGTTACTTAGATATTAGTTAATTGGCCTCAGAAGCACGACTTCTGATTTGTACACCCATATAGTGAGATCAGAATCGTATCCTTTGTGCATAAATGTACATAAGTATTTGGAGCAACTTCATATACTTTGTGGAGTCTGAGTACTAAGGGAAATCACATTGCAGTTTTAAGGGGAAAGTAAGATTCAGCCATTTAAATCACAACTGTATAAATCAGGTGAAATGTAAGCATATAATTTTTCCTTACTGGAGGGTGAACTGGGCAAGATTAATGGATGCCTTCCTTCATTTTGTGCATTTCAATATTTAAACAAAGATTCGGTGTTCTGGATTTCTTCTTTTTTTAATGCTAACAATTCAGAACCTGCAGGTACCTCCTTAATGTGTCTGCTCACAGTCCGATGCAATGTAAGTAACATTGGGAATAATTTGGAATGGAATAGAAAGCAAAACAAAATTATACTCCTTTATTATATTTGCAACGTTCTTACATTGAGAAGAGTTACTGTTGCTGCATTACCCTGTGTCTCCTCACCAGAAGAATGTAACATTAGAAGAGATGAAAAGAATGGCAAAAGAATCACTTCTTGTATGAGGGGAAATTAAATAGAGTATGTCTCTACAGCTTGGAGAGGAATGAATAAAGAGGAATATGATAAAGGTGAATACAATGCCTGATGTGGAGAAGATGAGCAGGGAATGAATAATCAGTGTTTTTATACAACTGAAATGAAATATTGTTTCCATGTGCGAAGTGCAGTTAAATTGTGGATCTTGCTGCTGTACAGTTGTGAATGCAGAAAGTATCTGTGGTTCCAAAACAAATTTCTGCTTCCAGACTTACTCGCCTACTTAATGTCTTCATAGTTGCATCTGTCACTTTGCATCAAACAGATGTAAATTCATGCCAATTTTCATAACCATAGGCCTTAAAAATCTTTGTCAGCCACCTAAACCAAAGCATTCCATTAACATTACTGTTCCCTTCCATGGAAAGGAATGGAGGTTGCCATCCCTTCTAGACAAATGGACAATAAAAAAGCAGTACCTGTTTTATTATGCTCATGATAGCCCTCCTCAATTTTTCCTGCAGAACTCTCAGGGGTTGCTGGAGAAGTTTGTCTTTAGTTCTAATCTCAGAGCATGCCGGGTTCAGCAAGCATACCCAGGTCATCTTTTCTGGTTTACTCCTTCTCCAACCCTGGTTTTGCAGAATCTTCCCCAGTAAAAAAAAATAATAATTAAAACAAACAAAACCCCATGTACACACACACGCACAAAAAACCCCACCAAAACCACCAAACAAAATCCCAACCCCCCCTTCCCAGCCTCAAACCCAAACTCTGACTTGACTGTAGTTTATACTCTTCCCAAAGTTAAGTAGAAATGAACCAAATTTCATTTTCAGAGGGGCAAAATTCTGTTTAAAGTCCCTGAGCATAGTGTTGCCTCTTGGCCAGGCTTTTCTAAAGGCCAGGACACACTGGGTACAGGCATGTAGATGGAATTTAAATCATTTCAACATGGCTCCTCTTTCCTTTCTTGGAAAGGAAATTTAGGCAAAAGCGCTAACTAGCTATTTCTTGCTCTCCCTTGATTTAAAGCTCTAGATTTTACACAAAGGGATAGCACAAGCCTCAAAAATTGCTGCTTGTAAAACTACCTGTTGTGAATGAGCATATAATTTAGCCAAATCTTTTTTTATATGTGATGTTGATTCTGGTAATTGTGCAAATTTTGAAATAGTTCCCCAAAACTGTAATTTTTTTGGTCAAGAGATTTTTGCATAGGATTATCAAAAACTATCTAGAAAAGTATGGCTTTATGAGATTTTTGGGGTTTTTTTCCTGGTAAATAATTTGAAATGCTAATAAGTGTGAAAGAGGCAAAAGTATTTTACCACTTTGCAAATGAAAATTTCAGAGAATTCTAGGTTTATGTTCCTGGATCAGATTGTGCTTTTGGCATCATATAAACTACTTCTCATACTTGGGGCTTGTAAAATGGAAAATAGAAGTTGTCCCACTGAGAGAATAAAGATCTGCCCAACAATTTGGTAACTGAAGGAAAACATTGAGGGCTGCAGCCTGACTCACTGTTACATTTTCTAGATGTCCTGAAAGTTACCGAAGCAAGAAATTGAAGATTCATCTTTCTGTTTAGGTGTTACTGAACTAATTAATTAAAAATAAGATTAAAAAAAAAATGTAGAGAGCCATTTTTCCACAAGCTGTCCCTAATCTTGCTGATATTGCACTTAAGTGGTGGTGATATATTCAAGTACAGAGAAAAACCTTCTATTTCTACTTTTTTAACAAAATATTTGTGGTTTTCTGTTATGCCACTGCTTTTCAGTTTGTGTGTGTGTTTGGTTTAACTCCAGTTTCCCAAGGAAATGAACATTACCCAGGTGTAAAAAGGCATTTTTGAGAGCTATAGGGAAAGTGGAAGAGGACTGGATGCTACAGAGGCTTAGTTGTGTGGGAAGAAAATGACAGGCATGGTGAGGGTGGGGAGACTGGGGAAGGGCTGGAAGGGACTGGCAGGAGACCTGTGACAGTAGCCTAAAAGAAATGGTGGGGACCTAAAGTTGTTGCGCAAGGAGTAACGTAGAGATGCATGGTCAAAATACGATATGGAAAATCAGACCTTATCAGCTCCACTCTTCAGGGCGTAACTTCTTTAAATTTGAAAAATTTCGTGGGATTCTGCACAGTGTACCTGTAATGCACATGGAATGAATTAACACGAGCATCCAACTGAATACGTATTTCATATAGTAATGATTTTTTTTCTTTTAAGGATGCAAATATGTCCTTTGGAGTGGTTTCTATTTATACCCTTCCTGTAGTGGCAGACCTGCCCATACTCCAGGCAGCACTGCAACAACCTGCCAGAGAGCTGCTCCTTTTCTGCAGGCAGCAGCAGCAGCCAGCCCGTATCGGGAAGGTCGGGCTGAACCAGAGCCGGCTCCAGCAGCATTCCAGGAACTGGCACACGCTGGCGCCACGGCAGCTATTCCCTTCTGCCATAAGGCGGTGCTTTCTGAGAGTTTACGTGCTGTAAAAACTAAAAAGAGTATACACACTTTTGTAAAGTTTTGGAGTGTGACACTGAGTAGCCAGTGCTTAAAGCAGGTGGGAATGAGGCTGGAGGAGGCTGTTGGGTATGCCATGGCCTGGCACTAGTCCACAGCCTTCCCTGACATCAGCTCATACTGATTAAAAATCTTGCCCAGTGCTTTAAAGTTGTTGCAAATTAAAGTGCTTCTCTCTCCCTTGGTATGTCCTCGTGTGTGGATGCAGTCACTAAATACACAAATATCTTACTAAGGCAAAAAGAGAGACTCTTTAGTTGTGTGCATATGCTGTTCTTAATACATTTATCATGGAGGCAGTAGTTTTCACCCTGTTTTAGAAGAGACAAAGGTCACATGTCAGTATGTAGTGTGAATGCACTGGGTGCTCTTCTTGCTTATCCATCAGGAACTGTCATCTGTCTTTTGGTTTTGTACATTTATTTTTTGCCATGGCTGTTGTTGACAGAACACTGGCGAATGTTCGCTTCCTTTTGCATGAATTTACATGCCTAACCAGACCTATAACTGGTGTTAGTTTCCACTGTTTTGTTAAATTAGAGAAAACAATATAACTACGCTTAAAAATAGATGACTTCAGACCTCCAGTAAGATAGGAGGGAGAGGGAAGTGGTGGCAAAATGCATGTTTTATGCCCTGGCCCCCATGCAAAATGCACTGTAACTTGCTGCGTTTGTGAAGTAGAAAGTAGTTGGGAAAAAATGAACAATTTTTATTTTAATTGAGGTGCACACTGCTAGTTTTTATTGCTTCTGATAACTTTGCTATTTCTTTTGAATTAAAGGCATAATGGAAAGTATCTTTATAATAACAGGAATTCCAGTCTATGCTTTTCTGTCTACAAAGAAAATCTAGAGATTTTGTGGTTTGAAAGACAAGGCACGAAAAATAACAAGGTTACATCCTGTATGCACTAACAACCAAGGGTTGAAGCTGCAGAGTAGGATTTTCTTCAAATGTAAAGACTCAGTAAGGCTTGTTGTGGGTGTAAGTATACTGGCAGCATTTGGGATCTTTGAGTACAATGGTGAGATCATGGTTATCATAAAGGTTATTATCATGATGAGACAATTATTCAGCCTACGCACTGGAAGTCTATGTGAACTGGATGATTCTGATGAGGGCTTTTTTTCGTTTATTTGGTTTCACTGAATAGTATACAAATTGTTCATTTACTGTTCACAAACACATGGTGCTTGTGATGCCGTGCAAAACTTGTTTTTCGTTATCACTGCATCCGTAGCCTTTGCCAAACTACACAGGTATTCAAACTATATTTGTACTAGATTGTGGTCTCTATAACCTCAGAATATACACAACAGCCCTAGAAAGCAGCTCCAAGGCTACAAATTAAACTTTATTTTCTTTTATGCTTTTATAAGTTAAGTAATATATATTTAGAAGGGATGTGTTATTAGCTGATCTGGTATCTGTAAAAAGCTGTTATTTTATGTAGTGCTTTTGCAATTTAACACCAAAAATGTTGCAGTCTCTATAAAGAGTCCATATAAAATTGCAATTTTGCGTGTGTGGTAGAACAGAACATCTTGTCTATGAAAAAAATGGTGCCTAGGACTTCTACTCACAGAAGTAATCAAAGTGTTATTATAAGATAAGAGATGGAAAAAGCCTATTAGATCATCTTAGCCATTATTGTGACAATGTAGAATTGTTCCTTACAATTCTTTTCTGTATTTTCTAGCTCAGATTTAAATGGACAAGTAATGGGCTACCACCATTCTGTTTAGAGTAGAATTTTGTAGTGTGATTGTTATTTAGAGCAGACTTCTCAGCATACCGTATATTTCAACGTGGTTTATTGTATTTAATTCCTCTTAGTTTTTAAACCCATGAACTAATTGTAGATTTTTTGAATTCTATTTTGCATACAGTAAGAAATACATTTTTAAGACTTTCAAACTCACCAGAATAATTCAGACACTTCACTATTCTCTTTTGATTTTCATCTTCATTTGGAGCTCTGGTATCTGAAGCAAATGCTTCTGATAATGTGAAGCATGTTAATGGTCATAGATTTTTATATTAGGAACTGAAAATACATTTTTAACTGCCCAAACTTATTAAAGCATACAATACCTAAATCAATAAAATAGTTTTGCGCTGTCATACTAAGTTGAATTAAGAACAGACTTCTGGAAGCTGGGGTGTCTGTGGTCCCCTCGGTACTGTAGTCATAGGATGGTCATAACTGTCACTGACATAAATACTGCCAAATGGATCTGAATATTCATTTTAGAAGGGAAAAGCAGTAAAATTTCCATTCCGATGGTCATAGTTATAATTTTATATTGCAAAGATTTTGTAAATGGCCACATAACCATCCTTGTAAATATCCAGAATGTAGTTGCTTCAGATTTCTAGTCTGGCAAATGGGCAAGGGGATAGGAGTTTTAAGTTTCTTCAGACATCTATACATTTGATATTGTAGCTGGCATTTTTATGGTTTAAAAATTACTCATGCATTAGTCTTCTAATGCTCACCTATTAAGTTACATTCGGTAGATCACGTGTTTACGATACAGGGATGTCTTGATTCAGAACACTATTTAGGGGGTTTTCTGACCCACACCTAGGGATGCTTTGGTAGGTTTTTTTTTGTTTTTTCTTTTTCAACCACAGGTCTTATTATTGATTTTCCTGCTCTGCACATATTATGTGAAGCATTTTGATAGTGTTCAGTACTTGCCTTCTGCAAAGAAGCCATGCGCACGTGTGTTCTTGTTTTTGTAGTGTCCTGCTGACATTCGTCAGGCTCTGTAGTATTATGGATCCTGTCTGTTTTCCCTAAAGGTCAATGGTGAAGCTGCTGAGTTTCTCTTGAATAATGTAACTCTGCAACAGAATGCTTATTGTTGAAAATTTTTATAGTATCTTACCCAAAACTGTGTTGCTGAAGTTTAAAGTTTTTATTTCTGTTACTATCCATAGTAATAGTGGAGAGCAGACTACTTTTTTCTGCATTTTGGCAGACTTTGATGGACTCGAGGACTGTTGCCACTTTCCATTAGTCACCTTTTCTTTAGGCGAAATGAGGTTGTGTTCTACAGGCTTCTGATTGCTCTCATTGTTTTCCAAATAGTCATATCTTTCTGGAAGCAGAACAGCAGAAGGCAGTCACAATATACCTGTACCTTTACAAATGCTAAATACAAGAGAGATTGTTTTGTTGTGCGGGCTATACTTCCATGCTCTACTATCCTGTTTGTCTTTTGTCCCATGTTTAACCTGCAACGTTTTATACCTTCCAGACCATGCTGAAGAACAGCCTCCACTTGTTCACAGGACTGCGCAAATGGTTTTTTACCCCTTCTTATCGTTCTCACTGAAATTAATTCCCCCCTTCTACCCCCCAACCATTCCTCTGGTCTTACTTATCATTTTGATCTACAATTTCTCTCTTTAATATGAATGCAGTTCTTGTAGTTTCCTGTTGTGTGCATTGGTAACAAACTTTCTTCTCTATTGCTCAAGTCATTAATGAAAACACTAGAGAGAAGCAAAGCCAGGACAGGCTCTTGCAGAACATCCATCCATTTTTGACGATGAATGTTAATACCTTGTTCCTGAGTTCAGTTACCGGATCCCTCTTGGATTAATCTAACAATCTTTAAATCAACATGTGTCTCTTACCTTGGTTATGAGAATGTCAGGTACAAACATTGCTTTTTTCCTGTCTTCAACACCTGTCACCCTTTCATGAAACAAAATTAAATTAATTTTATACAGTTTCCTCTTGACAAATCCAGACTGATTGCAGTTCTGGGTGATGAGAAATTCGTTGATATAGGAGTTTTCTAGGAGTGCAAGTTAACTGGACCAGTATACAATTTTGTTATCTCCTATTCTTTCAAGTTTTCTTTCCCTACCCTGTTCTTTCAAGTTCAGTACAAGTACCATGGCAGGTAAAGAGAAAGATTGCAGAGCTGACTGGTGTTTGTATTTGCAAAGGATGTGTGTACATATGCATGTCCAAAGCTATTTATTAGTGATCACAGATTCAGAGAAGCATTCAGTGTTGTTTTGTGAAGAACAATTATTTCAGAATTAAAGCAATAAATTCTTCAGATCTCCAGCTGACAACTTTTTCCTAGAAATTTAGTGCCTGAAATAGGACACAGTGTTCCAGTTGAAACCCAAGCAAAGCTGTGTAGGAGACAGATTTCTTTCTTGTGCTTTCAAGGCTGCTACTTCTGTTTTTACATCCCCAGTATGATATTTGCTTTCTGTTAACTTATGTTCACTTTGCCATACAACACAAACAAAACCACCCGTCCTCCAAGCTCATCAGCTCCAGTTCACAGTTACCTCTCTCTAAAGCAGGAGTTAGTCCATTGCCCTGTATATTGTGTATTTAGCTAACATACAGATCAGGGCAGGAATTACCTCTTATTATGTTGTTCTGAATAGGGCACTAATATTACCTGGGTTTTCGGGCACCACATCAATACACCTATTCTGTGATAATTATAATTATTATACTGGTAAGTGTATTTTTTTTTTTAATATGCTAGCTTGCTCTTGCCAGGCCAAGAAACAAGTTGGCTTCCTGTGGACATTAATAGCTTTATGTGAAATTTATGCATAAATAATATTTCTGAATTTTTGTAGTGACAGTGAATTTTTTTTTGCATTTGCCCAGTCTCTCGTAGTTATCTTCCTTGCTCCATGGATTTGTTCCAGCAGGATTTTAGCACAAAAATTCTCATAGTTGAACTAGCTGAACTTCCTTTTTTATTTTTTTTTTTTAATGTAAATCTCTATTTCTAAAATGACCCTGAATGTCCTTTAGTAATGATTGTTATTTTCAGAAAATCGAGAATTTTCACATGCTGTTGTTTTAATTGTAAACTCACGGATTTTATGACTGATACACGAATTTACTTACAGGAAATGAGAAAAACTTCACTTGAAAAATATACATTTGATAACCTTATGCCTTTGTTGATTGTCAATGATTCTGCTTCTCACATTTATTTTTTTTTTTCCTATAAAAGTCACTACTGCATAGAGTGTTCAGAATACTCACAGTGCTGAAATCTCACTCAGGCAACATGTTGAGACTTTAATGATTCCCTGACTTAATTTGTAGAGGATCCTTTGGGAATGACACAAAGATGGTCATTTGAACATAGGAAAAGAAATAATGAATAATCAAGTAGTTTAATTAATTGAGTTTCTTATGCTGGAGTAGATTGGAGATTTTTTTTTTTCTTTTGTATTTTCATTTTAAGTGTTTCCTTAAACCTTGACGAATTGTGCATATGTTGTTAGGAACTAGTGTCTTAAAGAAAAATTCTGCACTAAGTTTTGCTAAAATAGAAAGGCTACAATTAAAGTCAGAGTCAGCAAACCTGACCTCTGTCCTTGTTGAGGGAGCCTGGGTTCAACATGCAAGTGTGGCACTGAATAGGGAAGGAACTGAAAATGCAGCTCGCTTTGGTAGATCACATGTACCTGTTTTCCTTATCTTAGGAGTCTTGCATGGGAGTTTCAGATATTTTTTTTTTTTTGCATATGAAAGTAGTTCAGACAAATTAAAAATGAAAAATGTCTACCATACAAAACAAGTAAAGGAAGCATTTGTTGTCCTTTCTTGTACTTTCTGTATTGTTGCACCACAGAAATTCAACCAAAAATTGTACAGTTGAGAGCCTCAGGACAACTGGGAAATGCTGGAAACTTCAAAGCAAGCCTTTCTTGTGACCTTTACCAACGGGTCCTCTGTTACACTTATTCAGCGACTTTTTATTTCAAAATAAAACAGCAAGTAAGCTGCTCTTGCTCCGCAGAGGTTGGCAACAGGAAAATATACGGGCATTGGGTCACTTAGTGCAGCTCCCTACTGTCGAAGGTGGGTTGGGGAGAGAACTCGTTGCATAAGATGATGAAGCTCTGCCTTTGTCCAAAGTTATACATATTTTTCCTTTTGTGGCTGTATTGTGGTAAGGAAAGTAGAGTAATATTTTCATGGCCAGTGTCTTCCTAATGTAAAGGGTTTAATAGCCCTGGATACACATTATGCAGTGATTTATGTGTAGGTTCACTTAGTCAAAATTTCTTTTAGCTTAAAGTATATATATTTTTTACTGAAGCCTAAGAAAAATCAAAGGATGCTAATTAAAGGGCACTGGGAAATGATCTATTGATTACAGGCAAAGGTGTTGCATCTGTTTCTGACTGTTGGTCCCATCCCACTCTTTGTCTTGCAGCTTCTTTTGCTTAAGCAGATTAACTTACTGACACCTTTACAGGTATTGCCATTCTGCAGTGGTGTGGCTTTTCACGTAGCTTTTATTATGAGGCGACTTGATGCTGAGTAATTTTAAATACCACAAAGCTTTTTCTTGCTGCTGTTTTGGGTTATTTTTAAGCCACTTCGAGGTGTTTTCTGCCTGAGGCAAGAAGGGAAGAACTGCTCTTGTATCTGTTTGGGGGCTGGATGACCTGGGAAAGGTGCTTCTGAAAGCCACACTAGGAACTCCCTGATCTCTGCTTTCATGATGTTGAAGGAAACCCCTCCATGGGTTCAGTGTTTACTGGATGTGTTATTGAATTGGTTATTGCTTTCATGTGTCAGAGCAGAAGTTAACAGATGCAGCAGTGATTAATTGCCTGCTCAGGGTGAAGTTTCTAGCTGAACCATAAAATCTTGATGAATGTATTTTTGCATTTTGTTTTTGAAGCTCACCAGGAAGGGATAGATCCTCCCATTATATCACAGTGTTCAAGTGATGTGTGTGGGAGTGCAAAACTGATGCAAAGCCTACTTTTGCACTTAATTCTATAGGCTAGGATAGCTTTTCCTGGCTATGTTGGTGTATTTTGCAGAGGAATCTAACAATTTCCAGACGAACTCTGGTACTAGGTAGCACCATCCCACTGATCTCCTGGATCCCTGTTGTACTGGGGCTTGCAGTAGCAAAGCTAGGAGAGCAGGTGGACTAGGCAAAGACTGACTGTGAAACTAGAAACTGGGGGAATGCTAATATACTGAATTTACGGTTTCAGAACATTATTGAGTAGTTCAAACAAGGGTTGAAAAATATGTCACTAATTGTGATCTAGTGTCAGTCCCGTATATAACTTCCACCTGTCAACATGTTTGAAACCAATCTGCTACCATTTCATAGAGTGATCTTTGTCATCATCACTAAGACACTGATACTCTATATGTGAACTTCAGTCCTGGTTGTAGTCTGTTATTTGAATTGATGTGAAACCATTAAAAAAACCCTTTCTAAAAGTGCATGCTTGTATCATTTCAGTGGCTCCCACTAAATGTAGATTTTTAGAGGTAGTCTTCTTAGTGGAGGAAGAATAGGGAAAAAGTTTTTTGTGTGTTTGCCCAGCAGCAATTTAGAGATTGCATATTTTACTCTTACCATGTTCCTTGTATTGGGTACATTTCCTGAGCTCCTCAGCAATCCATCCACAAACCCACTCAAAATCTATCCTCCAATTAGTGTACCTCTATAAATAAGATACACCAGTATCTTTTTCTTAGTTTGTATGAGTCAGCGATTAAACTCTTCACACCGTCTTCGCAGAACTGTTAATAATTTGTCACTTTTGGCTCCCTTCCTCTGCATAGGCCTCGAACAAAACTATCCTGTTTTGGAAGTCAGGGGTGATAAATCTTCAGGTCCTGGGTACTCTGCAGACTTCTATAGTGACGCTTTCTCCTCTACTGGTCCATGAGCACGTTATTTCTCTCTCCCAGTTTTCTGGCAGGCGGATTTACCATGCCTGTTGGTGGCCTGGGACGGTCGAAGAGTTATTGTCCCATTTTCTCTTCCCCTGAGGCCATGGGTTGGGTTGGGTAAGTCTTGAGTCAGCTTTTGAACTGTCCTGATATACAATGTAAGTCTTAAAGGCAAACCAAAATTAGTGTTTTTTTTCTTTTGATGTCATGCCTCAAACGGGAAGTTAGTGATGAATTTATACACATCAACCACCCTTATATCGGGAGTATGCTGGAGAGCATGGAGGAATAGTAATTTTGCACTTAATTATATGAGATTGAATGTGACTGCTGATTTGAGCTTGAGTTCAGAAGGCAGGTGATACGTCTGGGGAGTGCTTAGTGAAAAGCATATTCCACGTATCCCATGACTGTTTTCTGTGTGTTTTGGGGGGTTTCGAGGGGTGTGCTGGTTTGTGGTTTTGTGGTGTGGCTGGGTTTTTTTTGTGTGTGTGGTGGTGTGTTTTGGTGTGTGTTGTGTTGGTTTTTTGTTTGTTTGTTTTGTTTTTTTAAGTTATTACCATTTCTACTAAATTTCCAGTAAGGGCAGCAGGGTCATTTCGGAAGCAGTAAGCCTCTTAGTAGGACAGTACAAATACCCTCAACTTCAAATATTTGGCCATTATCACTGCATCCTGGAAATTGTGTAATTTCCAAAGCTTTTTGTAAGCTGTTGTGCTCTGAAGAAGTCAAATAAGAAATGAAATGTAATTCAAAAGAATTCGGAATTTTATATGGGAAGTTCAAAAAAGCGGAGGGGTAAGCACTATAAAAGTGGTCTATAAAATGCAGTTTAGAGATTTCCCTCCTCTCTGTGTAGTGCATGCATCCCTTTCTGACTCTGTCTCCTCAGAGTTTCTCTGGGATTGTTATTGCCAAAACAGGATTTGAATAGAAGAGGCAGGTGGTGGGGGAAGCTCAATGCAACAAAACAGAAGAGCAAAACAAGTCTTAACTTTTCTTATTTTGCGTTCATTTGCTGCTTAGTGACCTCGATTTTCTGCATGTTTGAAGATGGGTCAATCCTGTCCTGACATCAGATGTGTGAAAAGAGAATAAAAGGAAACCTAGATACTAAATAAGCTTTTAATCTTGTTTGTTTGGTTTGGGTTTTTGTTTTTGTGACATAAGGGCTGCTAGTGTAATGCATGAGCCGGCGAATCTTATGAGACTCCTTTGAAGGGTTCTTTTACGAGTTAACTAAGTTTCACATAGTGTTTTTTTAAACCAGAACTCCTATTTCTTCTGCTTAGTCTTCTCCCAAGTTGTTATTTTCATGAATTGGTAAATCGATATTGCCCTTATTTCGAGTATGTCTTGTTCTTCTTTCTTCTCTTTTCTTCCCACTTCCAATTTTTTTCCTCAACAAAATAATGCAGAGCAGGGCTATAGCAGCAAAAGGATAGACTCCCCCCTCCCCCTTTTATCATTTGTTCTCTGTCAGATAACTCAGAAATTAAGAGTAACCGAACAAGAACTGGCTTTATTTTTCTTCATGGGTTTTCCTTCCCTTTGCTCTCTGCTCTTTGTATTCTACCTATAACATTTCTTTTCTTCTTTGGGAAAATGTAAGCATACTTCGTTCTGCGCTAAGATTTATCATAGTGACCTTCTAGCACTGTCTGTGATTATAAGCCTTTTTTGACCCATAGTGCTCTAAGTAGTGTAAATACTGAATGTTTCTGTGATGTTCCATCTTCCCTAAAAACCTTACATTTTCATAGATCTATTTTTGGTATATTCTTAGTAAACCTATATTTTCATGCTTGTCTTATCCTTTTTTTTTCTTGTGCTACACGATTTCTTAACTATATGTGCTCCGTTAGCTGATGGCTAATTGATAAATTAACTCCAGTAACTAGATAGTGAACACTTTTTCCCTCTTGTAACTTCTCGTGGATTTTCAAGATCTGCTTCAATGTTGAGTGCTAATACAATTTTACAGTCTCTCTTGAATCTAGTTTTAAAACCAGCAGCTTAATCTAAACCAAATGACACACTTCACTTTCAAGTTGATAAAATCACTTCCCAGCCATTTGTGAGTAGATGAAGCTAAGTAGACGTTATCATTGTGCTAACAGAAAGCGTAAATTTCCCATTGTTCAAGTAAGATACAGTTTATCATTCTCTGCAACTTTATCAGAACCCTATGGTTTGTGCCGAAACACTCATTGGCATTTCATTAACTTTGTAATTAAGGGTGAAATCAAATAGCTTAATTATTTTACTGAAGTCTGAAAAGCAGCACTTAATGAAGATTCCCAGTACCTATTTCCCTTGAAGTGAGTTATGACGTATCTGGCATGAAAACCTTCACACTTGGTCCAGCTTTCATCTGGGAGTGCCTGATCACTTTCCAGTGGATGATGCCAGTTCACCATTTCCTCAAAAGCACAAGTTGTACATGTACAACGTCATTTCCACAGGGGTCTGATCTTTTACCACACCTTTTTTGTAACCTCTTTTCTGTTTGAGGCTGTTCCAGCCTGCAAGCTATACAAAGTCTCCCTAGTATTTCTCCAGCTACAAAGAATCTGGTTTGTGTGTGCTTTTGTGGGGTTGGTTTGTTTGTTTGGATGACTTTTTTCTTTTTTTTTTTTTTTTTTTTTTTGCTTTTTTTTTTTTTTTCTTTTTTTTTTTTCTATCTACTAATTATCTTTTTTTTTTTTTTTTTTGTTTTTTTTTTTTGTTTGTTTGGATGTTTTTTTTTTTTTTTTTTTTTTTTTTTTTGATGGCTTTACTAGTTAAGACATAGTTTCTCAAAATCCTAGCTTGAAAAGATAGTTTTTTCTTCCTGAAATCTAATTCAGAGTTAAGACTCTGCATTCCGCAAGGATTATAATCCACATGCTAAAAACATCTACATGTTTGGTCCAGCTGGTTAATTAGCAGAAAATATATTGGAATGAAGCAGGCTTGTATGACAGACAAAATCCTTGCACTTACGCATATACCAAGGTATCGGGCAAGTTCACTTATTATCCTAATTTGTTAGAATTATTCTTATTAATAAAAGCTTGAGTTGCTTTCTACCTGCACAGAATATAGCCTGTGCATAAAGTGGCATTAGGGCTTTTAAATTACATATGTGAATATTATTCTGTGTGCCAACATTTTAAAAAGTATGCTTCAAGTATTTTAAACACATGACACCCTATAATACATTCTTTGTATTTCCATTTAATTAGGTTATTTAGGCATAAATTACAGTCTAGTATGGTTAAAAGGAGATGGAATGTCACAGGATTAGTTAGCGAGCAGTGAATGACAGCAGCATTCACTTTATTTGTGGCTTGAATAAGAAGTTGGTTTCCTAAGGCAAAGTTTCATGAGTCTTCCAAATTGAGAGGGAAATGTGTTGGGAATAAGAGGGATCCAACCCCATTGAATTTTGTTGGATCAATTTTCAGTTTTGGTCCTGCTGTATTTTCTAAGCACTTCCCTGCTAATAACTCTGTTCTGTCAGACAGGGGAACTAATGTCAACTAACTTTCTTTCTTTTACAGAGGAAGAGCTGAGCTTCAGAGAGAATAGTTGCCAGGGTTATGCAGGCAGCTTGTGAGCTAGAAAGTGAAGCACTGGGTGCTTTTTCTCTGATATTTTTTTTTTTTAATAGGCACATTGCAGTCTTCCACTTGCTTGCTGAAACTTGACAGTCTCTCCTCCAGCCTCCTTGAGATACCTTCTCCAGCCCTCTTAAATCAGTGACTTTGCCCAGTACCCCTCTCCAGTAGGGCTCCTGTGGTACAATAGTGCTGCCCTGTGCTTCAATGAAGAGCTGGGCCAAAGTCCAGATACCTGTCTGAATGTAGCCTTTGACTTGCTTGCAGTGATGCCTTACAGTTGAAAGCATGCTCTGGCCATCCTTTGGGTATACTCTTTGCATCTTTAAAAACAGAAATATGTTTATTCAAGCTTCTATAACACATGAAGAAGTGGGAATTTACTACTTCTGGTTCAAAACCAGGCATTGCCCAAGCGCAACATTCCTCTTTTCCCAGATTTCCAAAGGCAGCATTATTTGAGTCTGCAGAAGTCTTTCAGATGTAGAGGAGGAGGAGGGAGAGGTGCATGGTGGTTGTGTAGGTACAGGGAGGTTTGGATACAGACAGGAACCTGTGATTTTACTGCACCAGGAAGAAAGGTCCCTAAGGTCACATAACTGTGGTCTCCATCCTTGAGCATTTCTTAAAAGTCATTCCAAAATTAAAAAAAACTCTCTAAACCTAGTTTGTTAGCCAGTGAACAGCAGACAAACAGCCCACTATGTGCTGCCTTTTGGGCAACATACAGCATGTTCAAAGTAGTTTATATTTTGGAGATTTAAAAGGTTATTTTACTTTTAGCCATGTTATGTGAAAACTAAAGCAATGGATGTATGTCACTTACTGGACTTCAACAACCTGGATTCAGAAAACATCTCTCAAGTTCAGGAGAAGGAAACTTACAAGCTTGTGAGACCTCTCTAAAGATTCAAGATGATTTGGCTAATCACACTTCAAATTTAAGTTTAAACTTATTTTTACAGCAAATTATGTTTTTTTTTTTTGTTTTTTTATTTTTTTTTCCTTCTGGAAAGAAATGCTAGTATGTAAAAACACCAGTTTCACTTGTGGAGACTTTTGGTTCTTATCTGAAAGAAATCAGACTGCCTTAAAATGCAAATGTTCATTACTGCAAAGCACGCTACTAGGGATACTGGGAAAGGTTGAAAACAGCAGTCTTGAGGAGAGCTGCTGATTGTTCATTTTGTGTAGAAAAAATATGGTTCCGTATTTACTAGATGCTTGCTCTGTGTTCATCCTAGGAAAAGATCCTCCTGCAGGCCTTAGTACTGCTGCTATTTTACCTCCCATAATGAATATTCAAAAGCTGCAGTTAGTGAGGACTCAGGTGGCAAAAATAGTAAGATGATTGAAGCAAGCCTTGACATAAAAGCCTAAAAGTACATTTCCAACTACACGGAAATAATGCTGATTTCTCTTTCTGACCACGTAGAGGAACGGTGCCAGGAAATCTTGCATGAATTAAATGCCTGTTTCACACACTAGCATGATCGCATCTTTCTTTCTGTATGATGTGTTGTAATAAGTATGTTTAAAAAAAAAAAAAGACAACAGGGCTTTCTGTAATCCTCCCTCACAAAATGTATTAGAATTGAAAAATGGGTATAAAGGACACACTGTTAAGATATGGCAATGCATGCATTGTTTTCTACATAATGCAGTCAGGGTCTCCATGGTAAAAAGAAATTTTTATTTTATTTTTTGTCACCATCAGCAGTTAACCTAAAGTAGGAGCTGCTCCATTTCATTATAGGTTAAATGGCTTAACATAAAAATCTAGCTGAGAAATGTACATCATTAACACTGCATTTTTTAATAGGTTTTAAAAACATCCTTTAGAAGTAGTGAAGAAAATACAATACAGCATGTGTTATTGTTCTGGAATCTTTTTTAATAGAAAGCGCTCCTTTTCAGCATTCCCCCTTCAGTGGAGTCACTTAGACACTTCCAGCTGGTGGCAGGGGATACAGCCATAATACAGCTTTCTCTGTCCCAGCTGTCTTTTTCATTACGTTAAATGCATTACGATGGCTGCACTGTTGTATCCAGGTTCAGGTAGAGAAAGGTATAGGAAGAAATCTGCAACTCTGTATTTTTGTAGTGACTGCAAGCTTCTGTGAGATCTCTGCATCCTGAATGTGTTTCTGGCTCTGGTCACAGATTTCCTTCCAATCACTGGAACATTTGCTGTAAGGGCTGGCTAAAGGTGCCCGAGGAAATCACCTTTTACAAGGCAGCGTTGTTGTAAAGGATTTTTAATGCATTATGGCTCATGCAGCATCACAGTTAAAGAAAACCAGGGATTTAGAAATTAACGCTGATGAAGAAACCGAGAAAAAAAGAAAACACAGGAAAAGATCCCGGGATCGGAAGAAAAAGGTATCTAGATCTGTGCCAAATTCTGACAGGGGTTCTTTTGTTTTCATTTTCTTACCTTGCAATTGAAGTATCCAAGCTTGTTCTTGCATGTAACTTGGTAGCTGTTGGAGTAATTTGTTAACATTGTAAAACAGCATTGATAACCATGGCTGTGAGGTTTGCAAAGCAATTGAATGTTTAGTTGGATATTAGTTGGTTGCAGTGCTGATGCAGAAGGTGTGCATTTGTTTCCCAGATAAATCAGTTGTGTTACTGTGATATGCAAACTGACTGAGAGTTGAAAATAGTTTGTAACCGTGATATGAGGTTAAATGCTGAGCTTTCTCGTAGGTTTAACAGCATCGTAGTTTAGCCTTACATACATGTACTTAAAACGGATGTGTGTGGAGGCAGATTTTTTTTTTTTTCTTTGTGTTGGGACTGTGTCACATGTTGGGCTTCTGCAATATCTGGTTGTAGGATAACGTTACAGAAATAAGGTGTTTCAGTGTTTTTCTTTTTCCCTAAGGGTGAGCTGTTTTACAGAATTGAGCTGTAGCAATCTGTTATTAGCAACTTTCTTTTGTTAGGGAAATAGGTGACTGAGATCGCAGAGCCTGGGTTTTCTCTGCTGTAGATTTGTCTTAGCTGCAGAAAACCCTCCAGCACACAAGGATCTAAAAAATTCAGTAGGCACTGCATTGCTCATTGTTCAGTTCAGGAGTCTCTCTGTGATTCCAGCATTACTGTTTCTCTCTAAGGTATAAAGCACAATAGTTGTGGTTTGTGTCATAATGACAGATAAAGAGGCCAGCCACTTTGCAGCTCTGTGGCTATGTCCTTAGAAATGACACCATGTACTCTGCTCCACAGAAATAAGGCCCTGCCATAATTTCTTGCTTTTGGCTGTGTTTTATTATAATTTTTCAAGAACATACCAAGAAGCCAGTTGCCTTAACAGAAACCTGGGTATGGAGTATTTCTGTGTCTGCGAAATCCCCCTAAGGGGGGACTGGATAATTTTCATATGCTCACAGAAGCGGTGCATGTGCTTCCTAAATGACATGTAGATTTCCTCTAACATATGTGCATCTTTTGCTTGGGTGAGAGTCAGTATTTCCTTGCCCTTTTCTCTTTTTTCCTCTGCCATGGCAGTACCATATATAACGAAAAGCACTAACAAACCCACTGCCTTCTGTTCTAGTGAGCACATTAGGAGACTGTTTAGATGGCTGCAGTGAATGTGCTGCAGCATGTTAACTGTAGGTATTTTTTCTATGTAAATGTATACAAACAGATCTTCCGAATCATCTTTCAATATAAAGGAGAGTGTGAAAATCAAATTGTGTCTTTGGGGCCAATTTTGAGGTGCTGCTGTTTGAAACTTGCCTGAATTAGTAATATTTTCCTTGTCTGCTGTTCAGATTATGTGCAGGTCTGTAATGCAGCTATCAGGGTGCTTTTTTTTACCCCATCTGAAAACGACCACAAGAGTGAAGAATTTTAGGAGCTGGCTATATTTATCTATGGCTTGTAAGCTAAAATGTATAGTCTCTCAGCTAACTACTCGTGATGCGGGAAGCCCACGTTGTACTTAATGTGCTCAAGTTTAACAATAGCGTGCCCAACCATACCCATATACTGTCTTTGTGTGAGGGTGCTTTCTTACAGTTTGTGATCAGAACAACATAGAGGGGATGTAGCAGTGAGAGACTCTTGATTCAGTGAGGTGAAACAATTGCTTTGTGGACAAAAATGCTTTATTGTTTATACAACTCATTGCTGTAGAAAGGAAATCTCATAGCAACCAGAGTGGCACATGTATAAATATCAGCCTGTTAATCTCAAATGTGTGGATTTTTTTCAGTGTTCTATTTATGCACCTTAAGAATGAGATGAATTTGAGAGCTTTTGATCCATGAAAGGCTTTTACTTGGGTTCGACCCCTCCCCTAACCCCTTCGTGTCACACTGGAATTTTGTACCTTATTCCAATTCCTTTCTGGGTTTTCTTAGGACTTTGCAGATTCAGAGCATGCAGAGGCTGTCTGTACTAGGAGAACGGAGCAAAAAGCAGCAATTGCTTCAGTTAACATTCATATGTTTTGCAATCAGTCTTCTCATAGCAAAGATATGGTTTTGCCACCCAGTTCATAGGACGTAGGAAGTCCAATAATTGTGGCTTGCCATTTTGTACTTTCCTGACTATTTAAAACATTTTCCCCCCAATTTTTCCACTATGAGTTGTGAGTCACTTCTTGTTCCTTTGCACCACCCACAAGCAAGCAGCATCGAGGGTTTTTTATGTTGTTGATCACGTGATACTGCACAAAACTAACCCTTTGCTTTAGTGGTGTATGGAAATATCCTTTAGGGTCTTCAAATCACATTGGAACAACACAGTGCTAACATTTCTGGATGATTTATACAGTAAGGAGACCAAGGCAGCCAATGGTCAGAAAGTAAGGCTGGTGGGAGCACCCAGTGTCCTGGACTTGATGATACCAGCAACAGTCATGCTGATTTATGTTCCTATTTAGTTTGAGGATTGTATTCTGAGGGTAATACTTCACTGCTTTTGACTGGTTAAGCAATTAACAGTGTAATAATGTTTCTGTTAAGGCTTGCTTCAACACTTGCAGTAGAGGAATGACCTCTTTAAAAATATACACAAAGCAAACCCCTGTATTATATCAAATCTCATTCAATTCCAAGGTGAGATATTTTCAAATTGCCTCACTTAGCTCTGTGGAGGCACTGTGCTTCTGTGTCCTACAGGCCCACCGCGCTCTTTCTGTTTGCCTGAATTCAAGACGTTTCTGAAGGTTCAGAGCTTAAATAATTTAACTCATGCAAGAGAAAGGGATGGGGCCAGCAAGTGAAGTGAGTACAGTGAAGAGTCTGCATTATACTGGTTTCCCGTTTAGTCTCTTCAAGTTTATATTACAGCTTCAAACCATCCTTCCTCTGGATGGTTGTGCAGTGTCCTACATGTGGATAGTTTGAGTACACCCAAGGGCAGACCTGAGCTTTAAATGGTGTCACAGAATAAGCCAAGCCATCCTTACCAATAAGTGATTGATAGGATGACTTGCTTGATTCCTTATAGTGCGGCTCTGTCATACATTGCTTAGTTTGTGAAACCTAGAAATTTTTTATCATGTAATAATGTCTGGAAAGAAATTAGTTGCTTAGTCAGTGCTGTTCCTAAAATAAAGGTGAAATCTCTGATTTTTTTTTTTTGTGTTCTCTGTTCAGTACTTAGTAGAAGAGAAGGGCAGCTCTTGGCATGTACTCAATGATTTATGTTTTATACAATATTCAGTAGGACTGAAGTGGTTTCCATTTGTGTGTAGTGTTCAGGAGCTAGTGTGTTCTTTAGGAACACAAGATAGCTTGAGCATAACGCAAAGCCTGGCTGCTGCCATCTCTGAGATGTTAAGGGCTGTTGCTGTCATACCCTCTGCTGCTACAAAATCGTGGGCAGCATGGAAAATAATGGATGCCAATGTGGCAAATCCTAGTAATTTCTTCATAAGGCTCACAGTGTTTGAAGGTTTTACTTAACTTTCAGGTATGCTAGAAAAACTGCCCTGCAATTTCCTAATGGGTATAAATTTAAATGCGTCAGGAGTGATCAGCCTGTAGGTGTGCGGCTGTTCATGTGGTTTTGAGGAGCTTATGCATCTTCTGGCCGGGGCTCTTCTCCTGGTTGTGAGGGCCTGCGGGACATGGCTTGGACTGCCCTGGGTAGTAGGGCTGGAAACACCCCCTGGGGCAGCAGGATGCCAGGAGGGCATCATCATATTCTAGCTGAGAGACTCCCACTCTTTCTTTTCCCCTCAGCTCTCTTGAGGCTGTCAAATGTTTTATGGATCTCAGCTGCATCAAGGTTTCAGTATGAGTCTCATGAGACTGAAAAAATTCACTGTCTGCACCCACACAATTAGCCTCAGCAAAGGGTCCTGTGCAGACCAGCTTCAGTGCAAGTGGCTTCTTCAGTTTGCTACACAGTGATAATTAGCAGGTTTGAGGAAAACAGGGATAGTTCTTTTTCTGACAGGCACACGCTCCTGCAATGAGTCGTCTGTGGTTTTAAAAGCAATTTAGGTTGGAATTGGTGCAGTTTTCACCTGCAAACGAGACTACCACCTATCAGGCAAAGCCTAAAATGTGAGCGTCAAGGCTTTTAGCTCAGATAGTAAGTACAAATCCCTATCTATTTAAAAAAAAAATAATAATTTTACGATTTTTAAACAAATCTCAAGGTTAGAGAGATCTGTTTCATGGTTGAACAATTGAACAGTTCAACAGTTGAATTTGACAGTAGTAGAATTCAGATAGTTTGGGCACAAATTATTGTTCCTTAACTCATTTGTGTTAAGGCACAAAACCATGCAGGTGTTGCTCTAACATCTGGGAACATGACCTGTGGTAAATGAAAAGATCATGTAGATTTAGGGCCTGAAGGAAAAACTTTAAAGTCAGCGAATCTTTCCTAGTTGCAAGGAAAATTTCACTTGTATCCTCGATTTTTGAACATGAAGCTCTGTCAGAGGCAAATCTAATTAAATAATTGGAAGATATTATTGATAGATATTTAGGGGCATTGGTGGATGGGTTATCTACGAGCAGTGTGGAATTCTTACTAGCATGGGGTTTGGTGGTGAAAAAGTGTTTCTGTTCAGCTGGAAAAACAATTCCTTCTTTGAAGATGACCCCCATAGGAATGAAAAGATTGCACTATGTTGTGTGGGTAGCACTACAGCATCATTTGAAGTGTGCACTGCTTAGTGTTATGTTCTTGTTTATAAACCCAGAAGAAACTTTTGTGCTGTTATACTTCCACATTTTTATTTGGGTGGGTTTACAAAATTTACCTTTTCTTCTTCACCTTTTTGATGTCTCAGGATTCTGTTGTCACAACAGATGGCCATTAGTTATTATGCAAATGTCGGTTTGGGTTACCAACCGTGTTATGCTTAATGTTACAAGCCCTGTGGTGGGAGGAGGCGAGGAAGAGGGAGGACTAACAGTGGGCGACCTCGCCGTTATAGGGAGATTGTTCAGTGACTAGATTTAGAGCTGGACTCTCGCTGAGTGTAAATCAATATTATTTCAACTACCTGGTTGGTATTAATGGAGTCTTTTATCCTTCTGTTTTTTTCTACCCAGGCTGGGTTTTATTTGGTTTTTTGTTGAGGGGAGAGCTGAAGGAGAGGTTGTGGTGGGGAATGTCTCCTATAGAGAAAGTGAATGCTTTAGAAGCAAAAGGAAGTTCAAAGTTTATGTTTGGTGAACGGTGATTTAAATAAATAAATAAAAATCTCTTTATGTGATTGTGAGTATTCAGCCCTCTGCCAAAAGTCAAAGCACTGCTGCTAATTTCAACCTCTTTCCTGAATTGATAGCTTTATAGTAAATTGCACCTACTTGGATACAGTTCCCTTTGGCTATTCACTAAATGTTTGTTACTGAAAGCCAAAATATTTGTCAGTGAGTGGAACTAGCTGAGCACCTGCTAAAATTGAGTGTAGACTCAATCAGACCTAGTTTGACTGAAACGGGGGCCAAGAACCAGGCTCTTGGTTTATGATGTGAGTAGAGAGAAGAAACAGAGAATAAAAAAAATCTGAGTTGTAAGTTGTATTTAAAAAAAAACCCAACAAACTAGTAATTACCAAGTATCCTCAAGCTCTGCAGCTTCAGCTGAGAGCTTTGGGCATTCTGCAGATCAGGCTCCTTTCTGGTGTGTCTGTTGCCTGAGCATGGTATTTGTGTGGACCCTCACTTTGTGTTGGCCAGTGCTCTGTGAGGTGGCCAGTTACCAATGCTCGCAGAAGAGGTCAGCTTTTGTTTTTATTTCTTTTTACAAAAGTTGAAATCCCTGTGTGGTCACTTGAAAGGGAAATGCAACAGAATGGTTCTTTAGTATTTATTCAAGTAAGACTAATGTGGATAGGAGAACTAGATTGAAATAAGATTGTTTTTCTAATTGAAAAGAAGATTCACTCTGAGATGTATCTATTTAAAAGAAAAAAATCATAATTTTGCCAGTAAACTGAAGTTCTCCATTATTTAGAAAGCTGGGACTGTTTAGGAATGTGAATTGATTGCACATGACGTGGTTAGTGCTCTGAGATGTACGTAAGCTGTGTACATCCTTTCTATCATGTACCAGAACTAAAACTGTATTTTACCTTTGTAGTTGCAGAAAAATACAAGACCGGTTGTACTGCATAGTTGCCTTCATCTGAGCATTATTTTGGAAAACTTTTTATACTTTGTTTCAATGACCTGAATGATGTATTTCACCTAACTCGTTGGTTCTTCAGCTAGGTTTTAGTCACAGTTTTGGATTTTAGCTTACTAGAAAGCTGAAGGGTCTGATATATTACGTGTTGTGCCATCATGGTTATAAATTTTAAATCTCAGTGCGAGTGTTGTTCATTTCAGTATTTTCCTAATCTTTCATTAAAAATCATTTATAATTAAACAGAAGAGGACACAATAGAATGGGTTCATTTGTACTTTTTTTTTTAGGTTAGTTAATTGTGCAAGTTCTTGTATCCTAGTTTACACAAATATCTCCCACTCCATAGTTATCCAGCTGGAATTAATGGGATTTCATAGAAGCTGTTACTTATTGATAAAAGCTGCAGTATCCAAGGCTTCAGAACACACTGGTTGCTCATGAGCACAAGGAGGAGGTGAAGGTCAGTACCTTAACAGGTATCCACTACCCCCTCATGGCAAGGTGTACAAATGCACTGTCTGCAATTATTTCATGGGTGTGACATGACATATATGCCACAGTGCCTAGAGAGGAGGCTGCCTCAACAAAAATCTCCATCAGTACTGCTAAACTTGTTGTCTCTGGTGGCCCCATCTCTACCAGGAGCCAGGTAGGCTCCCAGGAGTGCCTGGTGCTTCACCTGTGCAATTAGTCATTTGTGCAATTAACCATTTGTACAATACCAACATCACTGTGATCCTGTCACTTCCTTCCCTTGTGCAGGAAGGGGTGCATGTGTCACTTTGATACCTGATCCAACGTCAGTGGAAATCACTGCCTGCTTTCTGCAAAGAAGTCTGTGGTGGCTCATAGGTAGATGCTGAGCAGATTTCTGAAGTGGCAGCTTTGGTGCATATCAAGGAAAATTCACTGGTCACTAAATGCGCTTGAATTACATTAATGTATTCCACACTCATTTGTAATATCCCTTTAAGTCCATATGCATAGAGGGGATGAGGGTATGTCGGTTGTTTGTATTTTTGTAGACTATGGAAGGTATTTTTGAAAGCAGCAAAGTGTATCTTTTTTTGTGAAATCCTGCCAGCTCGGCTCTGAGCTGCAGTCCTATCCTTAACCCTGTGGCCTCTGCTTTTTGAAATAAGATGTTATTAAGTATCCAGGCTCTGCTGGAATAAGAGTTGGGAGGGAAGTCAGAAGACGAGTCAGGTAGCTGCTGAATTCCGAGTTACTGTGAAAGGATTTCCTGAGGCTGCTGAAGTGGTTGTTTTTGCATAAATGTATTTTAAAAGTAAGCACCATGATTATGCAAATCCTTGAACTCTGATAGACTACAAGCAACTAGTAACTAATCTGAATGCAAGTACTCGCATAGTTCACTCATACAGAGGAGTAACTGTGGGGTGTAACACAAATACTCTTCTCCACTAATGATGTGATGTGCCAAGCTGGTGCCCTTGTAAAGAGCTGCTTGCATGGCATCTTTGTGCTCTGATTGCTGAAGCGCTCTGGCTGAGTACAGAAAACCTCATACCTCCTACAAGTAAAGGATGTATGTACAGGAAATCACATATGTAATGCATGTACTATGTGTGTGAGTTTGTATGTGCACAGGGCAAAAGCAGGAAGGGAGGTGGTGGTCAGGGATGTGGCTGTGACTCCCCACCCAGTGCTTTGTACCAGCGTATCCGCAGCCCTGGCTCAGGCATCTCCAAAGTGTCCCTGCTTCCCACAGTGAGTCTCCACCTGCGTTAGGGAGCACTTGGGCTGGCAGAGGGTGCGTAGTGCTGCAAGAGGTTTAGTTTCAGAGGAAACGTGTTCCTTCTGCCCCAGCGCAGCAGCTCCTGTAAAGCCAGGCTCAGCCCATTGCCAGTGCTGCTGGCCAGTCTGGGTCCTTAGGGAAAAGCTGTCCACAAAGTTGTTAATGGTGTTTTCAGTAATGTTCCATGTGTGTGTGTTTATAAATAATTCATTTCTTCATTTATGTAATTTACAGTGTGATTCTGATTAATTTCTGTCACTGATTCCTAAAGGAATTATAAATACTTTTTTTTTTTTAAATGAAAAGACAATTTGAAAGAACAAGTCATTAGATCAAATAGTTGAATGGTCTTTTTCAAATGTCTGCTACTTTTCTTTTGAAATTCTTCAAATGACAGCATCACTAGCAATTTCTGCATCATGTTCTGAGTTCTCAAACTCAGAACAATTCACAAGTCAGTGCAGTTGTTGATATCTGCCTTTCAGGTACAGCACACTGATTTGCATATTTTGAAGTGCTTTCCTTAAAGGCAATATTAAAACGAGAAACCACAGCGATGCTATCCTGCCTGTATCCTCTAATAGAAGCCATACTTCTACTGCCCTGTTTGGTTATTGGTAGAAAATACAGTTGTGAAATCTGATTTCTGTTCAGCACATCAGTTCATTTTCTGGGGAATTACTTTGAAACATCAGGATGTAAAATAACTCCATCATTGACTTCTTTCAGTTAAGCAAGATTGTCACAGCTAGCTGGGCAGTTGTCCTTCCCAGTGATGTGTCCTGTGTGTTATTCCCAAACTTCCCCATGTGGAGGTGGCCTCCAGTGTTCTCTGAGAACCTTTAGAAAAGCAGAGCTGTGCAATATCCACTGAATAGATATTCCCTCCACTTCCCAGCGTGAGTTTATGGAGAATTTTACTAACAGAAGGAAAAAGTGGAACTGAGCCACTGACTGTAGCTAGCTATGTATAATTTTCAAGTAATTTTTACAGGGTTGTAATCAGAGTATCTTACAAATAAAGGCATTCATAGCTTTAGATGAGACTCCTTCATAGGTTGAATAATTTTATTTTCTCCCACACAGCTTTTTTCTTTGTCCCATAACTGCATCACCACCCCTTCTCGACCCTACCATGGTATCTCTCAAATTGCAACCACTTCTCATTCATTAATCACTGGCCTAATGTTTAGCATTTGCAATCATCTCATCAGCTGAATTTACCATTGGCCTTTGAGGAAATATCTGTGTCTGGGTGATTTGAGTCTGTAACCTGTTCTCCTGCCCCCTTGGGATTTGTATGAATCTAGCAATCACCTCTGGTGCTGAGACTAATGTTTTCATGCCCAAACTGTAGGAAATTAATGCAGATATTATTCTGCTGACTGGACCTTGAAGCACGGGCAAATAAGCCTGGAGTGCTCTCACTCTTCAGGGGAAAGATCCCCCAAAAGGAGAGATACGTGTATCAGGCACATCGTGGTGCAGCAAGTTCAAAAAGAGCCTCTATCTATGGGTAGAGTAGATGCAGTGCTGAGGAAGCCTCTCTCTAAACAGGCATTTTTTTGGCCAGGCAGTAGCAGACAGTGTGTTCTGGAGAGTGGCTGTGGACAGTTTCCTTTTTCTTACACAAGACTGTGAAAAGTTAAAACATCCCAAAGTGAAATACTGCTGAGAAGTGGGTGGGAAAGGCTTCCTTTATTACATTTTTACTGTCTAAGCAAAGAAAACATCTTCAAGGAGAATTGGTGAATGCACTGCAGTCCTAGTTTTTCCTACCACTTGATTTAACTTGAAACCACCAGCACTTTGAAGCTGTTAAACATCAAAATTCTGATAACTAAAGACTGCTGTTTTTCTACCGGTCTGAAAAGATTAAAAAGATGTTGAGAGGAAAACATCTCTCATGACAGTGGGTGCACAGTCAAAGTTTCTAAGTAGGGCAGCCTGAGGAACAGCAAATGCTTTTTAACAGTTATGGGAAAGTGTATGTTGTTTGATGTTCCTGTCTAATATTTTCTGGTCTACCTTTTTTGTAATATGAGAATGTCTGGTTATGCTTAAAGAAGGCTTAATAGATGTTTTGCACACTCAGCACACACTACCCACATAAAAGATAAAAGTAAGCAAACTTCCAAGTCATCCAAGCAACAAACACAGGATGTGGGGGGGTTTCCCATTGACTCTTCCAATTTGATCCTAAGCAATTTATTTAATCTCTGGTTTCCCTCTCTGTAAAAATATCTCCGTATTTTCTTCTTCTGAATTTTAAGGATCTCTTTTCAAATGGCAAGTACTGACTGTTTTTCTGTCCTTCATCTAGAATATGGCTTGTACGCCTTGTGTAAGTACTTTGGCTACAAAGTAAGGGCCATGCCAGGTTTAAAGCTTTTTAATGACTTTGGAGCTGCCCTGGTGTGTGACCTACTGGCTGTGTCCACAGCTCGTGAGAACATTTTTGCTGGTGTCTTGCCATAATTCTAGAGGAGAAATGTTTTTGTTCTTTTTTTAAAGAAGTCTGTGCTTTTAAAAAACCTTTTGGTGGAGTGGAAGTATGCATGGTAACAATTCCAGTTATGGCCCTTGACATTCAGTATAAATATCCGATCTACTGTTATTTAGATTAGTTTTATTTTATATAGTATACCATACTATTAATGAAAGGCTGTTTTATAACGACTGATCATACTAATTAAGTTGCAGATAGAAATGTGTGTTCCTTACAAAGATTTTGTGAAGCTCTTTCAAAATTGTTTCTGTTTAGCCCACCCAATATACAGGAAAATTGTCAAAATCCTGGTTTTAGAAGTGCATGAATTTAATGTAAAATGGCTAAATGTAGTGTATTTTATAATGTTGTATGTATCTTCTTGTTGACCTATGTGCCTGTTATCCTTGAAGCTAAACTCACTGAATCGTGGTCAAGTCATAGGTCCAATTAGAAGAACCACTGAACATATGCAATAAATTCAGCTTGAAAGGCCACATGCACAATCTGCCTTGGGTTGGAAAGCCAAGAGATGCTGTGACCAAACAAGATCTGCAGGGAAGCTGTTCAAAATCAGAACCCTTTGTCCCCAAGAGCAAAGCTGCCCCTTTCTCCTTGTTTACTACCAAATGCAAATGAGCAAACAAAGCTGGTGCACTTTTAAGACAAGTGGGTTTGAAAGAAGATCAGAAAAAAGGAATTAGAAAGGGCCTTGATGTTTAAATGTGAGCAGTGATGAAAGGGAAGATACAAGAGGAGTGATTCGGGTGGCTGACCCCAAAGCTGGGCTTTATTTTGGCCGTAACTAGCTGCTGGGAAGTGAACTCCTCATTCTGAGGAGCTCCTTATTAACCCGCAATGCTTTTCCCAGCCTGAGTCGCTAGATAAATCCTGGGAGGGGAGAGAGCAGAATTAGGATGAAGCCAGCAAAAATTCAGTCTCTGCTGGGGATGGGGCTCCAAACCCTGCCGAGTTCAGGGCGGCCTGTGGCTCGTTTCGGTGCGGTGCAGATGTGCTCGGTGAGCAGTGAAGGTGATGTACGCTGATAAGATGGCTGAGGGGCTGGCTCTCCTCCCTGCCAGCATCAGCCGCACTGCAAGCGAGCAAATCCCGGGCTGCCTGCAGGGCTGCTGCTCTCTGATTGCACTGCTGCTGTGGGACTGCAGTTGTCCTTGGGAACCACTCCTCCCCTGACAGGGATGCTGCCCTGTTGGGGGAGAAATTCAGGCATTGAAGTAGGGAAAAAGATAAAAACCCTCTAGCTTTATATAGCAGGGTGAGGAATTTAATTGGCTGGAGGACATCCAAGAGATTGCATCTGATTAAGTCCTTGAAAAGATGAGATCTCTTATCCATTACCTGGTTGCATGAATTTATGCTGTGGATGTTGAGCCGAGTGCTTTGTCAAGGTCCACAGACAAAGAGGTAACCACAAATTAATCAGGGCCTGTCAGTTTTAAGATATTTCTGGTACAAAGTTGAGCAATTCATTTACACCTACAAGATAGAAATTCTTCCCTGAAATAGCATTCTGCTAAACAAAATATATTGTTATTACTTTTTAAAGAAGGGTGAACACAAAATTCAGCTTCATGTCTTTCTGTGTGTTTCATTTGCAGTAAAATTTTCTCACATTTTCTTGACAGAATCTCTGTCAGAATCTCTGTCCTAGTTTTTGCAAGACATGCTCTGTGCCTGCCTGTTTCCTAGAAAATAGTTATCTAAAAGAGCTGCCTGAAAAAGGAGCAAAGGTAATAAATATCTCCAGAGGAAAATAAAGTCACAGAATATATCAGTGTTCAAACTAAACATTATCTTAATGAAAGATTGAGTAAATATATGAAGAGAAAAAATAAAACTAGAGGACAGCAGGGGGATATCTTGCAAAGCTGGCCAGCAAAAGCCCTGCTAGAGCTTTCGGAGACTTCTGACTGGAACTTTGTAATGTAATGGGTCTTTCTGTGGGTTCAGTTTTGTCTGTTTTAATTATCCAAACTACTTTTTTTTTTTTTNATGTCAATTAGCAGCAGTTGATTTTGTTAAATAAATTCTTTTATGTATTTATTGTTCAGATGAATATTCAGATCTTTGCCTCTTGGATAGTTTTGTTCATGCGAATATAAATTGAAGATATGAAGTGTTATTAACATGAGAGTTGCCTGGCACCAGTTTTATTTCACGGGTAGCTGGTTACTGTGATTCAATAAATGTGATTGTCTATACTTCTTGTATTTGGCAGTTACAGATTAGAGCTGCATGCTTTAGGGAGGATTTTCTGCAGTACCATTTAGGTTTAACATGTAGCAACCTTGTTTTGAGTACATCCTGCTGTTTGATGAAGACACATTAGTGGCTGCTCAGGGGAAGAGTGGTGGCAAGAGAGGACAAGGTCAGAGGTAACTTGGAGTGTATTAACCAGCCTTAGAATGACAACATGCACTTTTGCCAGTGGCAGAGCCAGAATATTTAGTAGCAGAGCAGTGATAATAATGCTGGATCTCGGACTTCCTTCTGTAATGAGAGAAGGGTGGTTACATTTTGTGGGAGACTGTTGATGGCTGTCCTGGCACTGCATAGTAACAGTCCAGTGAAGTCAGTGGAGGAAAGCTGGTCCTTCAGCTGTGCATTGTATACATACTGCTGGTATTTTAGATAATATTTTCCTTCCATTATGATGTATTACAAACATTAAGATTTCACTTAAAAATATATTACGTGTCTTTTAAGTCTAGTTACATTGCTCTTGGAATGACTTAAAACTATTTGACTCCTGGGCTATGATATCGTTGCCTTTTCTGAATGATGCTGCCAAATGCAATGGGAGTGCACGTGGGAAGGAATCAAAGCACTTGTAGCATAGCCTGTGAAATGAGGGGAACTCACCTATCTCATCAAAAACAGAGAATTAAGTAAATCTCTCCCTCTAGAGAACGAAGTTTCTTTGTGTTAGATCAAGGAAAGATTCTCTTTGCTTTGATTTTAAAAATCTCGAGCTGCAAATAATGTATTAGCTATTGCAATGGAAATGCATAGGGAAAAATGATGCTATGTACCAGCCACAGATTTCAGTTTTCAGAAAGCAAAATATTTTGCAACCTGATAGGCTGATCGGCTTTATGTGTTGATTTGACAAGAAAGAAAAACTTTGAGTAGCTTCTGGTTTTGAAATCTTTCTTTAATTTTTACTTCTGCATTCAGCCAGAAAAACAGACAATAAAAAGGTGCAGCACTGTTTCTCAGAGCTCACAAATGACTAAGCAGACTGCATGATATGTTTGCTTTGGTTGTTATGGGTCTGGTTAGTCAAAAATGCTAAGTATTCTGGCACTAATCCAGCATTAATCCAGTACTTAGGTGTGCACTTAAGTTTAAGCTTATTTGTAATTCAGTTGCATACAGAGAGAGCACTGTATGCTTAAAGCCAGGCCAAGTCTTAAGTTATATGTTGAATGGGGGGCACACTGCTTAGTCCATCAGAAGACAGTGAGTTTGTAGAAGACAAGGCCCATCCTGAAAAGCTGTCAGTTATCCCAGCTCTGTGCACACAAGGATGGGTGTGAACACTGAAGAGATGCCATCATCTGCAGGTGACACAATTTACGTTGAATAGTAGACTGAAATATGGGGAATTCTGACTAACACCAAAATTTGGCATTTCAAAGACATTGTTTTCTTCATAGGTGCTTTTTTTAAAACCCGTATTATCAATATTTGTACATGAGTAAACAATGGTCAAACACTGAGAGTAAGAAAACCTTGAAAATGAGAACAATGATAAGTCCATTAAAAAGGCAAGGAAGGCCACCTAGCACTATGTCACAGCTGCTAATTGCACTCATATTATTGATTTAATCATGCTTTTTAAGCAGCTAATTAACTCATTATATGGCTGGTGTTATAAAGCTATTAATCCCATATGTAATATGTGTGTATATAAATTCTCTGTTGGGTGGTTATTTGTATACTACATACAAATGTAAATTTGGAACACACCAGCCAAAGTCTAGCAACTAATTCAGGCCAATTTTTTCAGATAAGCGTTTCTTAATTTGAAAAATACACAAATTTGATGTAAGCTTAACAAAGTATTTAAGTCAATAACAGGAAAAAAACAAAACCAAAACTCTCCCCCCCTTCAAAAAATGCAAACCAAAACCAAACAACTCATAAATTTTGAAAATGAAAAAAACCAGTTACTTGAAAGCTTTATTTTGGCATGTTGAACCACAGGATTTTACTTTATTCTTCTGTTTCGTTCTGAAATTGTTTGCAAGTGTTTTGGAAAGCTGGAAATTCTGATTACAATGTGTCATTTATATTCAGCAAGGGATTCCTAAAATAATTTCTGTATAATTTGGTGCTTTTTCTCCTTGTTGTTGTTGCTGTGAGCAAAGGGTGCCATTTCAATCAGTAACAGTGCTCTCTTTGTCACAGCCATCCAAATACATCATGACCCTATAGCAACTTCAGTCCTGTGAAAACTATTAAGGATTAGCTTACGCTAAGACTGCAAGTGAAATGAAATACAAGCCCATGGTGCTGGCAGTTAAGCACGTACTGTCGTTCTTGACACATTCGTGATTTTGGAGTCTCAAATAAGCAGTAAAATAGTTAAGTATTGGTGTTATTCATATGAGCATGTTCTTTGTGACATTGCACAAGTGTATCTCATCCTGTAAAGTGGAGTAAGTTAATTTACTAAAGTGTTTTCCTAAATCCAGGAGCGAAACATGAACATTTCCATTATGGTTAATACAGGCATTTCATGCTGTGTGCTCTTTTAGTGACTACTCCATTTAGTGTTTGCAGCGGTATTAATATTAATTGCAAGTAACAAAACCTGGGCTGCCTGCTGAACTGGGGGTGAATGATGCACCTGGAAGTTCAAGTCCGTCCCCCTTCCCATCTCCTGTGGGGCTGTCAGGGTGAGGCCCAGCGCTGGAGAGAAATGCATCACTTCTGTAGGCATGTTGAGTTACACGTGTGCGTTTCAATTTTCAAAAGCATAGCCAATTTTTTGACCTTTTTTAAACCTTTTAAAAACTAGTTCGGGTCAATGGATTCAAACCTAAGATTGCTAAGAAGACTATTTAAAATCACAGCAATTATCTATTTTAATTTCCTCTGCTGGAGAGTACCCCAAAACATTCATTATGTGGAGGGTATAATCTCTGAACAAATGACATAGTGGAATTAATGAACAATTAACTATGATCATGCGTTATAAACAGAGCTGATTAGAATCCACACATGCCTGGGTTTTAGAAAGATGCTCTTTTGACTCAGCTTTGTGTTGCTGAGGTAGGACCATGCAGCCCTCATTTCTTATTCATTGTGTGAGCATAACATCATTTCCTCTGAGGCAAGGCTACATCTCTTAGTTTTCATGGCAACCAGGCAAAGAATTCACAATTCTTCAACTTCTGTGTGTGGGGAGGATAGGGGTGAGCAAAATAAGTATTTTTCCTGGTAATTCTCCTCTTATCCATTTAGCTTGTATGCTTGAGTTAGACTTTCTCCCATATTCTCAAGCCTGTTCTCCAGTATCCAGTGTGGTGACTAAATCAGAGAGAATACTGTAAAGCTGGAAGAAAGGGAATATCTGTCCCCTATAGCTGCCGCTGCAGTGTGGTGTATGCAGTGTGGAATGCAGTTACTGTGCTGTGCAATTTACTGTCTTCATTAAATCAGACAAGCGTCAGGTGAACCGTAGAAATTCCATCTGTGTTCACAGTGGGCTCCATGCATACTATTTACACATTTTTCTTATTACTTTATTTAACTTCTGCAAGTATGAGTTTAATAAGTGAATACCATTATAAATTATGACGATTCTTTCAAAACAATAACTTCAGGTACTATGGTCAAGAATATTTTCAACCTTAAAGGGAAAAATGTATCCATTATTTTAAAATAGAAGCAGGCCATGAGCTCTCGTAATGTCATTGGGGACAGGCGAGGATTTGTTTCAGAAGCTGCAGTGCAGCACCAGGCAATGACTGGACATACAGCTGGATGATTTTGCATCACATAAAAGCACAAGCTTCCCTCTTATTGCCTCAGTGCTCTGATCATCCTGAAAAGTGAGACAAAAGAAATGATCCGCTGTATACTGACCTTCATTGTAGCATCAGAAACCTTTCATTATTTTATCGCATTACTTGATGCCCTGAAGGGCAATGCATTTGAAACTAGGAAATTTCATTTGCAGAAAGAAAGCGTGTAAAATTTCTGTTGCATAAGGAGAGGTGGAGTTTTATGTGTGTACTTTGTGTATTTGTGCTTCTCAAAATAGGTACATTTGAGAGATACTTAAGCAGTAGCTCACAGAACAGCTCTTTTGTCAGAGACCATTATGTCTGAATAATTTGTTTTGAAATAATAAAAAGTTGTTCCTGAAGTAGGAGCAACTCAACCACATACAACACTGTAGTCGAGAAAGGGTTTGTTTGAATTACACAAAGAAATGTTCAAATGGTACTTTTAATATTCCTAGCATGCTTATCAAGTGTTCTCTGCCCGTAGTGTTTTATGCATTGGTAGGGACTACGCATGCTAACTCTTAAACAACAAACAATTGATTTGCAGGGTTTTCAGCAAAATCCTCAGAATTCTGAGGTTATTCATGTTTGTGATGTTAAATGTTGGTATAACAATTTAGCGTGGACTCATTATATGATTCTTGTGTTTTCTTATCTTGCATTACTAGGTATTTTGAGTAATGTCCAGATATAAATGGAAGTAAATAAAAAGTCAGGCAGATAAATCCACAGATGTTCTGGTAGGGCTTATTCAGTTATCAAGTGTGTTTCGCTTTTAGTATGTTCTATTTTAAACCATGGTTTATCCCATTATCTGTGCCATAATACTGATAGCCTGAGACACAAGTTGTGAAACTATGCTTGTCTTTAGATAAAACTGCTTTTAACTAGTAATCTGAAAGTGTCTTTTAAGTTATTAGGTGCTAAAGGCTTTGGCCTCTCTCTTCTTTGTAAGGTAAATGTGGAGTTTGTGGAATCTATCTGCACCTTTCATAGACATACAGCAGGTCCCTGGGTCTGGAGTATCCCCTCCTGCCTGTTTAGCTTTAGAGCCACTTGGCTCTGCTGGCTGCCCTGGCTTGAGCACAGCTACAGTTTCCTGTAGTGGTTGTAGATGTGACAACTTGCTATTAGAAAGGGTTTGCCGTCTTCGGGATGAGAGTGAGGTTTTTGTTCTTCTTTCTCACTGTATTGGCGAGTTTGAAAGCAGTAAGGTTTGAAAGTTTAATGTTTAAGAAGGTAAGGCTTGTTTTATTTGGTGGCTGTAGTCTGTATAAGAAAAGACAAGGGTCCAACTCTGCAGGGAATTGCGAGTTGCTGTTTCAATGGGATTAAAATGGAAATCTTCACAGAGGAAGAGTCCTTCTCCTTTAGAAATGTCTGTTACACACTGATCACTAGGCAGAGACCCTTCTTCTGGCTCTTTATAAAGCAGCTCCACAAACAATATAGTTTTATGGGACCATTGCTCCTTACAAGCTGCTGATAGCAGCTTTCCCATAGCCCTGTGTTGTAATTCGGACACTGCTGTCCTAATGCACATGTTCTGCTTCCAGGATCTAAACAAGTCTCTCTTCAGGGCTTTTCGTAGTTCACCCTGGACACACTAGGCTATTCCAAGCTGATGTGACTGTCCTTGATTCAGTTCTGCATGAAGTCAGGAATATGCTCTTTGACTTCTACCAGCCAAAGTAAAATGTGAAGTTCTACAACTGAACTAAATCTCCTAAAACAACTGAAGGAGTATCTTCCTTCAGATGCAAATTAACAGCATGGTCAGTAGTTGAAGTAAAATTCTTGCAGAGGACATATAATATTCTTTTCCAGGATAAAATTAATAAAAATTGTGGCTTGATATGCTTTGCTTTTTGCAAGAAGCCTTTCTATGTAGAGAGTGGGTGTCTGGAGACCAGTCCAAGAAACTGTTGATCAATATAGCTGAAGGAACTGTACAACATTAGTTCCTCAGCCAGCAATACAATTGCTTAATAACTTGTGGCATTGATTATTGAGGAATGGAATACTGTGTGCTAAAAAACGAGAATAGAGATTAATTTACAACAAAGTGGCTCGTCCCTCTTCTGGCTTTCAGAGAACACCTGTAACCATACTGTGAGCTACGTCATGTTCATGACCCTGGCGAAGCAACAGGGCATTAAGATGGATGAAAACAACTGTGAGACCTAGTTGTAGTCTCAGTGTGATCTTGGAATGTGGCCTGGTGCTTCTTGGACTACAGTCTCTTTAGACTCATTGAGCCACTTGTCACTGAAAGCTGCAGGGCTTAACTCCTCTTTTTCCTGCATCTTACGACCCTCAGTATTTCCATGTTTGTATTGCAAATGTTCAGCTTGTCTTTAGGGTACAGCAGTGGTTTGGGGACCCAGCAGTGCTGGCCCTGTGGGAATCAGAGGCGTGTGTCAGGGCAAAAAAGAGAGCATGAACACCCTTGTTTGGTTTTTTTTTTTTTAAGATTAAAATACACCCTCAGTATTTTTATGGCATGCTTCTTTCTGTTGAATAGAAGCAGAACCATCTTCCAGCCTCTTAGCTGGTTTGCAGATTGTGCAGTAGCAATTTGTAATTGCAGATGTAGAAGTGCAAGCTTAAAAGAATATGTTTTCAAAACACACCATCGGTGTCTTTGTTTAGCTTACAGGTGTTGTGGGTTTTTTTGTTACTAAGTTGCCATCTCTACAACATTTCACAGTAACCTCACTCACTACCAGGACAATATTTGCCAATTGAAAAATGGTGCATGGCATTCATTCAGTTGTTTTACTGATAGTAACAGACAGAACCTTGGAAGAATGAATCATCTTTTTCTCCTGGTGTACCTGTATATTTGAATGATCAATGTGGCTTTAGTTTGATTAGGAGCATGAGTGAAACCTCTGTGGGCTCAGTTCAGGCTCTGAGTTCTCCCCATTGCTATCAGAAACTCAAATTGCTACCAGTGGTGGTAGGAAATATCTAGCTCCAAAACCTCCATTTGTTCCCAACCTGTCACCTGGCTTACCTTTTCCTGCAATTTTATGGAAACAGAAGGAAAATATTGCGGAGACCAATTCCCAGAACTTTATGGTTTGGCAGTGATTACTATTTAGCTTTAGGGTTCACTGCTGTTCTCTTGTTTCTGTGCTGTGGTGGATTATGCAGGTGTCAGAACTTCAAAGCTCAGTTATCTTTGTTTCCACAAACTTAATTGTAATTTTGGTCCCAAAAGTGAGTGTGAAAAAGCAAAACTCTGAGTTTTGAAAATCCGACCCTGAAATGTATGTTGCTGTTAAATCTCTGAGCTTTAACATTATTTTTAAAAATTTTCTCTTAAGAAGAAACTGAAAAAAGCTGGTTGATAAAGCTTTCACAATGGAATGCTTTTGCTACACATGAAATCACAGCATCAGTAAGGTTAGAAGCTTTTGCTAAGGTACCAATGATACACTGAGGAGGAAGCAAAGGCAGATGTGATACGTGTGTTGACTGACTATGGTGAGTGCTCCTTGATTGGGAGGTTTGAGCTCACGAGACAGCTGCAAACTCCGTAGGTGTAACTGCTCTGGTGTTACAGACAAATGCAATAAGGCTGAGGACAGTGATGTAGAATCTTTTGACTTGATCCTTTGTGGAAACCAAAGTGAATGCTATAATACAGGAGACTGACTTTTACCAAACCTTTCTACTTTCCTCTGTCATGCTGAACATATGTTGGTTTACTTTCAATGTAACATTTGGCCTTATGTTGAACAAGTCCTCTAGAAATGACTTGCCAAGTGACAGAAAATGCTCTGCTGTGGCAAATTGACAGATAGACTAATGCTATTCTCTTTTAATGATGTTTTCACATAAACGGGGATTTGAATGTATATATTCGTATATACACAATATATTCAGGAGGGACTGAGGTTTCTTCACTGTGATACAAGAAAAGAAATAACCATGAGCAGTGGCTTAAAAATCCCTGCCACCTCAGGTCATTTTTTTTAAAGGAGAGTTTAGACTTTTTTTTTTTTTAATATATTATGCTTTAGGTAGTTATTTACCTGTTTGTGTTTGAAAGGAGCCTTACAAGATTCTGCTCTGTTAATAGTTAGTCTCTCACCTCTTTCGGTTCAGATATAAATGGTTCCACTATGAACAAAACCTCAAAGAAACAGACCTTAGTGATCAGGTTTATCCCATTTAATGTTCCAAAGAGAAAGAGTTAAGAACTTTACATTTAAGCCTATCAGCAAACATAGATATGACAAAGATGTGTCAGAATAGCCAAACACGAAGATTTCTTCACGTTATTTAGAATCAATTGAAATGTGTGGTTTCTTTGCAACCATATAAATTTATTCTGCTTATATAAAGAGTGTATTAGTTTCTTGCGGAGACTGCTGTCTGTATGGAAAGGAATCAATACATTTAATTCCAGTTGCATCTTCTTTTGAGACTGAACATTAACACTTTTCAAAAGGAAGAAATGATTCCTGGGTTCCTCAAAGAAGAAAACTGTGTAGACTGGGTTGGGTTTTCTTGGGGTATCATAAGGAAGCAATGTTCAAATGGAAACTTTTGAGTGTATATATAGAGGAGCAGTAAAATTAGACACATTTTTGTGGATGAGCAAATATAAAACTCCTAAAGACTTCAGAAACTGAAACTGAAAGTGACAAGAATTAATCTGGAAGCCTTTCTGCCCTGCTCCTGATCTGGCCTCGGGTCTTCCTGGAAATTGTATAAGAGAATAATTTCTGGGTTTGCTTTGATTTGTTTGTTAATTTACTAATTTCTGATTGGAAGTGGAAGGCTTGAAATTGTTGCTTTGCACTCAAGTCCTTGTATGGATGATGTGTTATTTATTGCCTGTGGCTTCTCAGGAGACTGAGCAAAGGTAGGAATAAGTATTAGATCTTGTGAGACTATTGTGACTGTAGAACTGCTATGGAATTCAGCACATCACCAGTACAGTTGCTGGTTGGTTTTGTTTGTTTTAAACTGAATCAGTAGAACTTTTCTTTACAGGATTGTGTTTCAACTTTCTCTTCAATGTTGTTGTAGAATGGAATATATTAATACTTGCAATATTCACTTTTCAGTGTTTCAGTTAGTGAAGGAAATCTGAGGCATGCATAACATTTATACTTCTTTTGAGGGTTAGCATTAGCCAGCTTTTTAAACCAGTAAATGTTTTTTATACACAAATGTAAGTTATAATTTGTACGAGTTTACATATGTGTATGTGTTCATACACTTAAGTTTCTGTGTATGCTGTATATTTATTGCAAAGTACCAATGAAAAGACACAGCCATAATAACAATATTACATATTTTTCAACATCTGATTATGTTTTCCAGCACTTTTTCTGCAGTGCTTTCTGCCTTGATGAAATGAATAGCTCATCAACACCTTAGTAAACATCAACTACAGCCTGCAGCTTTATTTTTCCACTGTTAAACAATTGATGATGTGTTCAGTATCTTACCCCAGCTGATCATGAGATCAAGTGTGACTAAAAACTAGATCATCTGGTGGATGCTCCAGTGTTTGATATAACACAAGGGCTCCTTTCTCCTCTCCGACTTGCCCGTGCTGCTCCTTCTGCAATCAGTGGGAGCTGTGCGTGCCACTTTGGAGCACGTTGCTGTATCTGAAGCACTTGCTCTGTTTCATCATTGAAATTAGCCCAGCAATAGAGACATCCAAGCCAAGCACAGCCACCTCTTCTGTATTTGTATATTCAGCTGTTTGCACTGTTAGTTTAGTGCATGAGCTTCTCTTTCATGCTTTCGTGCCTTGCATATAGTCCTATATAGCTGAGGGTGGTACTAGACACATCCATTAACTCTACCTAGAGTCTTCCTCACAGAAATATTTTCTTGTTTTCCTTTATTTTATGATATGATCTAGTTTAGTAAAAATCACTGTTGTGTAGACAAACACCCTGCAAATAAGGTTCACAACTGCTGAAGGTGCCACTTCGATTTATTCACACAAAGCTTATCCTGGAAGGACGATCTCTTTGGGGACAGCAAGTTCTGCAGCTGCCAAGTGCAGGCAGTGCCGAAGCCACTAGATGTGATACGTAAACAAAGAACTTGGTACCATTTCTGAACGCATGAGAGCATATGAGATGGGAACTGAGCCCACCAGGTCTCCTCCGTGCTTCTTTCAGGTACAAAATTGCGGAGATGAGATCAATTTAGACTAATGTCAGAGAGCTAACACGGTTTCTTTGGAAGCCTTCTGCTGCCAAATGTTTCGTTGCTGTTTCATGGCTGTAGTTGCTTTATAACATTAATTATTCAAGCTTTGTGTATTTCCCAAATGTGGCTTCTGACTGTTGTGCCACAGGCCATGGAGACAGAAGAGGCAGCACTGCATTAGTCTTTCCATGATAAGGCAGGGCTGACCCCTGTTGGCCTCAGTGTAAATATTTTCTGCATCTTGGTGCATGAAAGCTTAGGAGTTTTGCTTTTTCCTAATACCTGACAAAGGACCAGAAACTTGTGTCTCACAGGCCAGATACAGCTGGAAGCTCTTATGTGTGTCATGTTGTGAGCGTCTGGGCTGCCAAAGACATTTGGAAATACTCAGCCCTCTGCAAAGAGTCAGCTCCTCACATGTGTGGGGGAATTTGTTGCAGGGTCTTTTGTAGTCATCCCTTTAGTAAAAAAAAATGTATGGAGACGGCACTTGCACAGTGTTTGTGCTGCTTGCATAGGATTGCTCATATGCACAGAACTTGAACACATCCATGTGAAGTCTTCATTCAAGCTTTCTGGTTGCAGTGTAGACCATATCTGTGTGGCTTTTTACCTTGGCAGACTCTTGCGTTCCTAAGAGCAGTTTTGGAGTTAATGTGGAGAGCTATGCTAGGAGCACAGCAGCATCTAAAGAGATGAGAGGCCTTCGCAGCAGAGTTTATTTAGGTCCAACTAGTTGGAATCAAAGGTGAAGACAGCACAAGTTTAGTTGCAGAATACTGTCCACCCTGCACATTGTCAACTTATTGCGAGTATTGACATGAACTCAGTTTGAAAGTAGAAATCAGGGACAGAGTACTCAATGATGAAGCATTTAGATATTTTTCTCTTAGTTGTCATTCTTTCATATGTACCCTCAGTATATTTCCCACGTGCCTCTGGCCTGAATTTTTGGTTTAGGATTTTCTTTCCAATACTTGGTAGAAGCTGATCGTAACAGGGAAAAATTCTTTCTTATTATGTGAGCTGCAGACAAGCAGCTGTACATGTACTGTACCTGTGTATTCCTGGATCAGTTCGGGCATGAACCAGTCCCTATGGAAATCCAAGGGGTTTTTGCACTGACCTCAGTGTATTGTGATCAACAGGGTTGGTGTGGGCTACTGGGACCTTCTATCTGGAACCACAAAAGGCAGCATGTGGTATTTGACACCTACACTCTGGTAACCACTTCTTTGCTATGCAGCACAAGGATGTAAAAAAAATAATTGACAAAATGGAATTAGGGTTTTCGTGAGCTGAAGCTTAAAGTGTACCCACATGGGTACACCTGCATGGGGGTGCTGTGGGCAAGAGGGCTGGGGGCAGCAGGTTTGGCTCAGAGAGCTTCAACCACCAGTCAGACAGTTCATGCAAAAATTGTAAACGGTCCTTTTCCACAAAAGCTAACCTTTGGTGCGCACACACGTGAATTCTAAATCAAACTGATTGATTTGCCTCATAAGTGTAATTCTGGTGTATTCTCTTTTCTTGTAGAACAGCCTCTGATAGCACTGAAGTGAATAATTCTGTATTTGGCAATTATTTATGAACTGCAGATCTCATAAACACAGCAGATGCATTTCCTGGATGGCAGCCATTAGTGCATCTGGGGACTTATTTACTAGTTATTGAAGATATTGGACTGGAAGGGAAGAAGATACTGCTACCTCTTTCTAATTTTCACCTAATTTCTGAGGTGCTCCACAGCATTCCTTCCCCGAGATTTGTCACATTAGAGGCATCCTTTAACATCTCTCAAATATTTAATTGTCTTCCAAAATAACAGACTTCTAGGATACGCAGGCCCTGCTTCTCGGAAATTTGTACCCAAAGCCATTTAAGTCAGCACCCTTTTACTTTAAAGAAAAACAAGAACTCCTTGCAACATGTTCTTAAAAGGATTTTCTTATTGTGCCACACATGACTAAATGTTAGAACGAATTTTTGAGTAGCTGAAAAGTGAAATTTGATATCTCGGATGCCTAAAGATTTCCTGTGAGGTACATAAATATATAAGCCTAGGACAATGAGGGGTGCCTTGTTCCATTTATGCAAAGGGCACTGAGAAGAGTGAAGCAGCAAAAGGATGTCCCGTCTCTCTGTTGTTTCCACCTTGGCTGCCTTGGTTGCAGCCGGCTGTAACGGTGCCAAGCGCGGAGATTTCCCGTGTGCTGTTCATACACCTGTGCTCTTGGGCTGGTGCATGGGCTCCAGATCGTTTTACAGGCACCACAAGATTACAGCCACACGTGAAATTTTGGGGAGAGAAAAAAAAAANAAAAAAAAAAAAAAAGAAGATCTGCAAGATAATGCTTTTTTGGTATTTTGCAAATGTACAAGTACTCCTGCTTTCAGAACTTAAGTGGTAATATAATGGGGAGAAACACTTGTTTTATGCTACTCCTGGGAATTTCGTATCCATTATCTCAATGACAAGACAGGGTGTATGTTAGACAGTTTGTCTAGTTTTCTTTGTTTTGTTTTCGTCCAAAACTTGTCTCAGTGGTGTGGGGAGTATTTGGTACTCTTTCATCCTTTCCATTTTCATTCCTCCTGTTTTCCATCCTTCTATTTTTCTTTCTTTAATGACTTCCTTCAGAGAAGGGGAGTTTCAGTTGTAATAAGAATAGGCCAAAAGGACAGCATTTGCTTCTATTTTTTTTTCCCCTCTGCTTGAGGAGAGAGGAAGGATGATTTCAGGTGATTAAACGTGCAACAAAGCATGTGTATCTTTGGGGTTAATATTTCCTCTCCCTGAAACTGAGAGATTCAATTTTAATATGGACTTAGTCTAGGGAATAACATATTCTTTATGATATAGAGCATTTTGTTCAGTATGGGTTAGAATTTCGAGTATGGGTCTTTATGGCACTGAGACTGAATCCCTCTGGCTTCCCCAGAAGGCAATGGCAGTGACAGGGTTTGTAGTATCCACTTCTGTTCACAGAATATATTCTTCTGTAGTGGATAAGCAAATATCAAAGGTCATTTCTTTAGCTGTACATGATCTTCTACAGCCTCTACATAGCTGTATGTTGTATTTTATACATCTTTTAAGTGTTTTACTTTATTTATAGTAAAAGATATGCCAAGTCAAATGCTCATTGAAAGACACTTCTAATAGGACTATGAAAAGATACCTGTTTGAATGGTAGGCATTCACGCTTAATATGTCGTTGGTATTTTCCGTATTGAGGTGAAACCAAAAGAAACGATGCAGCAAGGGACTGAAAACTTGGAAGCACAATTTGATCAAAATATTCCACTTGTATCCTGGTTGCTTCTGATCTTCATGATGGTTGGGAGCTTTAGTGTCATCACTACTTCAGTATTTTTGAAGAAACTTTTGGCTTTGTTTTCTTTTTGAAATAATATTATTTTTAAAAATTTCATTAATTTCCCTGTAAATAGCTTAATTACAAACATTTATCCTACTACTCATAATAGCATTTGTCATTTTAAATACGAATTCATTTCCAGTCTTCAAAAATGTCTTGGGGCATATTAATCTACAGTGTGGATGTGAGTGTCATTTTTGATAATTTTCTGCTGCTGTATCTTTCTAAGAAATATCAAAATTTCTGAAGGGCCATTAGGGTTTGATGCAAGATAGCAGATGTAGCAGTAACATATAGCTCTCGGGTACATGGTTCCCTGTTATCCTTTGTGTAAGAAAATGGTGCTGAGACGCAGCCTTACAAATTGAACCATGTTCCTAAAAATAGGTTAATTGTTTTTTCCAAAAATGTGAGGTGAGATAATGGACCCACTTTCTTTGCCAGTGGGTTCTTATACATTTCTGGTAACACTGCTTATGTATTGGCTTCCACACGAGCCCTTAAGCTTGAGGAAGGACATCAGAGAGGATACTGCAGAATACATTACTAGACATTTTAAATAGCATACTGTATATAGTGTGTGCACCTGAGGGCATTTTGTAAGGTAGCAGTTTGCTGTTAAGACATATCCTTGTGTGCTGGCTATGCGTCTGTCAAAACCAGGCTTTTTTCTTGTCGTATGAACTCTAGCCTTTCATTTCATCGTGGTCTCAGAAGTTGAAGTCTCAAGTCCAGGTCTGCAAATACTCTGTAGTAGAAAATTTTACTGATGTCTTCCTGTCATTACCCAGAGTTCATACTGAGTCTGGAGATTAATGGCTCTCACTCATCTGTGAACCATTAGAGGTCCATGGAGTATCTGCTGCTGAGGTGATCTTTACTTCTCATTGCTGCTTTAAATGAAAATAAATGGAAAATACTTGATTTCTGCAATTGCTATCGAGTGTGCTGGGTCACCTATAGAGAGCTAAGGAGTATCTGTGCACTAAAAAGAAGACTCAAGAAGATTATTTCAAATGAGAGATTGCCATTGTTGACCATGAGCTTGAAAGGGACAGATTGCGCGATCTGATTTCACCCACTGTGCCAGCCCTGGACACGCATCGTCCCTTGTGTGAGGAGACAGACTTGGGTGAAAACTACCTCCAGCGCCAGCTGCCTCCGTGGTCGGGATGCTACTGAAACGCGTGGGCGCTGGAGACACAGAGCTGGCAGCACGGGTGGTTTTCTTGCCGAGCCTGGGGCAGCCGGGCTCCCAACCTCCCGCGGGTGCTTATTGCAGCAGACGGTATCGATCTTCTGCACCTGTGCTAGGGAGAGCTGCAGCTTCAGGAGCGCACGTCGGTCAGCACATTTGCTGAAACCTCTTGCTCCATAATGGCTCTTTGGAAGTCACTTGATTCATTTGGTGCTGGGCTTGAGCAGTCTCCTTCAGGTCAGTAGGTCTTACCTACAAATGTGGGTCATTTGGCAGCTCTTCCTTGCTGTCAGTGTCACTAGGGATAATGCCACATCAGTAAAATGGCTGCCATCAGCAGGACGCCTGCACTGTCAGTTGTAATTAAAATCTTTGGTCCAAATAATCCCTTCCGGATTCAGACAATGAAGGGACTTTGCATATTTCCTCTGTCTGTGCTGAAGAGATTGTCAGCCCCCACAAAGGCACGACTTCATCCCCCTGATTTGGTAAAAGATTTTGGCTTGCAGCCCCCATGAACCGGGAGTAGCCTTGAGTCTGGACAGAATCGTTTTAGACAGAGCAAGACCTGTCAGGCCCTGGTGGGATAATCTTTGGACCCAACAGTTTTCATTTTTTGAGCTAGGGAACATGCAGGGTTTTTGGAGTGGGTCACCTTCCATCTGAAGAAGAAATAACCCAGGTGGACACTGGGTACTCACCCAGTGATACTGGTGGTGGTTTTCACATTATGCCTCTTTACATTGGATGAAAATGTCAGCAGCAATGAGAGAATCGTGCATTAATGCTCATGCACACAAGTAACCATCTCAGCTTCCTATCTATTAATTTTTGTAAACTGAGAAATGGCAGCTTCCTTGTGCCAGCTAGGCTTGGTTTTAAGTTAAGGTGTTTTGTGTGTGTGGGTGGTGGGTTTTTTTTTGTTTGGTTGTTTTTTGTTGTTGTGGGGTTTTTTGTTTGTTTGTTTGCTTGTTTTTTCTTAGTTGCTTTTGTTTTAGACTCTAGTATAGACAACCCAACCTTTAAAATTCTCTGACTGGTTAAATTGAGTTTTCCAGAGTCACCTGAGTTGTGGTCACAGCTTTAAATCACACACACACGCAAAAAGGCAGCACCTCTCACTTCTCTGTGGGCAAAAGATCCTCTCAGCTGCTTTTTGCTCTTTTCAGGCAGGCTGCATCCCACCTGTATCTCTGATCCCAGTATTTGCTGCTGGCCGCCTTTTCTGGTTCCAGGCTGACACATGAAGCCTGGTGACTTACTGCCTCTTCTGCCTCTTCTGTACTCACCGAGAGGCAGCCTCCTCAGTTGGAAGTCACGTTGCTCTAATTCCTTACAGCATATAAAATGTAGCATTGGAAAGAAGGCTGTTTCCCTCTGCTGTTGCCCAGTTGCTTACCAGTGAAAGAGAACTCTTCAGCCGGCTGGAGATAGTGCCCGTTCCTGAAGACAGACATCCCGAGGGAGCTCTGTCACAGAAACGGGGGCTGCGTCCTGGCAGCTCTCCGGTGTCTGTAGGTGGTGGCTCTGGCAGCTGCTGTGCTGTTCTGTAGGGAAGGCTCTTTACATCCCGATGTCCAGGGATGTTTTATGTCAAAACTTGATTTGCTATGTTAATGTCGAACAACACTCTTCTTTTACCACAGTGGAGAGAAGAAGAAAAGTACTTGAAGAAAGGTTTCATAATTGCACGTGATTTTATGTCTGTTGTTTGCGTGCTACATGGGTTTATTCAAAGACCTCCATTGATGCATTCCTGTGAAAGTAAAGAAGCTAATGTCTTACTGAAAAAATTGCCAAGTAAAGATAATCCAATTAGGCTGCTGCGTGTGGCTGAGTTTTTAAATTATTGATGTTGTCTTAAAACTGGCTGCCTTATAATGCAGTAAAAGCTGCAATGTAGAAGATATATTTAGCTGTAGTCACGTTGTGATATTACTCTGCAGTGTTTTTTAAAAAAAGTCCGCAAACCAGATTTATAAAGAGACTTGTTTTGTTTTAAAGAGCACAAATACAGAAGAATACGTTTATAAATGGAACATCCAGGAAGTAAATAGTAGGACTTGGCTGCAGTGTGTCTGCACCTGTCTGTTGTTAAGCTTCAGAGGGAGATGGTTCCTGTCTTTAAAGCTAAATATGTGTGACGTTATTTGCAAAAATCAGGCCAAAATGTAAATCTTCCCTGTTGCAGTTGCCCAAAGAAAAGTCCGCTTGCAGCTTTTAACTTGATAGAGGAAAATAATTTTTGTAACGTGGCTCTTAAAATAAACAAACAAATAAATACAATAAAACCCCACCGAAACCCCAGAGCAACTGGGCAAGTTGGTGGCAGCAGTTGATGCACATGAGCTCTGTAGATGAGGCTGCAGCTCCAGTCCTCCCTGCAGCGCTGTGGGATGGCTGCACAAGCCTGTCTGCAGCAGCCTGATCCAAAACTACTTACAGCAGGGATGTCCAACTTATTTTTACTGGGGGCCACTTCAGCCTCGTGGTTGCCTTCAAAGGGCACCCCTGATTTAGAGCTTTAGTTTTTTAAACCAGTGCTTTCAAACTTGGCAAATAGGCAACAACTGTGCTGCAGTGATGCTCTGTATTAAGACAAGATAAGAAGTAACTAGAGTGCTCTGCACCAATCTAATCTAAAGGTGATATTAAAGCCATGGATCACAGTAGCAGAGCATGTATCCAAAAGCAAAGGGATGAAACGTCCTCCACAGACATATTAAAGAAGGTGTATCGATTACCATCCCTGTTATCAAATATCTGGGACACTAATCAGCATGTCAGTTGTGCATTTTAGTAATGAAGGAGAGTAATGATTCAGTGCTTGTGAAGGCAGCATGATTAAGTGGGAAGGAAAGAGAAACATTATTATTTTTATTCAGCTGCTGTCCAAAATGGAACATTAAAACTTGTCGTGATTGATTTTTGTTTTCTAAGGGGATTATCTGAAATATTACTGCAACAGAATATCCTATTTTAAATGTAAACCTGGACAAGTTTACTATTTCCCATATGTTTTTGTTGAAAACAGCTTGCAAAGTCTCACATGCTCTCTGAATAAAGGCTCTGTGCCAGAGAGGGTATTAACCCATTAGTCATTTAACAGTTAAAAATTACTGTTAAATGAAATCTGTAAATCCCTGTGAGATATTTCAGTTCAACACTTATTTGCTGCAGTTATGATGCCAGTAAAACATAAATGGAGAAAGCTGGGTACTTTCTCGGGTCAAATACCCACCTCGTGCACACAAAAAGTGAGGAAAGGGACTGTTTTGAACATCTTTGTTGAAACTGAGGAGATTAACCCTAGCTTTCAGCTTTCACTAGGAGCAGATTCGTGGCACTCGAATTAGGACCCTCATGCCTCTCAGTAATCCCTGGAAAGAGAGCAACACCTCCAGACCCTGCCTTGGGCACCTCCCCTGCCTCTGTGCTGGGACTGACCTTCCCCAGGGACCTCGACCGAACGCCTGAGGTCACCCAGGATAAACTTGGGTCTGTCTGCCTGTGCCAGACCTTCCCCTTTTGTGTGCGTTGGTATTTGGCTTCCCCGTGTCCAAGTTATGGCAACTCATACCCATGCGGTCAAATCCTGTCCTCCCAGCGGGTATTTATGGCTGTGCTGGCCTGAGCGGGAGCTTATCAGAATATTGTGATTTATATCTGCGAGTTTGTTGTTCAGTGTAACGGAAGTAAACACCCGAGCAGGAGGGCTCTAAGTTGTGGTTGGCAAAGATGTTGTTTAAACCACTGTCAGCTGACTGTTTTTAAACAAAACAAAACCAGCTCAAAAGCTAGAAATTACAGTTTGCACTTTCTGCAGCGTATGTGTGAGGAAACGGAATCTTTCTTACTGAGTTGTATTTAATTGTGCAGTTGTTGAAACCTCATTAATAAAACTGTACTAAAAGCAGAGGGGACACTATTGTTGCATTTGATCCTCACAGGTTTTCAATATTCTCCCTTGGCTTCCATATATGATATAGCTTTAAAGGTGTCTTTCAAAAAATATCATATACATCCTTCCCTGTTGCTAGAAATCGAAGTCATTTAGGGTTAGTATCTAGTTATTGGGTAATATTTACAACTGAAGTTACACAGGAATAGTTTCTGATCATACTGGATGTATTCAGGCTAGGCTGAGTACCCTGAAAGTTGAAGAGCAATGGAAAATGTGAGTCAAACACGTTAGGCTATTTGTACTAATTTTGCAGGCAGACTTGAGATTATGAATGTACAGTGGCATTAACCTGTTGCCATTACTTACGTATTTCCTTTGTGATTTCTATCATTATCTATTATTTCATTGTATTTTCATGAAAAAAAAATTTTATTTTCATTTGAAGAATCCTAAAGGACTTTGCTAATTGATACATACGTTGTGTGTATCCAATATTTTGCTGTGCACAAAATAATAAAGAAAAAAAAATAGGGTAGGAAACCTCACGTTGGCACTGAAAATGTCAAATGTTTAGCAGCAAGTGTAGCCAATAGCTGAGGTCAGCAGGTAAAGAAGAATACTATAGGTAATTGCCACTGCTTTGGGAGAACTGAATTTCCTGAGCTGGAATTTGGCCATGGCAGCCATTTACCTCTAAGTTCACAAAAGGTAAGCTGGGATCTTTGAAGACTGTAACATGCTAAGGGGTCTTGTGCTTGATCCAAGCTCTTGCTGATAATAAGTAAGCTAAATATAACAGCATAAAAACATGCAAAAGCTTTTTTGTGTAAATTTACACAGTTGTACAGATGTGTTTGCATGCAGAGTGAAAGGTATGTACTGTCCAGTGAGATTTAAGTGGTGACTGCACAATCATTTTGCAAATAAATACCAACTTAACTCCCAAATCTTGCTGATATTTGAAGGCTGTATATATCATTCTAGTAGTCCCACCCTCTTTGTGCTTTAATCATTCTTTTACAGTCCAGTGATTTTCCTGATATCACCGTTAATATTCTCATACAGTGTGGATTTAAATGGTGAGCTAAATTACGCACGAGGACGCCACCAGGAACAGCACGTCCATCCGCACCTTTGTCACGAAAGGCAAAGCTGCTGCCCATCTCTTTTAAAATTTCTTTTGTGTGCTTTTAGGAAGTGATTTTCCAGCCTTCTATGCATATGGTTAGATCAAAATGCTAAAGTAGTTGATAATAAAATGAAGAATGCTAGTTATTTACATTCCACTTTTATCTCTACTAAAATCCTAATAATAAGGACAAGAATAGTGAATTTTCATCTGGGTCGTACATACCGATTTGGTATTAGGCATGTGAACGGTGCTTATTTAAAAGAGCACTCTTGCCACTAATTTTAGGAAATCTGATTCATGTCAGTAATGCCATGGTTTTCCACCCTGGAGCAGCCTGTCAAAGCTCCCAGGAGGGTTCATATTTGTAAATGAACTAGCCCTTGTAGAAGAGATTTTCTGCTTTTTCTATTTACATTTCAAATAATTCCATGGAATTGTGTGGGAACAAGAGAATTGTCTGCTGAATGCTGATGGGTACAATAATATTAATAATAATATCATTAGCACTGCTTAGGAAAAAAATAGATCACATCAGTTTGCGTGTACCTTATTCTATAAAATCCTGTAGCGTTTTTCCTTCATTTGCAATATGTTTGCTGCCATTTTAATTTGAAAGAAAAAAGCTTTCACATCCGGTCTGTTGGATGGCACCTTCCATAACCCAACCACCACATATTCCCTGGTGAAGGTTAACATTATGCATCCACAATGCAGATTCATTTTACCCGACTGATATTTTACTAAGTGCTTGAGCTGAGCTTTTGTGATAAGTACCCTCTTCTAGGGAGAAAGACATTTGCTCTGTAAATCAGAAATGACAGTTTGTAATGGAACTGTGAGATAGGGAAGAGAAGAGGGGGAAATGGAGCTGAACTCTACATTATGGACGGACTGTAGTTTCTCATCATAGCCCTGGGAATCCTGATGTACAATTCTTTGCCAATGAATACATCAGCCCTGCTGCGCATAGGGCTTTGTATGAAGGTAGGTAGGGACAAGATTGCCTTAATGCTTTGGGTCAGAGAAATGCTGCTTTTCATTTTTTATTGTGGGCCTGGATAACGGGGGAGAAAGAGTTTTATACTTGTTCTTTCTTTGTTTTATGGCCAGGTGGCATTCCTGGTAGGTTTACGAGAGGAGCTTGTAAACCTAGATTTTTTTTCTGATCTGCAGGCTTTGTAGTTCCACAAGATGGTGCTTACAACTCAAATCAAAATGGAAGTATTTCCCTTCCTCTTAAATTCCCTACTGTTAAATCTTAAATGAGATCCAGTGTTCCTGTAGAGAGTACTTGTGTGCTGCAAACTACCTGATATTTGTTAGGCAGCATGAAAAATCCAATTGAACTTAAAGCACAGGTACTGAAATATGCTAGTAAAATACAGTTTCTGATGCATTCACTTTCCCTTTTGGTTGTTTTTGTTGCTTTGATTTATACAGTTAAATAATTTATAATGCCTGGTAATTAAAAATGAGATTCCTTAATAAATTATGTGGGAGTTGGGTCAAATTTTGTGTTCAGATTCATAAGTGACTAACTTCAAGCAGGAGTGGTACATGTGCAAATCCAAGCAATCTTTATTAATGGGGAAAAGACATCTTCTACTTATTGGTTATGCTGCTTTGTGTCTCAGGAGTGTGTTACTCTTCTATTCCTGTTTTCTGAACCAGTAAAACCCAGTTGATGAGGTCCATGGCTTCTTTTTGTTTTAAATTCAGGATCGACACTATTCTCTGCAGTTTTCAGACCAGCAGCTGTCTGCATGTTCAAATGTGTTGGACTGGGAGATATTTTTACAGATGTCTAATAAACACAAACTCTGTCTGTGTGTGTGCACAAGCAGGGAATTGTTTGGCTAAACATGGAGATGAGTTTTTGAAAAGATCTGTTGCATTTCCTACCACTACAGAAAACATAGGTAAGTTATTGGAGAGACGACTTTACCCAAAAGAAAAACTGGATCAGTGATACGCTTATAATATATTTTAGATATCTTTTAAAAAACACATTAAAGCTTTGGCTATTCTGAGGTGGCTTCAACACGATTAGAGGTCATCAGCTACTGCCCTGGAGAGAAGAATGGAAATACAGAACAACTGTTGGATGCCGGATTATTCACAGGAGGTATAGATACAGGACTGATATTTTTTCCTGGTGGTTCATGGGAGTTACAGTTTCAGTCACTAGAAGCCAGTTTGCTATTTGGATGCAATGATCATTTAGAGAAAGCTCTGGGCTGCAGAATGAAATACTGCATACTAAAATTATATTAAATACCAATGCCTACTGGAGGGGTGACGGGAAGGAGAATTAGGAAGTGCCATTTCTGTGTTATGCATGAAGTTTTAATTCTTCATGTCTTGCTCAGAAGATGAAGAAGTTTTATGGAAAAGTAGGAAGCTCTTGTCTGTGAAATTATAATGTACTTGCCAAAGGAAAATTTAATGGAGGTTGCTGCGACAACATCTTAAAAGCTTGATTTTATCTTCTCGTAGCATTTTAATTTTTAAAAATCTAGGTTTGTTTTTTGTTTGTTTGGGGGTTTTTGTTTGTTTTGTAATTCCAAGGAAAAAAGAAGAGTATTCTGTTTTTTTCTGTGATTTTAGCCAGGTGTTGTCAGCAAACCTTGACCTCCCCAAACCAGAGCTCACGGTCCTGCTCCCAGGGAGGAACGCAGCTGGGCTGCAGGTTGCACAACCCGCTGGGCTGCTGCCCCGCTGGTGTAGGGACAGTGCTCGGGAGGGTGGTTCCACAGTGTCACCCTTCCCTGTCACGGCTCCTCTTGAATCCCCAGCACAGTAAGCCCCTGATGCTGCTTCAGTGGGGCCCCAGCTCCTTTGGGTGATTTTTGTATAAGATTTTCATTTTACTAAGCTGAATAGAGAACTAAGGGAAAATGCCAACTTTTAAAAATGGTTGGATTGTCAATCAAAGTTAAATAGGATTTTTATCAGTTAGAAAAGGTATATCTGTGTCAGTGAGTTTTGAGATCTGTAAAACAGATTTATAATGGAATAAGATATTCAGCACACTAAATATAGCAGCTGCTGCCTCCTCCATAATGCAGTGTGAACAGCAGCTAGTTTGTCCTGCCGAGGGACTGCTTTTTCATAAAGCATCACGTAGGTAATACAGATATAAGAAATACTACTGCTATACAGTAATTTTAGAAGCCCTGTGAAAGCTGTTTATCATCAGATAAAGAATAACAGTTCAGAAAGAGAAAGGAATTGTGAGAGCTAGCTACAACGGTAGCTACAGGCTTGAAGGTTCTCCCAAGGAAAAGAAATGCAATGCAATGCTAACTAAGCAGGTTAGAAAAAAACAGAATACAGCCACGTGTGCTGTTGTAATGGCTGCATTATTCATGCAGTCGTTCCAAGCAGTGTTTGTGCATCTGCTCCAAATATTCGGTATGAACCTCTTTTACTGATGTAGCACAGATTACAGGTACACAAGACAGGGGAAAACCTAGTAATATTCTAACCTTGTATAGTTTGAAATGCCTTTTGATAAGTATAGCATGACTACCAGATACAAAGTGGGATGCATATGAGTTAAAGCAGTGCAAAGAAAGCGACATAGCTCCTTCATGAAGACCTTTAATAGTTGTAATTCTTGATTTTCCGTATAAAGAAAGGAAAAGGCACCCTAATTTTTGAACAGGTTTTAGGAGAGCTGCCTTACTGTACAATAAAAGTTCTCTTCTGGCAGCTTAAAATACCTGCAGTATAGCTGGAAGGTATTGCACTACAACCTAGTGTAATCCACTATCAAATAGCTACACGTCTTGAAAGCTCAACTCTATCTTTAGGAATTATGCATCCAACAGTTTCCTCCTGCTCTCCTGTACTTAATTGCTAGGGAGCCATATGAGCACTGATGCAGGCTCTGGAGCTGCCCTTTTCTTTTCCTTTGTAGTTCTAATGCAACTTCAGAAAGCATCCGTCTGAACTGCGGTCAGCATCTCGTGTGTTGTAACACACATAAAGGGACACAAAGTCAGCGGCAGCGCTTCAGGGACAGCATTAATACTTAGGCAAGCTGCCAGCACTACAGTGAGAGCTGAGAGACATTTTTATACATGTGTGCTGACAAATATAAGTCCTGTTTGGAATGCAGTTTGCACAGCTGTCCTCATCTCCCTGCAGAATGTCAGAAATTATCTTGATTAGATTGTTTTTCATTCATTTTATTAATTTTCCTCTTTTTGGGGGAAATTCCTGCATAACCCCAATGTCGAAGAAGGCTTTACTGCTTCCTCACGTAATATATCTTGAGGGTTTTGCATCTAACGTCTGACCACTGTCCCTGTTTTTAGAAAGTGCTATTCACAGCCTCAGTGCTGCTGCAATAACAAAATTGAGGCAATATAACCCTAGTTGTTACTGCCCTACCTTGATTTTGAGGAGGAAAATGTGATGGAATTTTCTTGTATTTGTTACCCAGACATTTCAACATGGAGCTAAATCTGAGAGACAGTTTTGTACCTGATCAGAGCACTGAGGTCTAAGAAGCTTGAAATTCAGTCAATTGTATATATTATTTTATAATTTGTCTGCGCCTTGGTTTTATGCCATTGAATAACTGAAAGTTGAGTAAGATAAATCATTTGAGATTTTGCTGTGGCTACTTTGAAAAGAGACAGTGCATGTGAGATTGTGTAGCACGTTTTCTTTGAAAAAAGCAGTGCCTTAGGAAAGGAGATTGGTAGGGACGAACCTACTGAACAGAGCACCTACTGCAGGTTGAAGCTAGGTTTTAGTCATTGGTCCACAACAAATACAGATTAATGTTTTAATTGGGAGCAACAACCTGTAGCTGTGAATGCTTACTGTATAGTATTATAATCTTCACTGTTGCTGACTAGTTTGCCTGTGTCCTAGGAGGCTACGTCAATATTGAGACTAAGGATCACTTCTGAGTGATGCTGAAATCAATCGTAGTCGCAGTCACCCATTTTTCTTTGTGTTCTTTGCATTATAGCACCTTAGTTTTACCTCGTTATGAGAAAGTTCAAACTTGCAGTTTTCCTTGAAAGTCCTCCCAAAGTGTAATTTTGAATAAATTTTAGAGTGCTTTGAAATGGTAACTCTTAAAGGTTGAAAGGCGCAGCAGCCCTGGCAGCGCGTTGGAGAAGAGCGGGCTGTGGTCCTGTATGAGCAGCGTGTATTCCATAGAGCATCTGCAGGCTGCGTGTGGCCGGGGGCTTGTGTTCAATGGTTTCTTGTCGTAACCTCCCACCAGCCTGATGCTGAGCATGGTTTGCTTGCAGGGGAGCTCTACGGTTCTTATATCTCCCAGAATTGTTAGAAATGGGGTTGGGTGTGATTTCAAGGGGTTCCTTTGTTTACCATCATCCATAATCATCTTTGCTAATCTCTTCCTGCCAATTTTTTTGTTTTACTCTATTTGTTTTGTCCGGTGTTCTTAAACTGCATGTGTTAGAAATCCCATCACTTCATAGGCAAGCTAATGTCATGTTAGTTTTCTCATGAAAGTTCTAGCGTGTGTCTGCACACATTTTCACAGTGTAATAATTTGTCTGTACTCTACACACTGGAGCAAGCAACAGGCTAACTGGCATTTAGTAGCCTTGGACATAACACTGCTCCATCAAGTTGTCTCTACTGCAATTGTGAACAGATTCAAAGGATTAGTTATAGTTAGTTTGGTGGTTCTGTTTTTCTTTGGTTGCACCATCTCTAAATAAAGATTAGCAAGCCACTATACTTATGGGATAGCTGTGTGAGGTTGCGTTTATTTAACAGGTTGTCAAGCAACTCGTATGCCCTGCTTCCAGTGGTAAGTGGATACACTTGCGTACTGCTCCTGGTATTTAGTCTACTTGTGTTTTCATTTGATTTGTTCCTTTAGGTGGTCTTGAGGATGAGCAAAGTCAAGATGTAAAGTAAAATATTTTGTTAATAGTGAGATGTTTTTTGGCTCAGTTCTTGCAGAGAGAGTTGTTAGGTATCCTGGACAACTACTGCTTTTGTAGTATTGCTCTTGGAATGTATTATACCATAGAAATTTCTTCTTCTGTGCAGAAACTATATCTGAGCATTTTGAAATTATTTGGCAGTTCTGTGGCTTCATATTGCAGTTATGTTCAGAATAAGTCTACAAGATAGACAACAGAGAGAGGGAGTGTTTGGAACTACTTACTTGCCAGCAGTCACACTTCTGGTGCTTAACTCAATGTTAGGATGAAATACTTTGCTGTTGTCACCATGAATCTTAACGACTAATTCTTTGCTCCTGGCAATCCTGAAATACTGAATATTGCTAGAAATAGGATTCAGTCTAGGAGCCAAGTTTTTGTCACATAGATGCCATACACAAATGGTTAGTATACTTCACGGAACATTCCTCTGACACTTTCGGCAATTTTTTTAATATATTCTTAAAAAACTGAAGAAGTCATTTCTGAACTATTCATTATTTTCCTGTGCAACAATAGGGTTAGCATGTGATTTTTATTTCCCTATAAATGTTTACATACCTAGGCACCTATGGAGACCATCAAAAGCCACTGATTTCACTAGCCTGCTAGTGTTATCTTCTGTTAACAGACAGAAGTTCCATATTTAGTGAAAATGCTGAGCTCTGCTGTTTAGATCCAAGGAATCTCTACTTTCTGGAATCCTCTGCTCCAGTGAAGTATGTCAAAGAAGTAGTAAGGCAGTTGCTCCTTCCAGCTTGTACAAAATCCCAATTTTCAGCATGACTTACAACAAGATGCATGGCATGCAGCAAGCCATCTGATTAATCAGCAGAGAATTTGCAGACATCAGCAATGTTTCACGATGATATAGGAAGATCTGATGTCATGTCTCCTTGTGCCTTCCATATATAGTTCTTTGCCCTTGCTCTTCATCTCTGTGAGAGTTCATATGAGGTCTGTGGTTTGACCTAACATAGGATTGCCTGGAGTTTCTGGCTTTTGTTTTTTTCCCTTCCTAATTGGCTTTTATTAGTTATTTTTCAAGCATGATGGTGTCAAGTCAATTTGCTCAGGAGTCAATCATGTGATTTTCACCATTATGCTTATGTAAACGTTTCTTCTAGCTTGCAGCTTTATTAGCCCAGCTTTTTCCAAAGGCTTATTGAGGTGCCATCCATAGCAAATCAATGACATGGGTGTCTTCTAGGTGATCAGTGAGAGAGAAGGAAATCTTAATAAAGCCCAAGGTCTTTTAGCTGGCTTAACTGAGCCTGCTTTTCGTGGTGCTTACAGGATGGTATAATGAAACTCTGCTGCTCTCTTTATGACTTAGAAAGTGGTCTTGATGGCAGAACATTGCCTTGATAAGTGTTATCTTAAGCTCCATTTTCACACAGCAAGTGATTCTGAGCTTTTTGTGATACTGTGGCAGTGGTTTTGTAAAAGTACCTTTCTCTAGGATACAGGTGGAAGATGCACCTTTTGCCATGTAGAGGAGGAGAAAGTGTTGAAATGTCGGTGGTGGAAGCCTTGAGTGATGTATGATCTCTTTTGGACAGGAGTTTGGGTTAATCTAACAGTCTGTATTGCACTTGGTCACAGTTGTTCCTATTCCCAGGGGACAGGGTTATTCTGGGGGAGAATTTGCTGATGTTTTAGTCCCAAGCTAGCTGGAAGTTAAAGGCGCTTTAGAAACTGGGCATGAAAACCACAGCTACTAGATGACAATGAAACGAAAAGGCCTCTTTCAGAAAGTTTGAGATGATCAGCAGGGCAGACTGGAAGTATGTAACCTACTCTGATAGCTTGAGGGTACAATACAGGGTTAAAAAATGGAATTTGAAGTGCTTTTGTAGATAGCGGTTCAGATGCTTGGGACATGCCGCTCATACCACGCATGTGTCGCTTATTTTAGTCCGTAATCCCGAGAGCCCCTTGCCCTGCTATTGAAAGCAGCACCCACTGGGTAGGTGAAGTGCTGACGGGGAGGTAACAGGAGCTGTTATGGATCTGCACAGAGTAAACGCTGCAGCGCTTCCCTGTGTGTCTTTCATGGGCATTTTGAATATCTGTAACGTGCTGGATTTCACAGGTCAGGACAGGGCTGGCTGCAGGACATGCTGTTTCCAAGTGTTTGGAGACCTCTAAAAAGTTACCGCAGGCTATCCTTCAAAAGTGATCACATTTCAGTCTTTAAGTTTTGATTCCAGCTACTGCTGAGGAGGAATGAGATGAGACCACAGGCTTCCTGTTCACTCATTTGGAAAGCCTTTGAAGAGAAATTTTAAGTATCTTGTAGCAGAAGTTATAGGATTTCCTTTGTTTTAGTTCTGCAAAGGTTTAGATTATTTGGTGTGATGGTAGATGAATACCCTTGTCAAAGTCAAGAAGGGAAAAAATAGCTAAAGGATTTACAGATTTTGTAGATACTTTCTGTTCAGAAGCAATGCAGTAGCATAAAGTAAATGTTCTGGGGAAAAGTGTACCTTCTCTTGTTTTGTAACCTCAATTAATGTTTGGAGGATTGTTTTGCTATCCTTTTTTAAAAAAGTATATTTACTTTTTTTGTATTAGTGAAAGAGAATGTATGCTTCTGACTATGGATTCTGTGCATGTTTTAACAGAGCAGCTGAGCTACCAGCATTTAGATTGTATTACAAAAAACCAATATTTTCATGATGGATGATGGTTGAACAGCATATTAAAAAAATCATACAGAAATGATACTGATCATTTTGGTATTTTACAATTAGTAAAGGCTTTTGTTTCTGTGGCTGTATATTCTCAGTGTCCACAATTTTAGCAGCAAAAGGATAACAGAGTAAATCTGAATTTTTCTCTTGGTTTCAGCTTTGTTACAGCCTCATAGCTATTGGTGGAGGTTAAGAGTATTAAGTGTTTGAGATGCGGTCTCTTAAATGGAAAGAAGGGGGATTCTCTGTTTTATGAGATTCACTATGCCGATCTTGCTGTCTGCAATGCGCATCATTCCTGGCTTCACACGCGAGCCTGTGGGTCCCAGGGAACTCTCGCGTGCCTTCGCAATGTCTGCACTTGAACTGCTGTTTTAACGCTGTCTCATTTAGGGCATGTGTTAGCTATTATTTTAATAACTACAACAGAATTTTAGATAATTATATTAAATATCTCGGATACTACCGCTGGTTTCTGTGGTATAAGAAGTTTCTAAAAGTGAGGACCCTTTGTAGGTGTAACTTGCGCAAGCACACATCTGTACTGATGCTATTTGTCAACCATTTGCTCTCTGAAAAGGGTGCCTGAAATACCACAGGGCTATAAATGCCCCGCTCTGGTGGGCTTCAGTTGATTCTTCAGTTTTCGGAACCATCTGAAATGCAATCCACTAAGGTTTCAGGAAAAAAAAACCCTTTATGTCTTGCAAAATCTGGATCAGTAACTCCAGGTTATGGTTTAAACTGCTTCAGCTCATCTTTCCCATCCTTGGGAGGATATTTATATTGTTTGTATCTCATGTCAAACCATGTTTTTCTTTCTGCTGAATTCTGCCATGTGTTGCTTTGTTTGCAAGTTGCTTCCAAGCCAGTAATCATAAGCACTCCATCTGGCTGGGGAGCAGAGTAGTGATAATGTAAAAGGACATTTCCACTATTCTGTTTAAAAGAATCCTCCATCTGTACCAAATCTGCCATTTTAATGAGATTGTAAAGGGTTTTGTTGTTTCTTTTCTTTTTCAAAAAGAGGAGGAGATTGGTTGTTGAGGATTTTCCCTCCGCCCCCCCTGCTCATTACACGATTGTATCCAAGACCATTTCTCTTTCTCAAGCTGAGAATAACTACAGGAACTTGCAGTTCATGTAATTTAGGGTGCAAAGTAACAAATGGATCCTGAAAATTTTACCCAAAGTCTAGAACAAGCTGATTTTGCCGTTAGCATTAAGCCTTTTCTTTATTACCATTTGTTAATAGCATGCATGTGAGAAATCATCCTGAATGCTGTAAAACTGATCCGCAAGGTTAAAAAAATATAGTGTCGCTATGATTTATGACATGAACTTTCAGCAATCAGAGCTGAATTGATGGATGTGAATGTGCCGAGATGACTTCTTGGTGCTGGGAGAATCTAATTTGTGCTTTTCTTTTGCAATTCTGATCGTTGCTCTTTTAAAATTGATGGAGACAGAACTGGGCAACTTCTCTCATGGGAATGTCACAACCTAAGCCAGGACAGTTTTGTGGAGGTCAACAGGCAATGGTCTGGGTCAATCATCCGTCGGTCTCGTCATGTGAATTTGAACTCAATAAGTGACTGGAAAAGGAAAGTAGCTCTGGCAGAATAAATGAGCAGGGACTGGGTAGGGGAGAGCAGTCTCAGAAGAGCTGCCAGAGGGAGCAGGCTGGCACCCAGGCCATGCTGGCCTGGCACCATCTACAAGACCCAGGCTGCCTGGGGAATGAGTGGCTTGGCCCGCTGGTAAAACAGAGACTGTGGTGAATCCTTTCCTCCAACAGTTTTGTTGCTCAGATTGCCAGTTCTGTGTCGCCAGCCACTCCTCCCAACAGCAGGTTACAGTTCAGTGGCACCTGGTGACGTGGGGACACCACCCCACAGTGGGCTTGGTCTTCTGGATGGACTCTCATGAGTTCCCGCAAAACTACCCAATTTAATCCTTTTATCTGCAAAAATAACTATTCTGCAAGCCATGCATTTCATGTGATTCCCTTGAATCCCATTATAGAAATCATCGTATTTCCTTTCTCCTTGTTCTCAGGTACCTTCTCAAAGGCAGGAGTTAGGTATTTAGGCACCTGGCTTTTATTCAGAGCCACCCCCTCTTCAGTTAAAAAAAAAAAACAACTTCAGTCACTGGATAGTGAGCTTGCGCTCTTGTGTTTCTAGAACTGGGATGTTCCTTTTATTGTTTTGAAATTATATTTCTTAGTCCTCAAAACAAAGAGTAATGCTAAATCAAAATTCAGCTTTAGAAATTGAATCTTTTGGGGTACTATGTATTGTTGTGGCAGTTTGCAATGATGACATTGCTGAGGTAACTGTGGTGCAGATGGTTGAAATCTCTGCTACAGGGAGCTCTGCACAGATAGTTCAGGGAGGTAAATTCATTTAAACTGACTTGGTCATCATCTTGTATTTAAATCGAGGTGGAAGGCTCCTCCACCCCTGTAGACAGCTCTTAGCTTCTCTGTATTTAGTCAGCAGCAGAAGTGGGTCTTAGTCACAGATACTATAATGCCACAAGCAAAAATGTGCAGAAGCAGAGAGTGGTTGTTAACAGAGCGCACCATCGGTGACATTAATGAAGTTATTTCAAGCTAGACCACCTGAGTGCATGGCCTACAATATTTATTTAGTGATACATCGGAGCCTCAAATTTTGCACCTTCCATTTTTACATAGATAATTAGTAACGAGTTCTCCGTTATAACCCAAGAGCACAGAGTTATTACCTGGTGGCTGGGCTCTAGTCAATGCAAACACGAGGAATGTTTCTTAAAAATTTGAAATGATCCTTATAATATTTTACATATAGATTATTTCCTTTCATAGACAAATGAGCTATTGGGCATGTCTTGTCTGACACAAATATTAGACCTTGTTTAATTTTTTCCCTGCTTTTACCCTTTGTTGTTCTTCTGTACCAGTGACTATTCCTGTGCAGCTCGCGTGTGTGAGGTGCGATGTGCAACAGGCAAGCGCAGCGCATGCTGTGCAGGGGCTTGTGATGGACTGAAGAGAATTCCATATTCCCTTTCTCAGGAGGTGGACATTCTTTAAAGCCACTCCTAATGTAAGTGACTGTAGGGGTAGTATGCAGAAAATTCCTACTGCTGGCAATAGCTTTCATGGAATAGGAAGAGATCTGTTGTATTGAAATCATTAACCTCTTTCTGGGTTTCCGTCTGAAGCAAAATGATTTGCTCTTGCCATCGCTTTTAATTTTTCTGGTTTAGGAACTTGAAGTACACAGAGAGCAGCCTTTTAGTTCAGGAAAATAACCTCTAGAACTAGCGACACAAATCTATCATAATTAGTCATTGGAGAATCTGAATAAATATAAAATTATCATGGAGTAGGAGGCAGGCATATGTGGTATTCAAAACACACAGAGTGTAAAATGATGTTATTGTTGCCTTTAGAAACAGTTCAAAGTAGTCTGCATTAGAAAGAGCTGATAAGCAGAATGACAAAAGCTTGTTTCATGAGTGATTCCAAGCAGCGGTGGTTTTCTGATCAGCTGATGCTGCAGCTATTTTGGGTATTCCACAGATCATGATTACATACACGGGGAATGATTGGAGGCAGCAAATATGGTAAGTGAGCCAGGAATCCTGGGACACGCTCTGTTACTAACTTAATAGTCCTACAGTCCCTTGTCCTTTGCCATTTAAATAGCCAAGGGAAGTCTAACAAGTGACTGTGCTTAGTTATTTTCTTTACCTTTTTTTTTTTTTTTTAAGGAGAAAAAAAAGTAAAACCACTTCCTGAGGCCACTATTTTTAGCAATGGAGCAGTGTCCAAAGTGTTAACTAATTCAGTCATCAGGTTTCATATCTGGCCACAGAAAATGGCAGTGGAAGAGGGAGAATGCTTTCCAGAACAAGTAAGCATTTGTGGATTCTGAAATTAGAGTGAAGTCTGCATATCGAGTTTTTTGTATTAGTGTTTTAAGCCTTTCATTGTATGAGACAAATCTGGATGTAGGAAGAGGTATGTTTCAGCTTGTTTGGTGTTTTTGTGTTCTGATCGTTGGATTATGGTACAGGCTGAGGCAGCAGTCAAATGGTATATGGAATTATTCGTTCTCTCCTTATCAATGGCTGCATTCTGCTCAGGGCACCCTGTAGGAGACGCAGATTAAAGTTGCAGGAACATTTTGTAACATTTTCTTCTGTGATCAGGGCCTTAAGTAACCTAGATATATATAACAATTTTGTACACTGAAATGTTTTAGCAAATCTTGTGTATTTTGAAAAAAAAAAAAATCTATGCTCTTAAGGTGTATTTGTGAAATAACACATCTCTTCTGCTGACAATCCATAGGTCAATTAAACTTCAAAAGGAACTGGGTGCTACTATGCTAGTAGTGACCTGTAAGGAGGCACCAGTCTCGCTTTTACTCACGGGGATGGTCCCATTGACCTCCAAGGGGCTCCTTGTGTCATTTAAAAATTCCTCAAGTGAGTAAGCTGCTGTGAAATGACACCGCTGTACTCTGTGAACTGGGCTCTGAAGTTCTGCATAGCTTGAGTTATTCACATCAGCTGAAAACACAAAGTTAAAACGATTGTTCTCCTAGCTGCTTTACTGCAGAATTAAAATACCGGGTTCCCAGAAAAGTGTGATATCGTGTTATTATTTTAATATTGATGAGTGACAAGTTTTGTGGAAGTGTCAGATAATGGCAGAACTTTTTTAGTTAGAGATATTACCTGATGTGCCACCCAGCAGTTTACTAATTTCTGGGTCAGCAATAGCTTTGTGCTCTGAAAAAATATTGCAGTGAGTTCTCTTAAACATGTACATTGCTGTTTACTTGCTGTCAACACAGGACTGGGTGGTTGTTCCTTGTTAAAAACCATCTTTGAATAGCTGGTTGTTTACTGGTGATGCTATTCGTGTTTGTAAATTCATTTCCACCAGTAATTTCAAAACTATGAAGACTTTTATTTGGGGCATTTTGTTTGTGAAGCCATCTCTTGCATGAGAAACTTTTGTTAGATTCAGATGCTTTACAGTACTTGACGGAACTGGTTTTTTTTCAGTCTTGAGAATATTATTTACTCTCTCCTATTTTTTTAGCACAATAGTATCGATCTTCAAGGTGATAAACATCTTTGCTGATGGTTTATATGAGTCCCAGCAGTACAGAATGTGATACAGTTCTGCTGGTTTCTGTGTGCAACAGTTTGTAGAGCAAACCGAGGCTGTCGCGGCCATTGGGCCGTGGTGTTGGCAATGTGCTGCTCGGCACTCTGCTCTGCCCCTCTCCGTTGCAACGAAACGGTATTTACTCTTGCTTTAAAGGGTTTTGTTAGAAGTTGCATAGAAACTGGCTGTTCTGTTAGTGTATATTGTTTATTGATGGTACAGTAGCTATTTGAAATGGAGCTGAGCGATGGAGAATGGGTACAGTATACATTTGTTTTGTGTGTTATTTTCTTGCCTTTTTTTTTTTTTTTGTTTTTTTTTTGTGTATTGTTCAAAAAAATTTCCACCCAAACTACCTCAGCCAGTCTCTGGCCATACATATTTGAATCTCATAATACATATTTAAATCTATTATAGGTTGCCACGCATATTTTAGGTGTAAGGGAGAAACAAGCTCTGCTTCACTGTGTGTTTGTCCTATTCAGAAGTGATACATTAATTAACTTTGTATAGTAATGGCTTATTCTATCATCAAATGCTAGGGGAGATGACTGTGTAGAGATAATAGGCAGGATTGTTGCCCATAACTTAGTTCTGTAAGCATGCAATAAGTCGATGTTCACTTTAATGTTTAAACTAAAAACTAATTATAAAACTGTGTTTATTAAAACAGTAAAGGTAAAGTCTTTTAGTCCAATTTGGGAAGCGTTACTTCATTAGTGAAATATCGTTATTTTCTGATTAAACAATGATGTGTTTTCCAAACATACATCATTCTGATGCTAAGAAACAGTCGTAATTTTCAGATGAAAATACACTATGAAGTCTGGTTAAAGTGAAGTACAGTGTTCAAATAGTTCTGTGGTTGGTTTGTTTGTTTTCAAAAAATTAGAAGCCCCTCCTGGGATGTTCAAATCATTATGGTTCTTTTACAGAATTCTGTCTAATGCAGAGTGGCTTTGAAAGCCAGAAAAATACTAGTTCAGTTCTGTAACTGAAAAATGACCACGTGAAAGTGACGCCTTCTAATCTGCAGTGATTTATCTGTATATTTGGTAATTTTATTTCCCTTGGAGGAAAAAAATTGAGCTATGTTGTGTTTTCCTTCCCCCTCTGTTCATCTCGAAGATCGCATAGAGCTAAGCATGTTCTCATCATTACTGTTTTCACGCTGTTTGTAAGTGTAAATCCTGATCCTAGCCTTGCCCCCTCAGTGGTTTATATTCCTTCTCCTCTTTCAAAACAGAATTGTGTATTTAATTCAGTACTTGAGTCTAGTTTAAAACTTCTGATAACAACTGAAGGGCTCTGACTTGTAGCTGTTGCTCATGGATTCTGGTGTTTGGGCTGGGAAAAGCACTATCGAATCCATTTCACGTAGGCAGCCCCAACAAATGCTATCATAGAACTTTCCATGCCATTTCACAAGTTCGCGGCAGTGAATGTCAGTGTTTAACCACAGAGGAGGAGAGGGGAGCGCTGGGCTATGTGGAGGCTGCTGTGTCTCCCGTGTCCGGCCACACAGCGCTGCTGCCCAGGGCATAAGGCATCACATTGGGGAGGAGGAACACAAGTTTTCCTCAGTGTTTCTAGCAGTAATAAAGGGTAGTGTGTCTAACAGCTGCACTGGTTTGCTCTGCCTTGCCTTTGGGGTTTAGAGGAATGCAGCGAATTACAGAATGGATCTGGAGTTGTTGTGTCCTATCCACAACAGCAGAATCAAATGGAAAACAAGATACGAGAGGTTCTGGTCAGTAGGGAGATTCAGCTCCTGTAGAAGAACATGACCAAGCAGCTCAGCCCAGGGTATTCTCCAATAGGTCTCGTACCTGCCTGGATCACATTTCAAGTTGTTTCCCTGCAGGTTGCTCAGCTCCTGCATCCTGTTAACTCTCCTGTGTGCAATTGCCCTCATGAGTTTGGCAAGTGCTATCTGGGATTTTCTGCTCCTGAACCACCCAAACTACCTCAGCCAGTCTCTGGCTCTAGGGAGATGTTTGAATCCTTTGGTTTATTGGTTCCATTGATTCTTTCTCATTGTACCAGGGCATGCATATATTTCACAGCATTTCTACAAATAGGTGTCAGGACCAATTGTTCTGTAAATATTACAAGCTATCCTAAGGTTAGGTGCTGTGACAAAGCTCATGCGATGTCCCCAACCAGCCCTGCAGAACTGCTACCAGGTTTATGGTGGTGTTTCAAATCCTGCCCCAGGAGTCCTCCTAGCACCTGGAAGCTATTTAGATAATTTCCACAGACCCTTCAGATTCTGTATCTGCTACATGGGCTTTTCCAGCTTAGACTCTCTTCAACAAGGTATTTAGGCATGTAAATTGGAAGATGTTCTCTGCTTCCAACAGAGGTCATAATCCCTGGTAGGGGACCTATACTTTGGCATCTATAAACTGATAAAAGTTTGTAATTCCTGTAAGAATCCTGAACAACATGCCAAAAAAATTAAAACTCTAGTAGATAGCTTTAAAACTAGCCATTCAAATGCTTCTTAAGCCTACAAAGGTGTAAACTTTAACTACATGTGGGATTTGCAACAATTACTGTGTAAATTGATATGTTTCTACCTGTGTTTTTGCCACCTTAGAAACAGCTTGACTGGTTTACCTAAAACAATCTTTCAGTTTAAAGATGTTCAAACTTCTAAGGCAGAATTATTTTGCTTTCGAATGAGAAATACATTCACAAGCAGGCATAAACTGGAAAGGCAAAAAGAGAGGAGGAAATTTATGACTTCACTGTAAAGCTCTTAATAGATTGGCTACAGAAGAGGTTATGTAGCTTGTCTACAGCTCCTATAGCTTGTTAACTACAGTATTTTTAGGAAATACTTATGTATGTTACACTTCTACTGACATGCAGTTTGCTCTGCTTTATTACCAGTAACTTCCACTTCATCTGATTGAAACGTATTTACATAATATTTATGTAGTGAGCTCATTTTGAGTGAATAAAATATCTCTCCCTAAAATCAGCAATATTATTCGATTTAGGCTTATACTACTTTTTTCCCCATCTGAAATTATAGATAAACAAATACGCTTTAAAAAATTGCTGATTTTTTTTTTTTTTTTATTCTCCTCTCCTTTGGAGGATCCTAATTCCAAAATCAGATGCACACAGAGCACAGGAGGTGGACCAACTGCCATAATTCATGCAGTGATCTGAAGAATGTGACTTTGGCTTTAAATTTGAGCCTGAGTTGTGCTGAAATTATCTCCATGCTCATTGGGTAGTCAGGTTCTGAGAGAAAAATAGCAGGGAGGAGATCAATGGTATCTCATCTAGCTTGACATATAAGAGAGTTATTATCTTCAGGTGAATATAAACATAAGAAGAAACCCTTGAAGCACATCTAGCCCTTCTCTAGGTCTTTGTGACTGAGGTAGCAGTTATGAAAGCCGGTGAATTATTTTTCACTTGTAAATGTATGATAGAAAAACTTCAGAGAGTGAGAGATGAGTCATTGCAGGCTCAGGAGTTTCTGCCCAGAGTTTGAAATAAACTTCTAGAAGTTGAGGCTGTCAGCCTGGGGAATGAATCTTCAATTTTAGATGCTCAAAATTTTCCCCTCAACTGTGTCAGATCCTTTTCGTTGATTATATATGTGAGCTGGTCACGAAACGCCTGGATCACTGCCTGATTGTGCACTTCTAATGGAGTGCAGTCATTCACTGGTGAAAACAATGATTTTTACTGGTTTTAGGATATTGAACAGTGTGTGTCCCAATTTACCTTGTCATTGAAGTTTGTCTTTTTGTACAGGGCAGTTTTATAGCTGAAATGTCAATATTAGAGGAATCTTATTTTCCTGTTAAAAGGAAATACTTCTTGTGATTTGTTACTCATGCATAATTAGAAAGATTGTGTGTCATGCAGGTGCACATTGATTTTGTAGTCCTGGAAAATTAGGATCTTGCTTTCTAGTGTTGTTAATTTAACACATTTGTATAAGTAATTGTTTTCATAAATTCTTTAGGTGAAGCTGACACATCAAACTTGTGTTTCAGTCTCAAAACCCCACCTGTGCAAACTGGCAAAGAGTATTGGAAGTTGCGTAGAGCCTCACCTCCTGTCTGAACATTGTCCCTGTGGGATGGGTTTGATCTCAGTTCAGGTGTTTTTGTTGGGTTGTCAGGTGTTAATTTTGTTAGAATTGCAGTTAAACCATTTTGTATTTGTTGAATATCTGTGGTGACCGGGAAATAGTATGGAGATGACAGCTTTAGGGGCATTTTCAACTTCGATATTATGTTCCACATGTTACGTGTGGATGTTAGGCAAGGGTTTCCCATCTAGCTCTGCATGTGTCTCCTGTGCCCTGGAAATCACAACCACTTTTGCTCTTTGTAGAAAATCAAAAGAATAACAGCTAACTTTCATTTCTATCTTGTGCTGGAACTTTCTTCAGAAGCAGTCATTCAGGCATTTAAAGACACCCAGGACTGGGTAAGTTGCATCATGAACCACAGGACTGACTAGATTTACGGTCCACTGAAAAAGGCTGTGTGCATACAGTCTAACTTATACAGTAGGAGAGCTGCATCATAGCTTCACAAGAGATGTTTGTCATTGCAGTCAAACAACTCACTCTAGACCTCGTGACGCTGTTAAAGGCAGTGATAAACACCTCTGGTACTGGAAGCTGTGAATGTTTTTGTACATACCAGCCTTAACATCTCAGGGTCTGGGTCCTTTTCAACCATCTTCCACAGGTAGTTCATTTTCAGCAGTAACAGTGAACCACAGATTCAGCATTTTGCCAAGACAGACTCTAACAGGTAGAGTGCTGCGAGTGGTCTTGAAAATGGTTTATGCTAAACCTGCATGTCAGACACTTACCTTGTCTTGTGGCCTAGGAAGGAAAGAGGCTTATTTGTTTGCTTAGATGTTCTCCTGGTTTGGTTAAGGATTTCTAGAAAGGAGGAGCTGAATCTAAAATGCATTTTCCACACTATTTTGAACTGCTTTAATGCGTGGTTTTCAGGAAATATTTTCTCTACAAGCATGTTAAGTTTGACTGCTGTACAGGGATAGAGCCTCAGTTGTTGCAAATACAGTTGATTATAGATTCATATGCAATTTTTTGCAGAAGTATGAGGTGCTTTAGTCTCTGCTGGTGTGACCAAGAAGAGGGGTTTCATGCAGCCTGTAGCCAGGAAAACGTATCATAATCACATAGATGGAATAGGGCCAGTTATGGGGACATTCTGAATATGCAAAATATGATCAAAGTTGATTATTAAGTTGCATGACAGGGAAACAATTAGAAGGATTTGTTTGGGTTTTGATCAATAATATTCAAAATAGCTCAAAGATGTTTCCTTTGAATTGTCAGGCAGTAGGAATGGAGCTTTTCCTGTTGCCCTGTGGTTCTGTTGAGGGCTGTGATCCCAGAAGTGTCTCTCTAAAGGATAATTAACAGCAGAACTGCAGATAGCAGTTGGCCCCAGGCTGTCACATTCTTATCAGAAGAAAACACGTATGGTAGTATGGTATGTAAAGCATGAGTACAGCCGTAACTGTTTGCACAAAGACGATCTTCTCTTCTGGTGCAACCAGCCCCCTTTCTAATAAAGGAAATACAAGTGAGTTTTTTTAATACAGATTTAATTATGAGGTAGTAGGGAGATAAAAAGGATACAAACACTTGGAGGATGGATGAAGAGCCTCCCCAAGAAAATGATATGGCTGGTTTATTTCACATCATTCAGACATTTCTGTTAACTGGCCAGTATAATTTATTTGAAATAAAACTACATTCTTTAGCAGGTGAGTGTAACATATTTGCTTGCAAGAAAGTTCTAAATTAACATAGAAGCAAAATCTAAGAAATGCCAAGGACCTCCACTTTCCAGTGTAGTGCTCAGTGCCCATCAGATTTGAGCCTTACTGCAAAATAAATGCCACCAGTTGCTGTAAGCCCATCCATATCAAAATAAACAAAAATGTTATCATCTGTTTCCTCGGATCATCTCATGCTGCTGCAAGACTGGTTTTGTTGAGTACATTTCCAAATGGAAGTAACGTAAGTTCATCCCTTCAAATGAGGTCATTGCCTCCCCCCACAACAAATGTTAGGCATGGTTAGCATCTTTTTGTTGGGACTCAAGCCAGAATGCATCCTACTATGGCACAATGGGAACCTGCTGGGGGTTTCCCTTCACAACAGCTACTGTTAAAGATGGAGTGAAAAACAAAACACTGCTCCCAATGTGAAAAAAAGACCGGATTTTTAATCTGAAAAAGAAGCCACTGTAAGCAGAACACAAAGGAAAGAGAGATGAGCATAATAAAAATGCCATCAGTATGGGAGGGGACCTGTGCACATCGAAAATAATGGCTTTGCACTTTTGAGGGTTCACTAAATAATACATACTCTCCATTTTCTGAGAGGACTCTCTCTAGTTCCATAGAAAAGCCAGACCAGACCCCACGTTGACAGCCAGTGCAAATTTTCTAATGGTTTTTGTCTGTCCTTGTGTTAAATTGTCTCTTTCTTTGCTTGGAGCTCTTGGAAAAAAAGGTGGTGAATATGTATTTACTAGCATGAGTCAGCATCACAATTTTCTTTTTTAAAATGGAGGCTTAAGATAATATCCAAGTGACTTAGGAATTAGTCTTTCCTGTAACAGAAATGTTTTTGACTCACGTAAGCTTTTCCTCAAAATGGGGAAATGGTTCTCAGGCCTTACCCCTGCACATCACAGGCTCTGCCGTCCATCGTGCGGCACGACTAGATGACTTTTAGGGTAAATAAGGGTTGGGAAATTTAGGTTTATTCAGCCTCAGTCCCTTTCAGAGATGTCCCTGGGATGAAGGCTGTTGAAACAAGCTCCAGACTGGAAAACCTGCTGAGGGCTACAGGCAGCCTGGAGTCTGCAAGCTCATCAGCCTGCTGTACATTAGAGAACTGAATTTTTATAGCGTAGTACATTAAAGGAAAATACAAACATTTTAAAGGAATACACATTGCATAAAGACTGCATTCATTAGCCAGTCATCTTCATTTACGCATTTCTTAAAATTAGAAGTAGTTCCTCTTTCTTCCAAGAAAGTACAGGGGGAGGGGGGAGAAGTCATGCAATCTGTGAATAAAAAGCTTGATATTATGCATCCATCAGTACTGGTACTCTCATAAATTCACTGTTTATTAAATAGGCTAAATAGCCATTCCATAATTAAATGCTGTGTGCAGGATCTGAGGTCTGTATCTCCAAGCATTAAAATACTTGTTAGAATTTTGATTTTTAATTTGAGTCTGGATATAGAGATTGAAAAGTTAGCATCCTCAGGGAGCACAAGAGGGAGCAGGGAAAGGCTCCGGGGATACAGCCTGACAACTGGGATCCTGTGCAAACACACAAGCTTCATGGCTGACTGCAAGAACACTGAAGATTCCGTGTGCTTTGATGTATGTCCCATGCCTGTTGTTCTCTTGATATTTGTCAAGACAGTGGAGAATCAAAAGCCAATTTTCATCTTCATGTCGGGGTTGATTACCAAAAAAAAAAAAAAAAATCAGAATAGAATACTAGCATAGACAATGCCTCTCCCGGGAATATTGAGGTTTAAGTAATTGGTATTGGAGAAAATGTTTATTAAATCTGTTAATGGAATGTCCTGTAGCCATCCTGTCTGTGTGGGGTTTGTCTTTTGGTTGTCAGCTAGTGTGGAAGGTGGAATTTGGTACATCAAGAATAGCTACGCACAGAGGGAGCGCTCACCTATGCAGGTGACCTGAGTGATGGTTGGTAACCTAAAATCCGTTCGTCCCCTCCTGTGTTTTTAATGCATTTAATATAATAGGTCCTTAATCAGTCTTTGACGTGGGCTTCCAGGCATGATGATAATTCATATATATAATTATTAACATTATTCTTACGCTTGTTTGATCTTTTGAGTCCTTCAGTGATTTGAGCCTAGGCTCTGATGCTACTCCTGTGTTCAATACAGAGGCAATTACAAGCTCCATGAGGGACTCAAAGAGGCTTTGTTTTAAACAAAACAGTGCCAACTGGAAATGACATTTTTATGCTCTACTGTGGTATCTTTTTTTTTAAAAAAATGAATTTTGGCTTAAAATAGAAATGTAAAGTTGAGAAAACTTTAAGTTTAGAAATGTGAAAGTTTTAGTTTGATGTTTTTGATCAATTTTGACTGATCCCTACGCTTAGTTTTTTGAAAATTTAGATAGCATTTGTTGGTTCTTCTGGGTTTTGGAAGTAGAATGTCTCAAAAACAAGGATATTGGAGATATTTTATAAGGTAGGAAAAGTTTGAGACTCTGTTCTCTATATGAGCAGGTCTGATGTAATGGCTTGGTCACAGAGAAAGCAATGCAGCTTTTACAGAGGCTGGAATTGATTTTGGTTTCCAAAGATGCTGGCTGTCTTTTCTCTCTAATATTATTGCGTGTTTCTGCTCATGGCAGAGACTGTAACGGGTGGAGAGAATCCCAGAAGCCTCGCTGAACTTTTTTGCATAATGGTACAACCTCAGTCTGTTATCCCTCTGTGCAAATCTCAACATTTCTGTGTCTGATGGCCCAGAAAGGGTGAGTTAACCAGCCTTGGGTGAGTTAATCCAGTCTGAGGACTGGGGAGTTTTAGCCAAGGTCAGAAAAAAGAAATTTTCCTCCATTTCTTGGTGCACAGGGATGTGTTTCACCCTGACTACTAAGGCAGCTCATACAGCTTCACAAACTAGCTCACATCACATTCAAGTAACTAGAAACCAGTAAGGTGGAAACTGGAAGTGCCAGCTCAGATCAGCTGAAGTGTGGGAGAGTTTGTGCTGTCCCTGGTGTGCTGTTAAATGGCAGCTTCCCTGGGTGCTTCCCAGTTGTGGTTGCAGTGCTCGCACATGGCAGCGCTGGTGCTCCTGTGCAGTGCCTCTTGCGCTGGGAGCCTGTCCCAGCGCCCCCCAGCCCCACCGCTCAGGTTGCGAACTGGCTGCTGGTGTCAGTGACGCTCCTGGACAGTTTGAGCAAAAGGAGTGAGTTCTGAGTGGTGACTGGCAAAGGAGGCCCTGCTTTTTGCTGGAGGGATTTCAGGATTTGTGCATTGCTTAGCAGCACCTGAGCTAGCTTGGTTTGAAACACTTTTATACATCCCCAGGCTGGAAGTGTGACCTAACCTTTGTCCTTTCTCCCCTTAGCAAGCAAGTACTTTCAAGAGAAGTCCTTAAAAGACATTGGCATTGCTCTTCCTCTACAGCGAAATAGCCGTTAGCTATTAATGTGAATATCAGCTATTTATCACTCCTTCCGCCTGCTGCCTGACAGCCACCTCCATTTTGTTCGAGCAGTTTGAAAGGTTTAAATGTTTCTGAGTATGAGCAGAGTTTCTTGTCCAGCATGCATTAATGTGACTGGCAGAAGCTGATTTTCCATAGTAAGCTGCTCTGGTGCATCCCTTCCCCACCCAGCAGCAGCTGTAAACAGCTGATGTTAATTATCATCCACCTGCTGACTGTGCCAAACAGACATGCCATTACTCTGGGACAAAAAAAGGCTCCCGGTCTATTAAGTCCTCCCTCATACCTTTGGTAATGCTGATAAAATGCTGACCTGTTTTTTTACTCCAGTGACTGCCGTTGCTAAGCACTGAGGATATGACCTGTCTCCTGTAATAATCTGCATTGCACAGTTCAGATGATCTTCCAAACGTGAAAGTGTTTTGCTGCACCTCTCAAGGCAGCTGTTTTTCCCCATAGTCTTTACAGTTCTGACAATATAGTTTATAGCAGCACCTTATTTTTGATAGAGCCAAATTAAACATTGGTACTTGGGAGCTGTTTTGTGGAATGTACATCACAGAAGTTGACTTGTAATGATCAGCGTGGCATGCTTGGAAAATAACGATTAAGAGCCAGGAAGGTGGTAAACTAGTAACTTACCATTGCAAAGTGGAACACCATGTCTGTAAAACTTGGGAGAAAATGAAGAGTCTGTAAGTAATGATTCTCTCCTTGGAAGAGAGAGATTCTAGCATTGAAAGTACTAATAAATAGACTTGTAGCTTGTACAGCTTGTACGAAGAAGAAAGCAGACTTTACACCCACTTACCATTTTGCTGTCATTATGCCCAAGATCACTCCATCCTGCATATGAAGGTGATTTCAGATGGGCTTGAAGAAGTGCTTGAACAGAACATCCAGTTTGCAGTGGCTGCATTGACAGGAGATGAGAAAAGTCTGTAGGAAATCCAGAAAATGGGGAATGAAAAAAAAAAAAACACCCTCATTTGAGCACTGGATAAGTAATTGAGCTTTGGTGCCAGGATGTTTTCTATTTCTCTCAGCAGTTACTGCCTTTAATTTTTGCACTCTTTTAGTACCTTAAAAGATCATAGAGTACTTAAAGTTGTAGAGATGTAAGCCTATGATGAAATGATACTGACAAAAAAAAAAGAAAAAAAAGACAGTTCCTGTTATACCAATGGAGAAGAGGGCACAAAACAATGTGATGACTGCCCAAGATGCCGGGGTAAGCACAGATAAGATCAAAGTTTATACAATTTGTACCTCTTGAAAGCTAACCCAGTTCATTCCACTTGCTCTAAGGCAGGATCAGCATTATCTAAACCGTCCTTGGTGGATATTTGCATAACTTGTTGTTAAAACCCTCTGGGCATGAGAATTACTTTCAGTGATATCTTTCATGACTTAACCATCCTTTCTGCCATCCTCACATTCAAGCTGAAGTCATCATACAGCAAATTTGCACGGCTATCTTTAAAGCAAGATCTGAAAAAAAGTAAAATGCAGTTGAGATAATGACACTGTACCTAGGGATTTCTGGCTACTTCACTGACTGTGGACAGATATTGTAAATAAAATCTGCCATAAAAATGAGGGAGGATGGAGAAAATAAAACAAAACGTAATCCGATATTAGACTGTAAAATGCTTTGATTTGTAGAACTATGTTTTTTCATTCAGGTAATCCAGTCGCTCAACACTGAGTGTTTATAAATTTGTCATGTGAGATCTCACAGTACTGGTCTGGTCTGTTCAGCCTGGGCATAAAGGTGATGTGGTACATTTGGAAAGGGCAGAGTGGTTTCCATGGAGTCATCTTGAGCCTTACCACATTTGTCTTCCATGCTGGGTACCAGATGTGTCCCTGGCTCCTAGCCTTGCATGTTAGACAGTGCTACATAATTCATGTTTATACATAAAGTCAAATCTTGTGCTGCCCAGTCAGGCAGATAGCCTATTTACACCAGAGGGAGCCTGTGTAAGCAAGGAGAGCAGGATTTGACCCATATTTGAGAAGGCATTTTGGGATCCTTTTGTGTCTAGTTAAATGTATGTACAATACGTTATATCATTAGTAACTTGTTTGCCAAGAGAATGTATTTTTATACTGTGCTGTAATTTCTAATGGGACTTTCCCTTTTTTCTTGTAGTCTGACACAAATGCAAGTTACCTGAGAGCTGCTCGAGCTGGCAACTTGGAAAAGGCTCTCGACTACTTAAAAAATGGAGTGGACATCAACATTTCAAATCAGGTTGAAAAAATACTTTGATCATATTTGCTGGAGAAATACTTTTCTCGCTAGTTCTCAAATCTATCTTTATATTTGCACTTCATGTTAGTGATAACTTACATGGTTTTTAATGAACTGTGTTTACATATTTTATCAAATCTAAACTTTTATTTTTACCCGTTACCAAGACATCATTTCACTTCCACTTGGAGGATGTGCTATTTAACGTTATCTTTCATTCCATTTGTATTACATCAGCTCATGGGACAGCACACAGATCTTGAGGCCCCAGAGCTAGTATATCCTGACTTAATTAATACTCTTTCCTTGTAATATAGTTCTTGTAAAGTTTATGTAAGAATAGTTTTTGAAAGCAATCCTCTCACTGAGATATAATAATTTGTCTCCTGATACGTTGTTTGCTATGCTGAAAAACCTTTGCCAATCTTTTCCCGTTCCTTTTCTTTTTTTTTTTTTCACCTTTTTTAAAATCAGAATGGGTTGAATGCTCTCCATCTCGCTTCCAAAGAAGGGCACGTAGAAGTTGTCGCTGAACTGATACAGCGAGGTGCCAGTGTTGATGCAGCAACAAAGGTTAGTCAGGCCTGCCTAATTGTTCTCTCGTTCACACGGATGGCACGGGCACAAAGTGTCAGTCGGCTGATTGCAGACATTACTGCAGCAGTAGTTGCCCACTTTCTGCCGGTGAAGTGGTCTCAATAATTGTTTAATAGAAACCATCTAGATTACAGTAAATGTCACAGGTTAGTAGGGATGCATTTTACTGAACAAATTGTAGATTCCTGTCTTGGTTTCTTTTTTTGTCTTCTAGAATAACTTACCTATTAGAAGTACTCAGAGTATTTTATGACAAGAAATATTATATTTTAAAGTGAAACACATTCTTGATGGTATTGTCATGTATTCAAGCTCAACTTTTGTACTCTTCAAAAATTACCATTTCCCATTTCAGAAAGGAAACACAGCACTGCACATAGCCTCCCTCGCTGGACAAGCAGAAGTAGTCAAAGTATTGGTTACAAATCGGGCCAATGTCAATGCACAGTCTCAGGTAAAGTAATATTTTTCCATTTGGTACTATCAAAAACTTTGCTGACATTAAAATCCTTTTCCCTTTATAAACTGCAATATTGGGAAGTATATTTGGTGGATCTCGTCGTATTAATGCTGTTTCTTGAAAGCATGGTATGATAGTAAAAAGAATGTCATCCTACTCACATTAAAAAAAAAAAAATCAATAAATCCTTTTTTGGTTGTTCCACTCACGTTGGTAACTGACAGCAGATGCAAGAACAAAGTTTAAACAGAGCTGCTATTTTATTAGTGAAGCGGGAATTTTAGTGAGTGTAGTGCTGAGTTCATACCCACCTTGTAACTCAATGTAACTAAATCATTAAATGCTTCCAGGTCTCCCCCTTCTGCTCTACCCCTTGCCAGGTGGTCAGAGTGGGCAGATCAAGTCAACACCAGGTTGTGTTCAGGTCTTTTCCCACATGGGATGGCAAACATCAGTTGAGATTAACTCTGAGCTGTCCACCTCATTCATCAATAGAGAAAGCATAGAAATAACATCTCTGTTTTAAGTTGTCCAGAAGCCATGCAGATGCACATCCCTCAAGATGAAGACAGAGGAGGTACCTCCAGGGGTGTTTGCAGGATATTGGGAGTGGTTGTGTAACAGGCAGCACAGAAGAGCATTTACCCTTCAGCCTTAGATCTGCCCTCCAGTGTCCTATGAGCTGCTAATTGTTAGTCAGAAGAGAGACTGATAGAACAGGAGAGAGAACTTGTTCAAATGAAAAGGATCCTGTTTCACATAATTCAATGTCTCTGTCTTAATCGAGCTCATCCCCTTTGCTTGTACAAGAAGGTACTGCAAACATACACAGAGCTTTTAAGTTGGGTCAAGTCCTTTGAATGAATATTTAGGTCAATTATAGAAAATTTGAAATAAGTAGAAATGGTACTGGTGTTAAGAGCAAAGCAGCAGAATGAAACAGAGGAGAACTCTGGCTCAAAAAAAAATGCATAAAGCACAGATTGTTGCAAGGTGGGTGGCTGTGCCGTGGGAGGTGTCCCTGCACCGTGCTCCAGCCCTGGTCTCCATGCTCAGGGGCTGGCAGGCAGTGTCAGAGACAGGGATCACATTAAGAGATGGTCTGTTCATCTAGCCCAGTGTTGCCATTCTTCTGTATTATAAAGATGTGGGCATGGTAGAAAATGTTTTTTAAAAAGGGAAACGAAAAGATTTTAAAGAACCTTTTTTTTTTTTTTTTAAGTGATCTCTCAAATGATATGAACAAACTGTTTAATTGAATCTGTTTCAAGACTGTTAGTTACTTGTCATCTGTATTCCATGTTTCCTTCACCTGGACAAAGAAAATAGGCTGCTCAGTTCTCTTTCCTTATTCTTTCATGCTAGCTCGATACAGCAATGTTCAGTTCCAGGCATCATATAATCAGAATTCAAAGAGAACAACAACAAATGCAGAAGATAGTTTTAATTACAATCTTCAATGACTGTTAAGAAGTAAAACAAAGCAGAATATTTACAGTGTTTTTCCCGTTAAAGAGAAAAAAATAACTTTAAAAGGATCTTTACTGGTTGTATTTGAGAACTTGTGTATTCAGCCCTAAAACTAAAAATAGTATGAGGTTGTAAACATCTTATATAACTGCATTGGCCATACACCCTAAGGTTTTGCCACCTGTTAGCCTTGTTTTGCTAACATATGGGAATTAAAGACTTTTCCCCGCCCCCTCCGTTATAGATGCCTTTGTCTCTGCTTGAGAGACATGTATATTGGCCATTCCCCACCAATACCTGGCAGTGAGATATTCCGGTTGGGATTAGTCTTTTGGGGGAGGTCCCTGGAGCTCCCTGTTACCAAACTGCCCCTGGACCAGCTTTTTCTGTGGTACTGAGCGTCCCTTGAGCCTTCCTAAAGCTTAGAATAAAGTTCTTCTGAATTTGGCATACCCACAAAGAGACCACCCAAAGACTTTTTTTATTTTATTTTTTCTCTTTTTGATGCTGACCCTTTTTTTTCTGTGAGTTTGGCTTTAGCTTCTTTTCTCTTGGAGGTAAGAGCTCTACTCTGCTGACAGCAGCAGGGTTAGGGATATAGGGCTTTCTTAACCAAATCTTCCTGTCCTTAAAAAAAAAAAAAAAAAGCGAATTTTTACTGAGCCTGAATTTTGTACTTCCTCTAAGGGCTATTTATTACTATTGAAGACAAAATGCTTTCCTTAGGCTTGTGGCTCTCTGGTAGTCTCCACCCCTTTTTAAAGACAGAAGAAAAAGCAAAATACGGAGGGAAATACATTGTGAATACCCTACAGTGATTTAACATAGGAGAAAAGGTTCTGCTCTGCCTCCAGATTCTAATAATACTTGGTTCTGAGAATTTTTGCCTATTAATTATTTTCTGAAACTAATAATTAGGAAGTGTCTCCTGCTTTCTTTCTAAATGCAAATGTTTGAAACTAAAAAAAAAAAAAAAATCTTTGTTTCCAGCTGAGTTACTAAATAGATATTGAGTATGCCATGAAATGATAGGGAAAAATGCCAGGCTCTGCTGTTCACTATACAATAATAAATTGTAATACAATGTGTTAGGTACCTTAGCAAGTGCTTTCTGGCTTCTCTGTTTTTCTTTAATCAGAATTTAAACTATACAGTAACTAAACCGTCAGGCCTTGGTTCTGGAGAGTGCACTAACACACAGCTAACTTTAGGCTATGGCTCCAGTAGGACTTCAGAGCCTGCTTTGTGCTTGTAGCTTAATTTTCCTGAATAGAGACCAAATTATTGCCGCACTGGAACAGCCGCAGCCCCTGCAGCCTATGCAAGTCCTGTAAACACGTGGCTTCACAGCTGGTTGGTGTCTTGTTGATGGTCAAGTTCCTCTTGGATCAGACATCAGTTCACGTCATTTCCTCTCCTACTGCCCTTTCTTCTGCGCTCCTGTTTGTCTCTGCGGCACGTTTGGCCCCACGTCACCTGCGCCCTCCTGCGTGCTCTGTGCTGGGCATGTGCCACGCAGCTCTGTCCCGTTGCTGGGACAGTCAGATGTCTCTCCGCTGTTTTCACCGTGGCTACTATAGCTCAGCCAAAATTCATTGCTGTAGGTCTCAGGCTACAGTTTCCCTTCACCTGTCCAGACCCCAGAATGTGAACCTTTTTTGATGCAAATATATTGCCAAACTTCTGAGCTCACCTCTGTTTGGCTCCATTTGTTTCTGGCAAAGTCTAGGTCAGTGTCATTTGTAACTGTTGTAGTCAAATTGCTGAGCTGCTCCCCCTGCTCCTCCCACCCTGCCCAAACGCCTGCCCTGGCTGCCTTGCCAGCCTGAGAGTGCTGCTGCTGTCTCAGCCAAACCCAGTCAGATGGAAGCACTTCCTCAACTTTTCTGGTATTTAAACCAGATGAAATCTTCTGTTTTATCTGTTACTTTTACTTAGGCCTTGCGTTCTATCTTATTTTGTGTTTCCTTTCTTCCTTGTCCTCCCCATTCTCTGGAGTAATTGCCAGAAGTGGTGTGTGGTAGGGAGGGAGATCTGGGGGGCTCTGGGGGAGCAGCTGTCGAGGGAAGCTGCTGCCCACATTGCAGCTGATTCTGTGCGAAGTTTTCTTTAGAGAAGCCGGAGGTTCACAGAAATCCCAATGGTGGGAGGTAGTGAGAGGAAAGACAGGGTCCTAACAGAGCCCCCTGAAACCTCAGTGACCTCCTGGCCGAAATGTTTAATGGCATCATCAGCCATGCTGGTACGAGAAGGAAAGGAATCAGGCAAAATCTAGCAGCTATATGTCTGGCAAAGGGTAGTGCTAGAGCACAAAGGGTAGAAACATTCAACACGACAGAGCAGAAGAGAAAGGGATTGTTCTAATTGCTGATGCTGCTTTGGTTGCTTCAGCAGTATCAAACTGCTCAGTCAATGCTATACGGATATTTTAAGTTATTATGATGAAATGAATTTATCACCAGTTCACAATTCTGTTGGACTGAGGAACGTGCAGTGCGATATGAAAGCCAAGCAATTTCAGGTGCAAATCAGCAACTTCTATAAATTCCTTTGGAGGTATCTTGAACCTAGGACAGGTTTCATTACTTCATTTTGCTGTTTTGGTTTTGTGAGTGACATCAAAGGTGTGAATTTCCAAATGCTTAGAACAATACAGAAAAATACGTTGTCTTCATGTTAGTCCACAAAAATTCAAATCCTGAAAGGCTACGACATGTATACAGTTAATGCAAAGACAAAAACATTGACTGTAAAAGGAAAGCGCTTGCCAAAGAATGAGTTAAGCTCTGCAGCCTTTAATACTTGTATTGCATTGATTGAAATCACTCACTTATAAGCATAATTTGAGAAATGCTCTAATGTGGTCAGAAACACTGATAAACCTCAGTCTCAAACTACTGAGAACCAACGATCTTCAGATCTCCTGGTGCCTGAAATCTGAAGTAGCTCAGTGACCACAGGCATGCCATGCTCAGAAGGCAGCTCTTTGAGGAGACAGTGCATAAGTAGACGGCACAAGTGAAGGAGAAGTCAAACCTAATGGAAAGACGAGAAAAAATTGGAAAGTATCCTGAAGAGCCATTGCTCTTGCTTTCGCTACAGATGTGCATTGTATTTGTCTGTCCCATTTTGCATTTCCATGGCTGTGGCTGCATTTATCGGGAATCATAACTCATTTCTACCAAAAGGTCTGTCCAGATTGTTTTGCAGTTTGACTTCACAGCAGATGTGAACAGATTGTTTTGCAGTTTGACTTCACAGCAGATGTGAAAGGAAATAGCCTTGATTAGCTGTGAGAACTGTATCTGTATCAGCTGAAAGATTCTTCTGTGTCCTTTTAAATATTACCTTTCTCTTATCCTCCTATCTTCACTTAAATCAAGGGAGATCACACCATTAACTGATGTGCGTGCACACAGTTTATTCGGTTTCCTCCAAATCTACCGGGATTTGGCAGCTCTGAGGTATGTATGAGACATCTGTGAAGTGTTTACACTCTTGTTTTCCTATTTCAGAATGGTTTCACTCCACTGTATATGGCAGCCCAAGAAAACCACCTGGAAGTTGTTAAGTTTCTTCTTGACAACGGTGCCAGTCAAAGCCTTGCCACAGAGGTAAAAGTTTTCATTTCATACCTTATGAACGAAGTGAAATGTGCTTCAGCAGTGGTTCTTGCCAGCTTATATCAAAGTAGTCTTCTAAATACAAAATTAAAGGCCAATATAAAGTTATCTCTCCAAAGAGTAATGAATACTGAGTTATTGGCTTTTCAGCAATTTAAACCATCTCTTGCTCTTGCCATTTCTAAAATTAAAAAAAATGACTTTAACTAGATTCTAAAAATAAATGTGTTCTTAGTCATAACTGGTAATCTTTTAGGTTATGTTCTCAAACAGGGAACTGTTTGCATAATACAGAAGTTCTCTATGCTCATTAAAAATAGGGAATAATGTGGAGGGCAACCATAAAGCAAGAACACTGTTTATCTGTGCTTTGGAGACAGCCCTGGGATATCAGGGAAAACCCAGAGTTACTTAGTGCTTGGAGCATTTTCTGAACTGCATTTATTGCCCTGTTGATACCCTTTGTAGCACCTCATTATCCCATCTGGTCCTGCAGTGATAATTTCAAGCTGACAGAAAGATGTGAGGTCCGTCCTTGAAGGTGTTCTCTAAGCTTTCTAGAAGAACACTTCTGATTTCTTGCTTTAAAAAGTGATTCTAACTCAAATAAGGCAACCTGGAAGGAAAAAAAATAGTAGATATATTAATAGTAATAAATGTTCTGCATTGTTTTTAATCTGATGAATTTTCAGTTGTCTTAATTTCAAGATTTTGCTACAATAAAAAGCCAAAAAGTATTTCAATATGTGCTCTCCCTAATATTTATTAAATTATGATTGCTGAACTGAATCCATAAAGGAAATAATGGTTATTTGAAAAAGTCCCACTTTTGGCAAAATATGAAATGCAAAATTAGTTTATTGCATCACTATACCTCGTAGTATCACTGTATAATGATGTGTGCATGGCCTCTTCTTCTCTTCTAAATTCAGGACTGTAAAAATTAATCACTAATGGGTGAACAATATGTTTTCAAAATCTGAAAACTGCAGTTTTCAGAACACAAATTTTTATTTCTGTATAAAAACTTGGAAACAAAGTCACAGGACCCCCAGAGCTATACAATAGATTCAGACATTCACAAATACACTTGCCACTGTATGACTTTCTGAAACTAGAATTTTAAAAAATCGTGCATGGGTACTTGGTTATTTTTCTCTGGTATTGTTTTTCCTTTGAGCATTGTATGTCGGTGTGGGTTGAGCTTTTCTCCAACTCAACTTCATAATAAGGTGCAATCTAATTTTATCCATGGAGATTTCCATTGAAGATACCAGACTACCAAACAATGTTACCTTTATTACCATACTTGTTTATAATAGTTGCTTATGGGCACTTTTTTTACCTTCTCTTGGTCCAAGTTTTCACATAAATCTCATTTATCTTTATCTTTTTAAGTGCAAACCACTTTGTTATTAAATGATTGCCACTCAGCTAAGTATTAATTCAAAAGAAAACTCTTTAACAAAGATGTTTTAATCTAAATAAAAAAGTGGACCAACTTTTTTTTTCTGGTTAGTTTTTTTTGAGTTTGGTTTTGGTTTTTTTGAGACTGCGTTTTGCCTTATGTTTTGAAGTGAAGTTGCTATATATAGTACTGACATCACAATGCTTGCTTGCAATTGCTTTTTGTGAGTTGCCGTCTTCAGAGAGCATGTGGTGGAAATGCGTTCTTGTTGGCGCTAATGTTCTTGGTTGCACTTTGTTTGGCCTCGGTGCAGTGATCTCTGGACACACTGAAATGCTGAGCAACTCTCGTTGGAGTCAGAAACCTGAGAGTACAGGGGATGGCAGCTGTGCTGGGGTTGAAACAAAGTGCTCCTACCCATTTGTCCACTTCGTTTTCCCTAAGAAAAGGAGAAAACATGTTCCTAGATTTTTTTTTTTTTAATAATACCAGCATTTTTAGCCGAAGAGAAAGCCTAGTGAGATAGCTAAACCACTTTTCTTTGTGAAGTGGCTGAGTGTGCCACCGCCATCAGATGTATCCGTAGAGCAGGGAGCCAGAGTCCTCAGGGTCACCAGGGCAGGAGCTGTCGCACTTGGGGTTTCTCCAGGCAAGAGCCTCTCTCTGCAGGTACAGTGTAGCTATATTTCCAGGGCCCTCTTGTGGGGATGCTCACGGAGTTCTGTGGCCTTCAGAGCTACACAGCATTTTTCACACCCCTCTGCCCATAGTCTGAGGCTGCCTGATTGTTTCATCCCCAGAGCTGCTCACACCAGGGACCACAGCCCAGAGCCCTCCCCGCTGCCGGAGGGTGGAGAGACAGAGGAAAAGGGGAAGGCTGTAGAGAAATGGGCTTAAAAAAACCCCAACCAACCAAGCTTGTTGGGATGCAAGGAGCCAAGGAGTTTCAGTGATGTTTTTCTTTTTTTCTTTTTTTTTTTCTTTCCCCTTCCAAAATTTTGAAAAAAATACTCCTTTTCAGAACTCCTCCTGTTTCTCATGCAAAATTGGGGTACTCTTTGGTAAGCCAGAGAGAGCAATTTGTTATTAGAAAACATTACTTTTATTTCCAAAAGTTTAAAAGTTAACACTTGAACTCTGCACTTTTGACATAGAATTCATACTGTGTCATTGCTGCACTTCTATATCACACAGTTTCACCATGACAGAAGTAGTTGAAAAGTGGAAGAAGGTGTTTATCTACTAAACTGTAATGAAGTTTGGTAATATAAGCTTTGGTTATATCTGTTGAGAGTCAAATGTAATAAATAGCCCATATAGAGTAATCTTCGTTTGTGATTTTTTGAGTGATGTATGAGTATTGTGCAAAGCTGAATGTGGACTGGAATGCTACTTTAATGTTTGGGCAGAAGCAGAATCTAAGTGGCAACTCTTTCTTTCTTTAGTTTCATATTAATCCATAAAAAACTATAAAAAACATTTCTCAGACTGTACTTTTCACACGTTTGAGGAATCCACTCTAAAATCTGTTAAACAAGAATATTCAGTTTTTCAGGTTTCTTATTCTGTACTATTTTGGCTATTTGCTAGTCTGAAAGGAAATAATTTCTGTTTGTAATATGAGTGTCCATCACAACTATATACATTTTCATAATTGGAAGTTGTAGTAAAATAACTGGTATATTGGGAGACTGTGGTATTCCTACTCAAATATTATTAGATTTTAAATCCACATATAAAATATACCAGAGGATAGAGTTGAAGTGTTGGGGTTTTTGCTGTTGTTATGGTTGCTTGGTTGTTTTTTCTCTCTTAAAAACCATAATCTGTAGCTGGGGAAGGTGCCAGGATGATAATTTGCTCTGGAGACATCATTAACAATTGTAGTCTTAGTATTTCAGCTATTTATATCTTTTTACATAGTTACACAGTTTGTTATGCATAATTTTTTTTTTTTTAATCTCAGTCATTTTTGTTTGCTTGTCTTATTATTTTATGTTTAAATCTGGGCTGCCAGAAAGGTGGTTTGAGCATTTGAGACCTAGCTCACCAGCACTTACTCCAATTTCAGTGTCATTGCAGGATACTTTTAATTTGCACTGTGTTACACTTCACGTTGGAATTTGAGCCAGCGCTGTTACTAATGCTGAGATCTCTTCCCTTCCTATTTCCATCCCCTGGGGAGCCTGGGACATGTGTTGAGAGTCCCCATTGTATGTTGCAGGATGGCTTCACGCCTTTGGCAGTAGCTTTGCAGCAAGGTCACGACCAGGTGGTTTCACTGCTGCTGGAAAATGATACGAAGGGAAAAGTCCGTCTTCCTGCCCTTCACATCGCTGCTCGCAAGGACGACACGAAGGCAGCGGCTCTGCTCCTGCAGAACGACCACAACGCTGATGTGGAGTCAAAGGTTAGTTGTAAAAAGAAACAAGGTTTGGTGATGTAAAGTTCTGACCACATGTGTTACATCGGTGAAGGTCTCCCTTAGCATGAAGTATTTTGCTGCAGAGCTACACATAACTTTCTCCTATAGTGTGTAATGAAGAATAGTGTTTCATTTGCTTTCTTTACCTCTTTCTCCCTTATTCCCTTTTTGTTTTAATCAGGGTTATTTTCTCCTGTAAAAACTTTGCAAATAGAAAATAATAAGCAAAATATAAGCCACTCCTGCAATGGTGTGCGATAGGTATTGTGCAATTAAGTAATTTGATTAGTTGTTTGTGCAATTGCTCCTTTAAGAACTTGGTAAACATGTAACAATTAACATTCAAAATACTCGATCATTCAGCTTCCATTCAGTTGAGCTTCCTTTGTGTGCCGATTGTGCTGTCATCTGAGCTGCCATGCCACGTAGCAATCATGAGGCTTTTTGCATCCATATCACCAGTGGTGAACTAACCGTTCATTTTTTCCCCCTCTTTGCTTCCAAATGTGTTAACCTAGATGATGGTGAATAGAACAACAGAGGTATATATAAATATATATATGCATCATCACTCCTTCATGACTTAGTGCTGCTGCATCATTTCTTCCTCCTCCTTTTTGCATTGCCTTTTATAGGATAGATACCTGCTTTAGATGAAATGGAGTAGCATGTGCTAGAGAAGACTATAGTTTAGATACCAGGGCTTTCTGCAGCTGAAACTAGGGTTTAAAAGTAACAGTAAGCATCTTGGGAACTAACTGCTGTCATAAAAGAGCCATATTATGTAAGATGGAGTTTCCAGGGATTCTCATGGAGCATATGTTTATTAGATGTGTCAAGAGCTGCAGACAACCCTGTCGTGTTGTGCATCCAGGTCTGATTTTAGGCTTCTGCATGACACTTACCTTGATGGTGTCAGCAAATAGAATGATCTGAGAGTGGTTTTATATCTGCAAAATTCCCAAAGCAAGGCAGTGGCAGCTAGCATGGCTTGCTAACAATCTAGAAATGCATCTAGTTCCCGTAAGGACTGATGGAATTGCTGCATGTTTTAGCATTATTTTAAAAGGAAGTAAAACTACTTAAAAATGAAAATAAGTTGCTGAAGTAATTTTATCAGTAAGGCATCTTCTAATTAGGGTGGTAACTCGTGGTGTCTGAACATAACCCAGTGTGATTGCCCACAGTGGGAGACTGATCTTTATGGTACTAAACCTTGGAAAAAAATAAATCCATATTAATAATTTAAAATCATCTTTGATGTTGTTTTCATTTGCATCTACTTTGAATTTATAAAAACCAGTTAGCAAGTATCATTAAATGACTTGTATCTGAACTCCTGCAAAGAATCTCTAAGAGATTTAACTTGTGACACTGACATAATACTGGTAACAACTAGATATTTCTAGTTATTAGAAACTACTTTTTTATAAAAGACAGGTCATTGCTTTAATACTCAAATGTTTTGCTATTGTTTTTCTGGAATAACGGAAAGTATTATTCTACTTTGGGTCTTGTAGAATAATTATGTTAATTTTTTTCCTCCTGCATAGCAATATGATTTTATTTAGACTCTCTGAGAGTCTATAAATAAAAGTCAATGAGTGAAAACTAGTACAGAATTGGAATGGCGATGTGCAGCAGACTCCTACTACCAGCTTTTGTCAGTGATGTGATACAAATTTTTGAGTGCGAATGAGATATAAAAAAATAAGTGTCTGTTGGTTTTGTTTCTGTTTTGTTTTTCCAGAGTGGGTTCACTCCCCTCCACATAGCTGCTCACTATGGAAATATCAATGTAGCGACACTGCTGTTAAATCGGGGTGCTGCTGTGGACTTTACTGCAAGGGTAAGTGTGAAATCTTAGTTACGCTTTGAAAACACTTTGAAACACTTTTTCCACAAAGCTGTAGAAAGGTACATGGCTCTTGCCTGACTTGTTCTGTTATCACATGCTGTAAAGGGGTTTCCCTGGGCTGCTGAACTGAAGCTGAGCTCTGGTCCTCACCTTTGAAAACTTCTGTTTTAATCAAAAAGAGCTGCTATTTTCATAGTTCCAGTGTTGCAGAAGGTAGGTGGGATTCAGTGAGAGGAGTGCTTCCACCTGTAGCTTTAACATATGGCAGGAGTCCCGTCCCTGATGAATTGTCCTCAATATGCAATTGTTTCCAATGAACACGAAGTGCAGGTGTACCAGCGAATAAAGCAGCTGTGCCTTCTTTGCATATGTGAGCATCAAATGATATGTAAAGGAGATCTGAGAAACTGGAGAGCTAGAAAATGAAACGAGGTATAGAAATAGAGAGGAGTCGATAATGGGTGCTGTATGGCAGAAGCCATGGCGGCATTTCACATGGTCATAAGCTTTGGCGTTCAGTATTTGATAGGCTCTAATCACAGGAGCAAGGAAGACAAATGGGGTCTGTGGTCTTATGTCAACACTTTCTCACTCAGAAACAAGACTAGGGATTAGCAATGCTACTGTGTTAGCAACTAGCAGCATTTAGTACGAGTACCACTGAACATCATCTGTCTATGATTTTTTTAATAAAATAATAAATAGGCTTCGGCAGCTCTGTTCTGGATTAGGGGCACATCCAAAGTAGTAAGGCCATCCTCCCTTCCTCTTCAAGATCTGGAAATTCCGTGTTCTCCCTCCGCGAGTTGTCACGTCAGAGAGGGTCAGACTGCTGAGAGGGTCTGACTGCTGAGACAGCCAGGGCAGTGCGGGTGCAGCAACACCAGCCCAAAAGAGCAGTGGGCTGGCGCTGTGAGTCCGAGCCCCAAATGGCCTGTTTGTGCTTGTGAGAGCTGGGTGGGGGCATCCACACAGCACATCTCTGCTGTATGGTGGTTGCAAATCCAGATAAAGTAGCTGTGACAGAAGGAATCATAGCATAAATAACAGTAATATGGAGCTGAATTTTGTTCTTTAGTGCTTATCAGACTGCAGGTACTGAAAGCGCTTCACAGAAAGATGAGTTAGATTCTGATTGAGCAGTGAATACGCAGGCAAACAAAGCACCAGTACAAATTAAGTATAAAGTACAATTATCGGCGCCAAGTAACAGAGCCCTTTCTTGATCCTTGATTATCCAAATTGCAAAACAGGTAGAGGTACTACTAGAACAGATACTAAAAATGACCCATGGGCACAGCCTGCTCACTGTCATGGTAAAGCCTTTTGTTGTTTTAATATCTGTAAACAATAGCCACAATGTGTTGTCTCCCCTCTGGAGGAAGGACCCTTATTTGCATTGTTGACAATCTCAGACAAGCACAGAGCAAATATATAGAAGGGCTGTAACCCAACTAAAATAATTCTGTATGTACTGTAGCTTTCAGAAGTAGAAAGAGCGAACTGTGGGATGGGGGTGTCAAATGCACTTTGTGCTTTTGCAAACCACCAACCATTTTTCCTTTGTTCTTATTAAATAAATACAAATCAACATTACTGGTCTATCTCTCAATTTATGTTTAAACTATTTAGGCAAGTATCATTTCAGGCTAAAGATTTGAACAAGAGCAGAGAATTAGAGTAGCAGAAGATGCTTGTGTGGAGGGGGCGACATGAAGACAAATATGTGAGGGCAGGATAAATGCCTGCTCCCACTACTGATGTAGTGAAGGTGGGGAAAAGGTGAAGAAAATGTGAATGGATGTGTAGGATGAAGGCAAAGCCTGGATCCTTAAGGAGAAAGGCAAGTGTGGTGAAAGGAGGAGGTGGTGAAAGGGTGTAAGAGAAAGGAGGGCAGAGCTGTGGCAAAGGACATCTCTGCAGCTGCTGTGTTTTCCGTGCATTTCTGAGGGGCCTCACGGAAGAAAGGTTTTCCAGCAATGAAGGCAGGGAAGGATGTGAGCTTGCTGATGGCTCTCAGTGTGCGGGCAGGAGGTGAACAGTGATGCTGTGCTGTAAGTAAATGATGTCCCCAGTGATACACAGTAGCATCTGCTCCCCTCGTCCCTGCCGGTATACACCTGTCTGCCTCTCAGCTGTCATACACTCCCTTGTTCCTTTCTTTCACTGCATCTAAGAAAAATAGTCATGGCTCCAGGGGCTCTTACAGGTGTTACAGTACCTGCCAGCCTGTGTACCTGCTGGCTGTCGAGGCTGGGAGGCTCAGAAATGTATCTGCTTTTGGTTTGCACTCTTCCAGCCCAGCAACCGAATTCATGTCACCTCTTCCTTTGAAATGCATTAGTGCTTCTGTGTCTGTGCTTCCCTCTCTAGCCTTGCTGCAAGTGCAGGGAAGATGACACAATGTGGAAAGTTCCCTGTGGGATGCATGGAGATCGTTTCAGTAAATCAGCTTGTGATGCTCCTGATTCTACCTGTGTACAGGGAGGCAGCTCCAAGAACCTTCATAACCTCAGTCCAAGTGAAACAGGATCTCCTTCTTGGGCTGGATGTTTTCCATATTATAATGAAGGAAGAATACTCATTCCAAATTGCTTGACTTCTTGGGCTCAGACTCAGCAATAAACCTGTCACAATTATTGGCAGGGTACGCATTGAGAAAGTAACGGGCATTTTATGTCTGTCCATCATCATTTTTTCTGTAGTACGTTTTCATGTGTGTGGTTACGCTTCTCTGAAACCCATCAAAGCTAAAGAAATCTTTTCATTGCATGATCATGTATTTTCCCCTTGCTTAACTGGGAGGCAACCACATATGGGCTAAAGCAGCAGAGGAAGAGAATGAAGGGTAACTGGGGGTGAAGTCAGTCTCCTTTCTTAGGTAAACACGTGAGTGCAGTCGCTGCCTGAGTGTTGAAGGATTGCAACAATTCCAGGCACTGTTCTTTTAGCTAGCAATGGCACCTAGTGTTGGAGAGGTGTAGATAAATCCCAGTTACAAACTGAAAAAGGCCAGAGACCTTTAAGTCAATCTGTTTTATCAAATTTTTCAACAGGAAAAATTTCTGTTATTTTAAGAAAAAGATTGCTTATCAGCCACTTGTGCCTTAGAATCAAACTGTATCTGATGTGTTACCTAGAGTTTTAATAATTTTGATATCTGCTTCCCGTCTTCCGGAACTACCAACCTAGTGATTAGTAAGGGGGAGTGAAATCCACGAAGCGGGCTCTCCTGTTCCAGGCTTTCTGTTCAGGAGATCTGTTGTTGGCATACGGTGACCATATGCTTGGTGAAAACTGCTGTGCTCCCAGCCTGGCTGCTGCTTCTGGAGCTGGGCGCTGTTGCAGGGACTTCGTGCCATGGGCTTGATTTTCGTTACCAAAATCAGGTTATCTTCATCCTGAGGATGGACAGGGTGCTGAAGGAAAGGGACAGGTCACAGAGGGGTTTCTTTTCCTTTATCTCTACTGCTCCCTTCAAGTTTGCTCTAGACTGCCTTGCACTTTGATATCTAGAACTTGGAAAGGTGTATCCAGATGCATGCTAAAAAAGTAACAGCCATTGGAAGGAATGAAAAAACAGTTTCCTTAGCAGTCTGATTATACCCATGGTACCCTGTGCAAGAAAGCTCTTTTGCTATAAATCAGCCTCCTGCAGAGTGTCCGCCCTTTCCCCTTCAGGCCTTGCTGGGCTGTGCCCAGGAGCAGCGCGCAGGGAGGGCAGGCGGCTCCAGCTGCTGCAGCTCCCAGCCAGCTGCGATGGACGTGCGTGTCCAGACGGCCCTGTGCTAATTCAGCAACACAGAAGTGCAAAGTGCTGTTTCTCCAGGGCTGCTATGCAGACCACGGAGGTGAGGAAGGTGCTTTGAATAAACTGTGTTTTCTGGGAATTATAGTTAGGAAAACATTATCTTTTGGGGGTTCACAGAGTCTTCAGAAGTCGTTCTTCTGTCTGAGATTATCTTCCAGTGGAAAGATCTGCCTAACCCAAGTGAGGAAATGCCTCTGAAGCTCCACCTGCTTCTGAGGAGCACAGTGGTTAGAAAGGAAGAAAGAAATTGTTCTCTGCAGTTTCCAGAGCAGCAGCTAAAAGAAAACTTTGTGACTCCTGCATCCACTCCATATTTGAGCAAGTCAGAAGATTCAGGTATCAAGGGAAGTCCTCTACATGAAGATGACCTCTCCACGTATTTTTCCTGCCAAAACAAACAAGAAGTAGTCACTGTGCCATAAAACTGCATCCAACCCTGTGAACAGCCTTCCTGATACATGGCACTTCTTATTCTGGAGGAGATCTTGCTTCCGCTGGGATTGAGTTTTGCCTGCAGAAAGTTTGCTTACTGGAAGGCTGAGAAAGGATTTAGTAATTTTAAGAGGGTGGTGTGAGGACAACATGTATTAATGATGACCCTGAGGCTAAGGAGCGGAACACCATTAGCCCATCAAAAAGAGCAGGCAACATGTAAGTGACAGTAACATAAGAAAGGAACATATTTTGTTTCCCTAGTGGTAGTTTGCCATAACAGGTCCTTGCTATACTCTTCCTCCTTTTCTTCTAGGATTCATTTTATCCATCTCAAGCCTGAAAAAAAGATCAGTATATAAGCACTCAAGAACTAAATTAGCACAATATAAGACTTTTATTAAGTAGAGAAGAAAAAAGCTGAAAAAATATGCACTGTTGTAAGGTTTCCTGGAAAGCATCTGATTGTGTGTTTGTACCTATAATTTCTTTAATTTCTGAAAGTCATAAACAAGTCTCAGTGAACGCTGTAACTGCTACTAGAATACAAGACTTTCCTCTGCAGAGATTTGGCTGTGTTGTACTTCCAGTTCTGAACTACAGAAAAAATACAGGAGGAGAGAATATTGAGTGTTTTCATACACAATGTGTTGATGTACCTGCATGGTTGTATATGATGATCTTTCCATACACAGCACATAGTGTATAGGTATTAGTGGTAATATCCATGCAGCATTGTTCATGACAGTTCCAGTGTATGACAACCACCAATGAACATTATGCTCTTTCCCCAAGACCCACTAATGGTGGTGGGATTTTCCACACTGTACAGGAAATTTCTGCTTTAGCAGTTTGGCTATTTTCAGCTTCTGTTTTATTCACACATTCTTTGTCAATAGTAAGCTCTTCACAGAGTCTGCTCTTATTGAGAACCAAGAGGGACAATCTTACTAAATTCCAAATTAATCTGAACATTTTGGTAATGAACTGCTTTGTCTTGTTGTTTGTTTTTTTTTTTAGTCAAAGATAAAGTCATAAAATTTTTGTGAGTAAAACTACATTCCACTGAAGCGTTGGGAGGAGGTGGGTATAAGCTCTATGTAGTCCCAAAGATGCTGTCAATGGGTTTTCACAGTCCCTACGTGATCTGCCAGTCAATCAGTATTTAAAACAATGTGGCGTGTGACTAGGAGAGCTTTACCATTTTCTTGTGAGCTTTTTTTTTAAAGCTATGCTTCAGAGCCCAGTATGATACCGTAAGTGCAAATATTTACTTTTATTAGCATCCTTATGCTTGTAAACTCAGACTGTCTGATGGGAGAAAGAGACGATCCCGTAGGACAGCATATTGTACCAGAAACCAGGGGGAATTCTTCATTTTCTAAATACATTAAAATAAAACTACAAGACATACTGTGCTTGTACTCTTTCAATTTTAAGTTTTTTCCCTACTTTTTTTTCTGACTTCTTAACCATTTGTGCTGCTAATGTGCAATAGCATGGAGTAATTCTGACTACTGTGGGGAACTGTGATGGATAACACCATGTGTCAGAGGGGACCTGATCTCATTTCAGATGGGAAATGTAGGTGGCTTATTGCTTGGCACAGCACAACTCCAAGTTTTTTGAATTTTCTTGTCAAGCTGTAGATAGAGACAATCAGCTGAAAGTGCTTCCTCGGAGCAGGCACAAGCAAAAGCCACTGAATGGAAAAGCAGGTCACTCTTCACCCATCGTATTTCTGGATGTTGTGAGACTCTGAAGAAAGGCACAGGCCCTGTATGAGAGGGTGGTGGCTGCAGCAGGCGACAGGGAGAGAGAGATAAGGAGAAAAAAGCCATCCACAATGTTGTGAGGTGTAGAAAACAACCGCATGCATCTAACCTGTCACACTTTGAGTTCTCATGTCATATACCCCAGGAAATCTGCCAAGTGGGAGAGGAAAGGCTATGTGCTAGCTCATAATCCTGTGAGTGTTTACGGCATACTTTTAGGTTGCTGTTCTCACAAGTTATGTTTCGTGTTGTCTGTAGAATTTGTTAACTCTCTAGTTGAATGACAGGTTAGATCTCCATGTCACGGGCTCTACTTGAGATATTATCCAGCATTTGATATCTCAACAGCGAGGGCAAGAAGAACAGACATCCTAGATATGAACCACATCTTTTAATGGCAGTGTTTTGAAGACGTTTCAGCTTTATTACTGCAGGAAAATATCTTCAAAAGTTTCCTGATTTACTATTCTATCTTAAGAACAAAGGGAGAAATTTATAGAAGATCAAACAGATAAAAATAGAATGAAAAGACAGCAGATGCTGTTGATTTACTGAAGAATTCAGAACCTTACATTTGATGGCTATATTGTTTGCTGATACCGCAGTTTTAGTGTTAATAACCTACACTCAAGCTGCACATATTATGAAGCTTTTTTTTTTTAATCTCTAGTTTCTTGTGACAAGTACAAACAACTCAGTTTTGAGTTGCTTGCTTTACCTTTTGTCATCAGAAACATTAATGATGATGTCTGAGGTTTATTCGCTTCTCAGTTCACTTTCTTAATTGTCAGATGATAAATGGGAAGGGGCCATACATGTGATACATCTAGGTATAATACTTTAAGCCTTGGCACAACATAATATTGACCAAAGACAAGCTGCTTGCCCTAAACTTCAGTGTGCAGTTATTCAAGCATTCACATAGTGCATCTCTTTATCTGTTCCGAAGTCAGAACTCACAGCCAGCAGAATTATTACTTCCTGTTGTTGTCTGCCAGTAAAATCTCAAATAGCTAAACGGCAAAATTAAAATCTGAATAGAAACCTGCCCTCTCTCTTTTTTCCCTCGTCACTTCCCCCAAGTGTTTCTCTGAGCTCTTAGGACTGAGTAAGGCTAAACATGTTTTTTCTTCTTTGTCTCTTAATTATTTTTAGGAACTGTCTGAACAGCTTAGTAGAGTACAACGAAAACTGCATCCTCCTTCCCAGAGAGTGAATGCTGCAGTGCTCTTTTCCCAGGAAAAAAGGGTTTGATCATCCATAAAGACAGATATTTTACTGGGCCTGTAGAGTTTCATTTGCTTGATTCCTCCCACTCAATTCTTTGTTTCAGGGTAGATGTGTGTAGTTGGTTTTTCTAACAAACTGTGTCTTAAGTCACCATGTTATCCATCCGTCCATCCATCCGTACATCCACCCATCCATCCATCTCTTCTTAATGTGAACTTGCTACCTATTTTCAACCAAAAGTAACTCAAGGTTTCAAGATCCTAGAGATGTTAAATTTATATATTTTTCATAAAGACAGGTGATCAAATGGAGGAAAGATGGGCTGCTAGCTCTCCAGCTTGCTGAAGTGAGCTCAGTCCTTTTTAGGTGCTGGAGAATTTCCTCACATTCCCAGCCACCCTGCTTGCCCCCGTCAGAAGCTGGGAGACAACTGCACAGGGAACATATTCTGATAGTTTCAGTGCTAAACAGAAATATGAAGGTCTTTTGAACAGGACTCGTTTTGACTGTCAAAATGGATTTTTTTTTTTTTTTCTACCTGTTGTGAGAAAACAGTGTGACTTAAACCTTAACTACTGAGTGGAAGTCATATCTTCTGGAGGTGAGGTGTGTATCTGTCAGTGCTCATTCATCCACTCTAGAATCAGGTCTCCTTCATTTAAGGCAATAGGAGCTTTGAACAACTGGACTGACAAAGTGTGCATTCTTACGTAATTATACCCTCCCTTGTGCTGCACTGGATTGATTTAGATTGGTGTCAAGATGAATGAGAACTAGACTTCTAATAGGTACTTTTCCTACCTTTTGTAAAGCTGTCTCTTCCTCCTTCATTTCTGCTTGATCCTTGGAAAAGGCATTTCTTTTAGTCTGTGTATGATACCGTGAATTATTAGTAGTAATGTATTAACAGGGCACTAAGGTCTATTAGACTTTGCCCATCAACCCCAGCAAGCAGAAGAAGGTGGTCCTTCAGTCTAAATTACCTGCAGTACCCTTTACTTGAAGATGTGAAAGTTATTTCCTTTATTGTTTTTTCTTAGGAAAGTAGAATTCATCTCCTTCTCCCTCTGACCTCAATAACATCTTTCCTCCTGGGAAGAGAGGAAAATCAAAAAATATCTTCTTATAGTTGTGTTTTCCCTCCTTTTATTCTGTCCTCTTTGTAGCTGATGCAGTAATGTAGTGACACCATATTATATCGTGTCAGCTCCGAGTCAAGTAGATATTATTCTTTTTTCAAAACCAACTCACAAATCACAAGTTAAGCAATTACATAGCTTTACATCCCTAGAAGGACTACGTATAATATACTTTTTAAAAAAATATGTTAAGCATCCTTTTTTTTTCTACTAGATCTTTCAAATAAATGAGAAGCCACCCTAGAATAGTAGTTGCTTTGATGCTCTGATGATCATTAATATCGAGGAAATAAGTTCTGTCATTTCGTCTTGCTAAAATGTATGTTACCTCTGTGATAAAATTAAATAGTACTATCTAGTAGCTGTGCATTAGCTTCATAGTGAAATTGTGTGTAAATGAAATGAAATGAAAAAACCATACTGGATTAGGTACTCAGCATTATTATTAAGATCTGAGTCAGCTTGTCACATCTGAGAGGGGATTTTTTTTTCAGTGCTGGTTTTCTACCACTCTGCTCACGTGCAGTTTAGAGGAAGCACTATTTAATGGTCTGTTGGCCAGACAAGACACCTCTACTGCTCTCCAGCTATTCAAGGTGATGGGTGCCTTTCTGATTCAGTCAGCCGTAGGACACATGCTCACTAAAATTTACCGCTTTCTGCTCAGTCACAGGGAAGCTGGTTTTACACAGCCAGCTGTTTGTGCCACCCCTGAATATACAGAAACATGTTCTTTAAAATTCTATTTATCTTCCTACAGTAGCTGCATGCTCTATTTAAATCCTTTTATTCTTACTTGGCTCCATATGATCAAGTATATGCAGGATGTGGCTTTCATACACCACAAGATAAAGGATTCATCAGAGCGTGAAGAAACGTCCTAGCTACATCTCGTTAAAGAAGTGCGTGTGTGTGCACGCCGGGGTTATGTAACTGCCCTGGATGTGCAGCCCGGCTGTGTGCGGCGGGGCTGCCCGGCACCGCGCAGGGACGCACATACGTGCACTTACGCTCTTACCTGAAGTACAGCGTTATGTCCACTAGAGGAACAAATTCAGTAGACAAAATTAGCCATGTAACTGAAATGAAGGTGCTTATGAGGCTTTTAGAGTTTGCCGAGAATGTTCGTGTTTTGTTGCTTTTGAAGCAGATCTACAGATGTAATGGTTTTATTTATTTTCCACGGCTCCTACGAGGTCAATGAAGTTGTGAGGTATGAATCCTGGTCATTACATGCTCAGAGATAACCACAACTTAATTAAATTGGTAGGGCTTAGTAAAATTGCATAAATTTCACTCTTATACGAAAGCCAAGAACTGAGGCACAATCATATCTTCTTATAACTCCAACCACAACTTGAATGTTTGTCTTCATCGTGTATATGTCAAGCTATCAGGCTAGTAATTCACATAGGTGGATAGACACAGCTGCCCTTTGCTTTCATGCTCCCAGGGAAACAAAACCGTGTTATACTTTAGCAAATTGGGCATAATTCATTGTGTGAGCAAACTGATCGTGGAGTTAATGAAAGAAAGATATATGGATTTTTACTTTCATGTTTTGTTCTTCCACAGAATGATATCACACCATTACATGTTGCATCGAAGAGGGGAAATGCGAATATGGTCAAACTCCTACTTGATCGAGGAGCTAAAATTGATGCCAAAACAAGGGTAAGCTTAAATGTGATTGCTGTGACTGTGTGGAATTCTTGCCTCTGACCCATTAGTTGCTTTACAGCTTAAATCATTCATCTTTCTGGCAGTTTACCATAGCTGCACTGCATTTCTTTTTTACAAAATGGTTGCAGTAGGCTGCTAACAATTTATATCTCTTAAAGCAGTGTGTGAAACACCATGTCTGGTAAAACCCGGAACCAATAATTCTCTGTGTTCTCTGTAAACCTTTAAATAGGAGCTGCTTCTAGCTACTTGGGTGTAGAGGTGAATGTACAGCAAAATACTAAAAGACAATAATTCAATTCAGTTATTTCAGAATTGGAATGCTGAAGGAGTGACTTCGAACTGCAGTGCGTGTTTGCCTTTCATTATCCATAGGGCAGCGTTGCAGGGCGCGATGTTGCTGGTGAGTCTCGTGCAGCTCAGGCTCTGACTGGGTGGTGGCTGCTGGCTCGGATTTGTCAGCAAACGTGCCAGGTGTAGTGACAGTTCCCATCAGGGCAACACCTGACTCGAGTGCTGAGTGATTGAAAAGCTCAATGCATATGGTTTTATCTAACCACTGTGCTTAAAACTCAATCAAACCAGGTCAGGGATAGCTTATTTATTTCCACAGTGGCAAAAAGGAGAAGAAAAAAGTTCAGATGTTTGTAAGTAAACCTAGAACTGGTGGGACTGTGGACTCTTACAGGAGCCTTTGCAATATGCTCATGTGCACATGAGGTAACCTTATGGAGCTGCACCTGTAACTTTTTGACCATTGTAATTTTCTTGAATATTAGCTTACAACTTGCCTATCTTCCATTTTTAATTATTCTGTATAGTTTCCACCAGAATCATTCTAAATAAAACAAAGGTCTGACCTAAGAATCTTTTTTTCTGCAGTTATTACTGTATTCTCAAGTTTCCGTTCAGTTTTCCAGTGTTTCAGCAGTCTCTGAGATTTCCTGCAGTGCTTGTTGATGCACATTTGTATGTTTTATTTCTGTAGGAAATTCAGAAACTGGGTCAATCCGTATTCTCATCTCTTCACTCTCTCCACATGCTTTTCTTTAGTTCTTCTTCCATTTTACCTTTAGCAGTCACTCATGTAAAATGTTTCTGTTTTTTCTAATTGGGGGAATATGGAAGAGATGACTTTTCATGGATAATGTGAACAGCGGGTATAATTTCTTGACTAAAATACCAGCCTCCTACATGCTACATGGGGGCTGCCAGGCTGAGTGGGCCACATTTTGGTGACGTGATAGATGAGTGTTTGGTCAGAGCAGGGAGAAAGGGACATGGTAAGGGACTATTTGCAAGCATTTATATGGCTCACTGCAGCCAAAAAGTTGGGGACTTCTACTTTAAATAGTTGGAGTCCAGCTCATTCTCTTTTTTTGTTATGGAAATTCATGATCTGCTTCATTTTCTGTATCACAGGCTCCAGAGTCAGACATTAGGATAACTTATGTAACTAAAAATACAGTCTGGGGTGGAAACAGGATGCAGGAAGAGGGCAGAAGCATTAACAGCTCTTGAGTCTGGCAGGGCTTCCCAGCGAGGCAAAAGGCAACGGATGAGTGCGGTTCCTGATGTGGTGGCTTGTTTTTTCTGGCTCCCCCAGAGACTGCCTGTTTCCCCAAACACCTATCCTCCCTATGAATCAGTAGGGATTTGCAGTACTTCTCCTGCCTGTGCTGTACATGTGTCACTCATCATTGCCCTTCCCCGGCATTACCAGAGGTGTCATTTTCTGGCGGTTAGTGACTAAGTGGAAGTTTTGCTCCCGACGGCACTGACTCACCCTGGCAAGGCTTCACCAGCCTGCGGTCTGGGCGGCGAGTGGCTCTGCTGAGGAGACTCGCTGCACCGAGCAGACAGCCGCGTGATGGAGAAAAGGGAAGAGCATCGCTGGCGTAGATCAGGGAGGATTTTCAAATCAACAGGAGAAGCAATAGAAGGCTGAGAGTAGTGTGACGTTAGATGAAAAAAGGACAGTGTTTCAGGAGTGTCTGCGTAGTTCTCATGTTCAATAGCAAAGATTAATTGCTGTGAGCTGTTACAACACATGTTGCTGCTAAATCTCTCTTGTTATTCCTGCGTGACCCAGTGTTGTATTCTGAGGCAGAACAATTGAGGTATGTCAACTTTGCAGTCATTTCATTTTTTAAAATTCTTTAAAGATAATTCCCAGACATAAGATGGCCACATGAAAATGCAGGATGAGAAAAGCTTCAGTCATATCCTTTTGCAACAGCAGCACCACTACTGAATGTATAGAAAGGCAAAGAGCAGGCAAAGCTGTCTTTTCTGATGCATATACCAAATTGTGCCCGTCAGTCACCTGGATGCGCAGTCCAAGCCCAACCTTGTGGTGTTCTGCAAGGGGCAGGTGTGGATGCTGAACACACACACACACACACACACACACACACACACACACAACTTGATACACAAATGGGATTTGCACATAAAAATAAATGGGGCTTCTATTACCAGATTTAGACACGTAAGACTTTTTTTTTTTTTTTTTTTTTTTTTTTTTTTAATTTTTCTTTTNCAGATTTACCTATTCAGCTGTTGTTTTGAGATTTGCTCCTGCAATCCATTCTCTGTACGGGGTACTGGAAGTATTTTCCATGTAACATCTATTTTTATTTTTCACAAACATTTTATAGATAAATTTATATAAAGCCTTTCCTGAGTGTTAAATAAGTTGGGGTAATTATTTCTTTTACTTAGTCATTATCAGGAGCATTTGCGTTTGCTGCTGGCAGATGGTCCTGGAAACTGCAGTGCTGAAGTACTGTACAAAAGGTCAATGTGAAGGGCTAAACCCTTATCCTGTTTAAATTATTGTAAAAGTCATCCATAGGCTCCCAATTTCTCTGTATTCATTAGGACCAGGATTTGATGAGCACCATAAGTATTATTGCACACCTGCAAACTGTAGTGAGGGGTTCAGATGACGTGTGAGCATATGAGGTTATTTCCAAAAATGATCTTACAACTATTTTGAGGCTCAGCCATCATTTTTTTTTAATTTTTCCTTTTAGTTCACGCTTATTTTGCATTGTTTATTTTAACCAGCTGTTTATCTTCTCTCTGTCCTTTTTTGTGTGAGATATTTAGCAGCTTGAGGCTTTGTACTGAATTCTTAAGGGTACTCCTCAAGAACTGTGTGCTACTTTTGTCCATCCAGGGCAGCTTTCGTTGTTCAGGCTTTTAACTATCACTCTAAGCAAAGACCTACTAAAGTCTCACATAAAACGTTTACTGAATATTGCCCTAATTATTTTTCTCTGTCTTCCAGAAAATAATTTAAAAAATAAGTTTAATTAGAGCGGTTGATTAAATTAGCTTGATTTGCTTTGGCTGTCTAATACTGTATATGCCAAAGTGAATTTGTGTGTGAAGCAGACAGAAAGCATGTTTTAGCCTGGATTAACAATAAGTATTTATAATCTGAATTCTACTGCTTTTGCAGCTAAATAACAGATCAGCAGTCTTATCTGCATAAAACATGTGGGATATGCTCTTTTAAGATACATCAGATCATACACAAGCTGCTCCAGAAAAACCACATGTATTAAGACATAAGATAACCACAAGAATAACATTGTCTTGGCACTATAAGTGCATTTTTCGTGTGTAGGAAGAGCAAACCTCACTTGTTTCCCCATTGTATGAAGCGGCAATTTGCAATGGTGCCAATGAAGTGAAGAATTCAGAAGACTTAGGGCACGGAGGGACCGTGAGATGCAGAGCTGACTGGGCTGAAGCACAAGCGTGGGGACCCAGCAAGCGGCAATGTGGATGACAAACCCTGCAGGCAGCAGTAATTGCTCCCCTGGGGATCACGGCCTCTGCCTGCGGCTCCGGGAAGCAGAGCGCCTGGCACGCTCCTGCCATGGCCATGGACAGGCTCTGGGATTTGCCTCAGTCTGATAAGATCTTGCAGAATATTTGCATCGCAGTAAAGGTTTTACTGTGTGTTGTGCTTAACTTCATCACTCATAGACTGGGTTAGAAGCTGGTGCTCACCGGTGTGGTACCAAGGCTGCCATGGATTTGGGGTACAGCCCAGAAGAACCGTCGTGTGAAGGGAAATCCTGGGTGGGCATTGACAGGGAAGAGGCAGCTGGGGAGCACAGGGAGGCTGGTTCAAGCTTGCCCGTGCTGCTCAGGGGTCTCTTAGAGCCAGATGTGGTGGCAGGACAAAACATGCTGCAGCAGGGAGGCTCAACTGCCTGCACCGTCATCTGATAACCTCAAGCCAGTTGTGACCTCAGTGTAACAAGGTCAGGGAGCTACACAGGTGTCCAAGTCTCAACAGGGACCAGAAACAGTGCTTAGATCTCCTTTATTTTGGAGATGTGCATGTGTGTTTGAAATGAATGATAAAGAAAGAGCAGCAGCCCCAGAGATTGATGTGCAACACTATGGGAAGCTTGTGCCTAAGCAGAACTCCTCCTATTGTCCTCCTGGCTGCTCTCAGACTCTCTGGAGGGATAGATAATACAGATGATATGATTTATCATGTCAGTGCATACTTAGAGAGTCCTTAATCTGCAGATTATTGTCCTAATCGTTGGTAATGGTTTTTCTGAGCCATTGCAGACTATCATATTAAGGCAAGCTTTCTTCCTAATACATGTAATATATTTTACGCTTCATCTGGTAGAGTCTATATGAACAGTAAATAAGCAACTAGGAAATCTCCTGAGAAAATCAGTGAAGTCTTGCTGAGTTCAGAGCAGTCTCTTTTAATCTAAGATTCTGGGTTTTTTTAAAACAAAATCTTTCTGTGACCGGTGTTTCAGATTACTTCTGCACATTTCTTTGTGATTTTCAGTGCCATATAGCAATTAACCGAGCCAAGCAAATAGATGGTGTCCTTTCAAAATACAAAAAAAAACAAACCCAAAAAAATTCTCTGCAGCTAAATGAGCTGTCTTCCAAGTGTATTTGCTCTTTGCAGTGGGAGTCCTGACATCATCTTAACAATAGCTACAGACCAGCTGTCCCAACAAGCACCTACATTACATTGTGAAGTTGTGTCACGCCGTGTGATGCATCTGGTGGTGGTGGCTGCTGTGTGGACTTGAATGAACTCTCGCTAGGCAAGCGTGACTGCCTGCCACCTCCTGTGCCGCGGGAGCCCTGTCAGCCGCGGGCACAGCTGGGCAGGCACGGGCAGCGTAAATAGGTTGGGGCTCTGTGCTCCGGCAAGTGCCAATGTAGTTTTTAAGGGTCTGGTCTAGTGGATGAAGGTGATCAATTGTGTCTCATTCTCTGTGGGCTTGGTATGTACTACCCGTGGTATGTTTGCGAAATTATTTGGGAGACATAAAATCTGGAAAAAGTTCCCTAAAATCTCCCTGAGTATCTTTCTGTGATGTACCTGGAGAGTATGATAATTACAGGAAGGTAAAAGACTGAACAATCTAATGTACATGATCTTTACCTCCTGCCTATAGGTTTCTAGTTACCAGCCTTGCTGACTTTTTTTTCTTTCTCGTACATGGTTTTTTGTGTGATATTTTTATGTTAGTTGTTTGCATTCTGTTCAGTGTTTGATATGCCCTTGCTTGTGGACACTACTGGTGTGGGAAATATACATTACTTTTTTTTAAACACTTGTGAAGCTAAGCAAAACATTTGCACTTTAGCTGATAAATGTACCATCCACAAGTTTTTATATATTTTTCCTTTTGTATTTACTTACATGTTTTGAACAATACTTCTTTATTTGGTGTATATAATTTTAACAAGATACCCTTCCCTGTACTTCATGGGCTGAAATAACAAAGAAGCAGAAATGACAATAACATCGTCTCTAGAGATGCCAGTAAGAACATACTGGGCCAAACTATGTTCATCTTGCATGAATAAACGACTCCCCGAGTCCTGATCAAGTTAAGTCTGAAACAAAATGTCTTCTTCATCTACATCAAAAACATGTGCCTTGCTTTAAGTGGAGGAATATGCAGAATGTGAACCATGGAAGTTTTAAATGAAACTAGCAGAAAAAATTAATCACAATTTCTATGTGCTACCTTTCATAGGCTTATCAGGAGAGGGCAAGAAAGTAGAGGCAGGAGAGTGTAAGGCGTCCTGAACCACTATCTCCCTCTCCTCAGCTGCCCTTGACATACTGCAGACCTGAAGCTGATGTTGCAGTAGAGTGTAATGCCCTAGGAATTATCAAGAATATAATAATTATGCATGGAGAACATATATAAGGAGGTATCTTAATAGTACTTGCTACCATGCAGAGACAAACAGAGGGGGAGTGCATTTGCATGAATTAGCGAACACAGGAAGTGTGAGAAGGAATTTTAGATAGTTTTTTTAATAAAAATGATGTGATGTATATTTTATACAACATGATATATATGTTTTTAGGAGTTCCAGAAGACACTGGGGAAAAAGAAAGCCTCTTCCTTTAGGACTTCTATTTGGAAAACTAATAAATATTTTTGTTTCTTCTTGTGCTGGTTTTGACTGGGACAGAGTTAATTTTCTTCACAGTAGCAAATATGGGGCTGTGTTTTGGATTTGTGTAGCAAACAATGTTGGTGACACAGGGATGTTTTAGTTACTGCTGAGCAGCACTTGCACAGAGCCAAGGTCTTTTCTGCTTCTCACATCCCCCACCAGCGAGTGGGCTGGAGGGGCACAAGGAGCTGGGAGAGGACACAGCTGGAACAGCTGACCCCAACTGACCAAGGGGATATTCCACGCCATATGACATGATGCTCAGTGTGTAAAGCTGGGGAAGAAGAAGGAGGAAAGGGGTCGCGTTTGGAGTGATGGTATTTTTCTTCCCAAGTAACCGTTTCTCATGATGGAGCCCGGCTTTCCTGGAGATGGCTGAGCATCTGCCTGCCCATGGGAAGCGGTGAATGAATGCCTTGTTTTGCTTCACTAATGTGAACAGCTTTTGCTTTACCTGTTAAACTGCCTTTATCTCAACCCAGGAGTTTTCTCACTTTTAGGCTTCTGTTTGTCCCCCCCATCCCACTGGGGTGGAATGGGTGAGTGGCTGTGTGGTGCTTAGTTGCTAGCTGAGGTTAAACCAGGACACTTCTTTATTAGTTTCAACCTTTCTTACAAAAAAAAAAAGCTCCTCTTTCGACATAATTAGTGAAAATATAATACTGTTTCTGTGTGACAGTATCTCCTGCATATTTGTTTAGCTTGTAACAAATCAAAAGTTTGCTCTTAGTAATTCTGAAAACATTTTTTTTCTTCCTTATTTGTCTTGAAAACATGACTTTACTATTTGTAACAAGCACTATGTCATACAGCATTGAAAAACTCCATGCAGCTTCACTCACAGTTACTCAAGACATATGTGTTATCTTTCATCATAGCATTTGTGTACAGCAGGTTACTTAACCACTGTAAACAGGATACAGGTCAAAGAATAATCAAATCATCTTGGGATAACTCTGTTAATGTTAAAAAGAGTCTTTCTCTTATTTAAGAAAAGTATTTGTAATGTGATAACTGTTTTTAAGCAAACTATACTAAAAGAGGTATTGACAGTATGCCTTGACTCCAGACTGGTCATTCAGCTGGAAGTTACCCAAGCATAGTCTACATGACAGAAGACAGAATTTAATTCATCATACTTTTATTACCTGGGATTAAGATGGTTTTCTCATCTCCTGTACACCTGCCAAAATCAGTGTAATAAAAGAAATCTAAGCAGGGAAGATTTTTTTTTTTCTTTTTCCTCTCAGACGAAAGGACTATCCATTGATTTTTATGCGTACTGACAAATTAAAGACACAGTTTTCTTAAAGGCATACAGGCAAAAAGTACCTTATATTTTTCTTGTATGTGCATTTACCACTTTACCACATGTGCAGTGAGGGCCTTGGCAGCAGCCCATTGCATGAGCACTAATATGATATGACTGTTTAGGAAAACACCGATTTATATATGACTATTTAGAAAACACCAATTTGATAAGAGTATTTTTCAGAAAATCAGAGCCAAAATGTACATTTGAATAAACAGGTTCAACTGTTCATTTGTGTAAAAGCAACATCCTGCAGGAATTAATTAGTTAAGACATGGTAGGTCTTTATAAAAGTGCACAGAATTTTACTTTATCTGGAACTAATAGATTCTAATGCTTGTGTCCCACAGGATGGGTTGACCCCTCTCCACTGTGGAGCAAGAAGTGGCCATGAACAGGTTGTAGAGATGCTGCTGGATCGTGGTGCCCCTATTCTTTCCAAAACCAAGGTAATTGGTGCTTTTTTTCTGCTAGGATAATCCTTGTATGTTTTTTTAAATGTGATTCTGCATGTCTCGTATATTTAAGGGTTTGACAATAACTTTCCTATATCATAACTATTTAAAGTAACTGCGTGGGAGATCTCGAAAGTGAATGCTGTATGTAGCGCACATGTGCATATGTTAAATGTGCTAAATTGAGATACACTAGAAGAGGTTTCTGTACCAATCAAAGAGGTATGTATGGTAACTTTATCCCTCAGAATTTCAGTAGCTGAAAATCTGTGTATCTATCTTGGAATAAATACATGGTGATTACAATATATCTTCAGCTTGCACCAAATTGCCCTAAGGCTAGAGTAGCGATAAGAGATAAAAATAGAGCAATCTCTCTTTGCAGAGACAGCTCATATTTCCTTAGGACTTCGGCTGATTACCAGTTTCTCCACTTTCTATGTCTCTGCAGTTTATCATACAAAATTCTTCATGGGAATTTCAAATCACCTGTGCCAGGGTGCGCAGATTATTTTAGACCCAAGGGTTGGCGTTTAAGCACGCGCTTGCCAGGATTCTGCTGGTAGTGGTCTCTGCTGTGCCACTATTGCTGATTTTAAATCTCAGTGCAGCAGCCTGTTTTGTAGCACCACTGCATTCCATGACTTTCCCTTTCAAGACTGACATTTGGGTTGTGCATTTGTTGAGGTTCTTTCCCAATATAACCTTCCCCTGAATTTTTTCCAGTCTGTAAGCAATATATTTCCAACATTTCTTGTTTCTTTGTTTTTTCTTTCCTGTCTTTGCCATCCTGTCCTATTCTGTCTCAGCGCCCTTCTATATTCTGCTTTTCTCCTCCCTCTTCTTTCTTTCCTTTTTTTTTTTCCCCTTACTGCAATATATTTAGCATTTGTCTGGGGAGGCTGGCACCAGCTTTCCTTTGCTCAGTGAGTCACTGGCAACTGCTGTCGTGGGTAATCTGACAGACAAGATCCACTCCTCCTTTGCTTGTGGAATTTCCACGGACTCCCCAACCCTGACTTGCAAACTTCAGGAGCAGGGGAGACAGCAAGGGGCTGTTCAGGAGCCCGCTGGGGCACATCTCCACACCACTGATACTCTCACAGCCTAGAGTTCATACTCCAGGGAGTAAGGTTCTTCCACACTCTCTGGTAGCTCAATTAGTTACTTAAAGAAACAAATGAAAAAATGTAAACCGCATTGCTTTGTTTTCCACCATCATAAATGAGAGCTGCTCCTAAGGAGCTACATTTCTTTGCCGCATGGGTTTTGTATGTCAGGTGTTACCTCTAAGCTTAACCTGCTGTTCAAGGCCTGTTGGTTTTGAATTTGTTTCTTTTCCTGAGGAGATTCACAAAGACTGGCCCGGAGTGCCAGAATCAGGGAGATAACAACACGGAATAGTGGTTTTGAAACAGCCCAGGGCTGAAAGACACACTTTGGATGTTGACCTGCAGAGGCTTATGTAGACATCTTCAGCAAAATGGGGGATCTTCTCTGGAAGGCAGAAAACTATGCCACATGTTAAAAAGCGAACAGAAGAAAGTGCAGAGCTTCCTGAGTTTCCCTCTGATGTGTTAATTCTGTTGTTTTCAGAAGGTAAGCCAAGAAGTAGCGGTGCCTTCGAATGACATTAATGAATCCATTCATTTGGCACTAATCTACAGTACTGTCCTCTGCAAAAATAAGTGGCTCCATCCTCTTCAAATTAAGCCATATATTATTGGAAATAGGACACTTCTTTGATAGAATTTGAACTTCATAAAATTTTCCCATGTTATATAAAGCTCAGAAGAATAATGGGAATGCAGTTTGGTAGCTGTTTCCTGCTAGAGATTGTTTAGAGTAGTGCTGGCTCTTTTTTTGCACTGGAATAACCTTAGCTCTATTTTCAGGTGAAGCGATGAGCTAATGGATTATCTGGGGTTTTCTACAAGCGAAAGGAAACCTGAATTCTGGTCCTGAGTATGTCAATGGTCTTCTGTGTGACAAACGACGCCTCTGTCCCTCAATTCTATCTTTTTTCAATTACTGTTTTTCTAGGCTTATTTGGCTCTTTTCCTTTATTCTTCTCTCCAGCCCACTATCCCCGTCCCTGAGTTAAGGACACTTTCCCTGATTAAAGTCTTTGACACAGCTACAAAATAAGCTTTGTATCACAGATAATTTTATGTTTGCTCAGTTAGGCATTTGATACTCTATTTCATCTTGGTGGTCCTCTTCTGATTTTTTTTTTTTAAGGTATCATGTGAATACTGACATGTTTTATTAATCTTGAGCTTCTTCACCTTGTAATGTTTTCTTGGTATTCTTCAGAGAAACAGTAATATAACAGTGTTTATATAGTGGTTTCATCTCGGAGTATCAATCACTTCTTACAGTCCTTGATGGATTGTATCTCGCAACATGGATATGGGCCAGGAAAACATTGTTATATGTAATATTTATATATTAATAGTGGGAAGACAGAGGCATTGAAATATTAAATGACTTGTCTAGGATCGCAGATTATCTTCTACTGTAATGAGTTAAGAGCAAGCCTGGTTTAGGTCACAACAAAAGACAATATTCCTGTGATGTTTTGTCTTCATTAAATTCTTTAGCATCCAGTCTTTTCTCTTGCTCTTTTGTGTAACATCTGGCTAGTTGCTGCCCTTTTCTCAACCCTGACAGATTTTTATCAAGCATCTTGCTGATTTTCCCAAACTGATGTGTGGCTGCTCTGTTTCTTCTCTTCTTTTCCATCAATGTCAGCCTCTTTCATACGCGTCTCTCCTATGAAGGGGTCCCATGCCATCTTTTCCATTTCTTACTCCACTAGTAAGCATGGTTTATTGGCTGTTATTGCTAAGAATGACACTTTTCACCTGAAGGATCTTTCTTATAAAAATAGAACAGAACAGTGTACAAGGTTTCATTACTATCACCTAAAAAGCATCATCAGTTACAAACCGTTATCAGGAGTGCTTGGTGACTGAGAGAAATTAGTCCTTTTTTATTCTACTGTTTAACTACGCTAGAAGACAATGAAAACATTTAAAATGCATTGCTAATATGAAGCTTCCATGCAGATAATTGCTGTAGTAGCCTTTGGGAATGGGAGAGAAGCTTATCCAAGCCAACATAAGTCACAAGTGAGATGCCCATGAGATAATCTCACTTGAAAGATATAACTGTTTCCAAGAATGTCTGCTTCTCAGCACTGAACGTAAACTGCTTTTAAATTCTGACAGTTTTAACCTGTTTGCTCTCACCATCCTTCTTCCATGTCACTTATAAAAATTATTTCACTGTGTATTTCTACCTTTATTCTGAATGTTTGCCATTAGCACTATGATATGGCCATGGGAAGGGAGAGGAAGGGAATAATCATCTGTTGCAGAAAGCCTGAGATCTCAGCTGATTTTACGTTTCTACTTTGCCTTTGCTAACAGCGGTCACATGAGGGCACTGCATCTGTGAGCAAGAGTTTCAGTTGCTCCATGATGGCAAACATTGTGTACTGTCAGTCATTTATAGATTGTATACTATTATGTGTTACCAGAATAGCTCCTGCAATTGAATCTAATTTTGGCATTAGAGAAGGACTAAGTTAAAAAAAAAAAAAAAAAAAAAAAAAAAAAAAAAAATAAAAATATTTGTTTTTTTATTTAAAGAGCTCATATAAAAAAAAAAAAAAAAAAAAACCCAACTAAAAATGTGTTGATGTTTACTTAAGGAGCTCATGTACCTCTGCTAACAAGACCTTTCATTCTGGCATATTTTTAAATCTTTTGTCATGAAATAGGGTCAGTCCTTTAAAGTTCTGAGAATTATTTCTCTTGTGTTTTTACTCTGGAAATGTAATACATGTTGGCAACTTGTTGATTAATTATTGTAAGCAGTGCAAGAAACAATTTTTGATAGAGATTTTGTTCCTAAACTTGAATCTCCATCAGGTGTTTCCTCAATGAAGCAGAGCTTTATCACTGCCGCTGGTAGGGCATATCACGGTGGTCTCATTCCAATTTTTTTAGCCCAGTTGCACTTGAAACTTTTGCTGTTGTACCAATGTTGGCTGGGAAGAATGGTCTCCACAGGTGTGTAGTGTGGTATAAGTCTCGTGCAACAGAAATCCAGGAAAATACTAGTGATGAGGGATGTTTGTAGTGATTGCTGAGTGATGCTCTGACCTTCTCTCACCTATCTGGTATATGCAGGCTACATTAGAGTGATGAGTTTAATGCAGCTTTTAGAATCCGCAAGTATCAGAAGTCACAAAGTGCTGTTCTTCACATAACTCAAGCAACTTATCTGAGCTATGCTCGCTGAAATAAGCTACGTTTAGAGCATTGCTGGTATGGTATGGCTGTTTCTTTCATGCAGAGCTGCCTACAAACTCTAACCAAACAAACTGCAAATTCCATGTGGCTTTTGCTGGAGTGAGAGCCCTCTTGTTACACTGAACATGTTAAGTTTAATTTGGGTGCTCTCTGGGCTTGTAAAATCCTTCATAAAACAAAAACTTTAAGAACAACATGCAGGAGTTTTGTTTCTCTGAGCAGCCTTTAACCCATCAGTGTTTCATCTTTTTGTTCACAGAATGGTTTGTCTCCGTTGCACATGGCAACACAAGGAGATCATCTAAACTGTGTTCAGCTTCTGATTCAGCACAACGTGCCTGTAGACGACGTCACTAATGACTATCTGACTGCGCTGCATGTTGCCGCCCACTGTGGCCACTACAAAGTTGCCAAGGTTCTCTTGGACAAGAAAGCTAATCCTAATGCCAAAGCACTGGTGAGTACACCGTGGGTTACTATTCACAGCTAAACATTTCTTCCAAAGTTGCAGTGAGACTTATTTGAGAGTTATTTTCTGCCTGCTGATGGCTGACAGTGAGGATCTGCTGTATTGCTGCAGCCCAAGAGAGGATGCTCAAGGTCCAAAGTGTTAATAATGCATCGTGTAATTGGAGGAGACCTTTGCTTACAGACAGTCAACAGTGATTTATGAATTTCTAGTGTAACTAGGGCAGTTTTGCCTCCTGGTAGCTTGTTATGATCTGAATACATGAAGTAGCTGTAGATGTAACTGCTGCAGTTTTTAGTATAGAGGCAATTCTCACTTTCTCAATGTTTGTAAAGAGAAAATAATCAGCAATGCTTAAAACTGAGAGAATTTTTATTAGGTCTTAAATCTGTGAAACAGTAAAATGTAGGAATGAGTTACATAACAAAAATCTGTGATATTTTATAATTATGTCAATGGAATCACATGCCTTTCTACTTTAAAAACAACTCCAGCAACAAAAACTTAGTGTAACTAAACTGCATAGAAACTGAATGCATTAGTGCATTTTGTTCAAAATTGTACTTGCAATCCATTGTTTTTAAAATGTCTTTTTGATTTGTTCTTTAATAACTGTTCCAAACAAATGTACGTTCTGACAATTGGGTTGACTGTTGGTTTCACAGCCTGATGCTAATAACTCATTCAGCTCCTGAAATATGATGTGAGGTCCTGAAACCCTCACAAGCCAGGTGGGACTGACTCTCTTGCGAACAGCACAGGCTCCATAGATTTCCTTCCCTCAGCCCCTCTGTTTTTTTGTGTCAGGTCAACCTGTCATCAGGTGCCTTTTGTCAAGGTATTATGATATATGGGGTTAGTTCACTATAATCAGCAAGTGGGGAGGCTTGCAGGCATGTAATTTTTATTTTTGCCTTCTCAAATTTCTTCTAAATCTTTTAGTGTTTCCTTTTATCTTGTCCTGATGCCCACTCAGGATGATTATGTAGAAGGAGCATGAGCGCCGTATCTGGAGCTGGAGCTCACCCTTCCCTGAAACACATCTGAGCATCCCTGGGACATTGTCCACTAACAAGGGGAGAGCTGAGAGGTGCTCACGCTTAACTGGAACAGACAATTGCACTGCCCTCACGTGACAAAACCATACGATATTCTTTACTATATGGCAGGTAAAAAAAGCTAGTTTTGATCAGATTTGAGGGACCACTTCTGACAGCTGTTTTCAGAATTGTTTTGCAAGGGCTTTTTTGATGCATATACAGAGCGACATCAGCATTCTGTGCACTGATGTTGTTGTAACAGTCACGGATGCTCTGGACTGCTTATTTTCCTGTTTTACTTGTTTTCTGTTGTATCATCTCATGCCAAATAAGATGGTAGTTTTAAACATTCACTCTGCTGCGCATGCAACTTTTTTATAAAGGAGGGGACAAAATTATTGTAATTACAGTAAGTTGGCAGATAATGCATTAAATAACAGAGCTAAGAATAGTTTAGAAGAGGTTCCAAATTCCAGATCTTGTAAAGGTGAAGTACTTTGGTTTTTTTTAAACAGCAGCTCTTAAACCAAAAAACCCTAAGCCCCCCAAAACCCTCCGACACACACACACACACAATCCAGTCAGTTAATACTGAATATCCTTAAGCAAAAATTAAGCTTCTTGATAGTTTTATGCAAACTGAAATTAAAAAAAAAAATTTCTTTATTGGAGTGGGAAATATACTGCATAATTAAAACTGGCTGTACGAAATACATATTTTTAGAAGGTTTTTCTCTTTTACATGAACAATTTAGTGAAGCCAAAACAAATATGGGAGGTTTTTTGCTAAAATAGAGGAACGTTTTCTGTGAATTCCATACCCCATTCTACTTTTTAATGACAGACGTGCTATCAAAAAGTATATTCTTTCTCATTTACAGAATGGTTTCACACCTCTTCACATCGCCTGCAAGAAGAACAGAATAAAAGTAATGGAACTTCTTCTGAAGCACGGTGCATCCATCCAAGCTGTGACTGAGGTAAGAAGTGGTCTTTTTACATTTGTCTTTGTTTTTCCTACGCAATTCACCATAACTGTATTGTTTATTTTTTTTATATTTCTGAAAGAGCATGTACTACCATTCAACTCAACAATCGTTTTCAACTCGATATTACCAAATAATAGAACTGAATAATAAAGGTAATTGCCCTAACGGGTCACAACACCCAAACAATGTATATACTTTGGGAATATAGTAGGGATAACAAGTGAAACATAACAGATTTTAAAACATTTTATAAACTTTTTTTTTTTAAAATATCTATCATTTCTGATTTTCACCTGTAATTTCCTGCACAGACAATGAAATTCACCCTGTTAAGGAGATCAAGGTGAAGACTGTGCTTCATTCAAGTCCTATTTTGGTAGCTGGTTTAATTTGCAGACCTTGTTTTGGCTTTCCACACAGCAATGATATTCACCCACCATCTCGGGTCATCGCAAATCAGTTAGACAGAAATCAATATGCTGTTACTTCAATCAACATGAGATGGTCTGCACCCAGTTATTTAGAGATTAATGAAGTATCTCCAGAAAATTTGGTACTTGTGTGTGTACTCTACTAAGGTAGGAGGAAAGGTCACATATATGAATGTGTGATCACTGACAAAGAAGCCAGGTTACGAAATGATAAACAATTTAATTGATTAAACAAGATACAGCTGGGATCAGTTCACATCCCCAAAATGGAGTTTCATTCAAAACATGGGGTTTTGTTCTAATTATTCCGTAGTAAATCATATAGCTCCCTTCTGGCTTTCTTGAGAGAGAACTGAGCCTGCCCTTGCTACAGCTCACAGATCTCCAGACTAGGTTTTAAAAATCATTTGGCTTATAGATTCAGCTTGCAGAGTCTAATTTGAAGTCATGTTAGCAAATGAGAGGTGCAAAGAGAAACTTAACAGGAGAGATGCTGTATCTCTCTTCCTTATTAGTCAGTCACTGTGGAAGTAGAAAAAGTATCTTTTTAACTTTATTCCTTTTAAATACAAATAATTAAAAGAATGCAAGCAACAGCAATACTTAACTACACCGTCTCGTGTGAGTAAACCAGGTTAACAGTCTGATCTGTACCATCTAAATTGCTTGTTCAAGCAAAAACTTTCCAAAACAAGAGCTCTTCCTTTACATCCTGTTGCCTCACCATGATCTCAAACCACGTTTGACTGCATTTATTGAGATCCATCACTGTACTTTACTGTAGGGGTCTACTTTCTTGCCTGCCTCTTTCACTGCCCGTCTGTGTGGTAACAGCCTTTCAAGGCAGAATTAGGAGCTGGTACTTAGCATCCATACCTAAGCTGCTATTTCTCTAGTAGGAAAGAAAGGTTATATCTGACCAGCGAAACAAATTGGCCAGAAAACTTGGCAGTATTCCTTCCTGAGGAAACCTGAGGCTAAAAAAGTGTTGGCTGTGAGATCTAAATAAACAATGCAAATGTAGAGAGAGGAAACCATACCAAATGTCACAAATAGCCGTTGTTGCACATAAATGGTTTATTAAAGGTAATGCTTATTGCCTTTTCTATGGTAAATTCTGCTTTCCAGGTAGATTCCATACTTCCATGTGTAGATACTGCACCTGTTTTTTTCAGCCGCAAGCTTGAATCTCTGCAGTATGAGTTAGTGTTTATGGTTAAATATGCCACACATGCATTGTGTTTCCTGCAGTCTATTATTTGAAAAACATTTACTAAATTATGTGAAACAGGGAAAAGAAATTACATACTCAACCAGTTATTCTGCTTTCCTGCTCATTTTTGTTATTATGCATGAGAAAGGAACAAAAGGGTGTTATCCTCACCTCTACCCTCCTGGGACATGTGTATATCTGTGGGGAAGCTGCCTAAATCAGAGGATTTCCAGAGATCCACCGATCTTTCTCCTTCTCCTGGTAGCAAAACTCCCATCTGCAGCCTCTGGCGGACAGTTGCTCCAGCTGTGCAGAAGCAGCTGTAAAGAGGCTTTAGGGTAATGCTACTTGAAGAAATATTAACTATTGATTGGATTTCTAAAGTGAAATCCTTGAGGTCATGCCCTGCTAAATGACTGCTCCCTTTCTTCCCCTCCCCTTCTCCCTCTCTCTCTTTCTCTCCAGCTGGTCTTTTATACCTTGTATAAGGGCAATGGTACAGATTTGTGATGGTGCCACAAGGTCCTGAGGGAAGGGGGAAATCTCTTTAGCCTGTGTCATCTGTGTCTGTGCCTCTCTGGCTGGATGCCACAGTTTTGAATTCCCTTTCTCCTAGAGAAACAGTAGGGATGGAGCTCACCACTGAGTTTAATAGGCCTTTTTGTTCACCCAAAAGCAACAGGATTTAGTGGGGACAATGGACACTGCATCTTTTTTTGCATTAGCTAAACATTCCAGAAAGTCTTATCTTTGTACCAGGAATACTTCTACCCATTTTTTTTTTTCCTGGTTCAAAATAATGTTTAGCAAAAACTTAGGGAAGAAGTCTTGCTTTTAGCAATACTTGATTTTAGTTGATGAAGAATTACCAAAACCCTGGAAGGTTTTTATGTTTGCTCATCAATCATACTCATAGGTGTTTCCAGTTCTGTGTGCCCTTTAGCCCTGACAAACTAAAAACCACATGTGCATGTGTTTTCGAGAAGATGAGATCCTCTCAGAGGAGCAAGCATTTAGGTTTACTTACTTCAGAAAATCTTATTTTTTCCCTGTGGCATTCTTGTAAAGGAGTGTGGAAGCAGGTATTTAAGTTCAGATTTGGTTTGATTTTCAGTCGGGCCTCACTCCAATCCATGTTGCTGCCTTCATGGGACATGTAAATATTGTATCGCAGCTAATGCATCATGGAGCATCACCCAACACTACCAACGTGGTGAGTAACAGGTTTCTTCTCAGCATGGCAGAACTGTGAATGCATTATAACATCTGGGAGCAGCACTGTCATGAAGTGCCCAGTTCTGGTGTTCACCACCTACCTCTGCAGCAGCCCTGGGCCATGGGAAAGCACAGCCGGCTCCCATTTGGGAGGTGCTTGGCAGGTGGAAGAAACTTCAAAAGAGGCTGACCTGTATTCTCTTTATTTTCTGAAGCGAAGAGTGAGAACACATACTGTAGCTTCTCATACGCAGTTTTTGAGATGTGTACTTGACTGTTGAGCACTGTTTTCCTAGGACCCCGGGGGCTTACCATTTAGGGGAAGTTGTGCTGTTATCAACAGATTGCAGCAGATTGTCGGGACATATTGCCTGTGTCCGCGCAGCCGTGCAAATGGGCTCTTCTGCTGGATGTGCACTGTGTGCCCCAGGGCTCCCAGGGCATGTGTAAAAACTGAAGTCATTGTTAGATGGGCATTTGAAACTTGGGAAATGGGAGGAAAGTAGAAGCTTGTAGATTCTTTTTAGCACTTTGGCTTCAAAATCTCCCTTTTACCTTCCATAATATGTGCAGTTGGAAGACAACTTCTTATTAAAGTCTTAATCTGCTAATGCTACTAGATTAGATGAAAAAGCAACACCAGTTGTAAATTAGTAGGTGTTTGTACCTGAAGACATATTGATGTCCAAAAATGTAGAAAGCAGTTTCCCCTCCTGAATTTTTTCTGGTTTCTTTGGATTTGTATTTCATTAAGTCCATGAAGCCTCACACTAATGTACTCAGTAATGATATTTTTTTTTCTCTCGTTCACCCATCTTGGTGCTTGTCAGATAACAAATGGTAGTGGGGGGCACAGGGCACGGCAGGAGGAAAGCCAAATGTAAGTGTATCTGAATATATAAAAAAAAAAAGAAATGAACTTTTTGTTTTACTAAATTAGGCTTTATTTAAATGGAAGTATTTTTAGCACTATCAGTAAAATGCTAGTAAATATAAAATTTGCACTGCCTCTTTTCAGCAAAAGAGTAATGACAAAGGCACTGTTGTGTTGGAAAGCTGACCCTGAAATAAATTGCTTTGCAGCATAAGGCTAAGAGGTCAAATATTGACTTAATCTCCCATTTTGCTCACAGACAACTACTACAGAATATTCTAGCGGAGATTATTCTGAACTGGGTCACCAGTATTTTTGTATTTCTGAAACATGTTGGAGTTTGTTTTTCCTGCAGTGTATTCTTAATGATATTTTGGTTTTGCTGCTGTGTGCTAGAGAGGAGAAACGGCGCTGCACATGGCTGCCAGAGCTGGCCAGACAGAGGTCGTTCGATACCTGGTACAAAATGGAGCTCAGGTGGAGGCCAAGGCTAAGGTAAGGTGATGGTTAAGGTGTAATAACCCTAGATTGTCTATAGTTAAAGCAAGTAACCACATTCATCTTGCATGTGTTTTTTGGGAAGAGAAAGGAAGATGAAGCCAAGGGCCTTGACATAATGACAGCTGATATTTTGTTAGGTGCTCTCTTACTGTAGTTATGAGTGATCTGTAGCAAGAGAAGGTAGGAGATGTCAGTTGATACCATGACCATTTCTTCATCAACTTTTAATAGAAACTGTTCTGTCTTTGAGGAGTTTTGTTTTGGGGTGGGAAACAAGGAGGGAGAGGAATGCCTCAAACATGCTTTTATTTCTGCAAAACTGTAAACCCTGTGCTGCTAGTGTCTCCTGTTATGCCCATAAAGTGTCAGACTGTATCCATTCAAAAATAGTTATACTTTTAAAGAACATCTCCTGAAGTATGGAAGCACAGTAAGGGGATGTAGCATAGGGCTGGAAAGAAGGAAGAGACCCTGTAGAAACAGTTGCAATTGAGGAAGACAAGAAAAAATAAATGCTCAAGAGCCACTGAAGAAACATAAAAAATTATGGAAGTAGAAGAGTTCCAGGAAACAGGTAGGGGAAGGACATAAATGGGTGCAATGAATAGCAATCTTAGTAAGTAAAACCAGGAAAAGTCCCCCCTTCTGCCTCTAAACAGCAATTAAATTAATACAATTTCAAAGAAATTTGTTTGTCACTGTGGAATTATCATCTGTGAATTGGCTCACAAATAGAGTTACTAGTAAGAATATCTACTTATAAGGAACTCTGACTAAATATTTATAGCAGATACTTTCCATATCTGCAAACAGTCTGACAGTAGAAGTGAATCATGTGGTGTGTAAATCTCCCAAGACAGCCTTGAAAGTGAACAGCTCGTGCTCAGAAGCACAGTCATGCAAATGTTTTCTAAATAATTTCACACAATGAATTAATTTGTGCAAACTTCCGTTGCCTGTGATCAATTTGTTATCACAAGTAAGAACTAAATATAAGTAATACATTATACATCAGCCGTCAGAAGTTTGTGGGAAACAGGCATGAACTGGAAATGCTTAAGAACCATAAAGGCTCTCTACCAGTCAGAGGAGAATTTCCATGTAGAGAAGCAGCATTTGCATCCTGATGCTCTCTCATTCTAAATTCCAAAGGTGTAAAATCGGTGTTGTAGGATGGGCATGGGCAGAAGTCTCCCTGGCAGAGAACAGCCTGAAATACTCTGCTGCAGGATGTGGGGTAGCAGTGCTCCAAAGGTAGGAGGTTCAACAGGGGAAACTGGAGAAAGAAAGAGGTTTGAATATATCTGTAAGGAACAGGAAAAAATAAGGTCATGGGCTTAGTTGGCCATACTGTTGCGATAGCGTGCTTAACCGTAAGATTGTACAACTGAGAACGGGGAGGACAAAAATACAAAACCAAATAACGAAAAAGGAAGAATTAGCTATTGGATACTCAGAACAAGGTCACAGCCAACCACAATATTTTCACTAAGGAAAATAAATAAACAATGAGACTCATGATAGGGCAATGTCTATACTTAGAACTACTAGAATTACTTTGTCATTTTCTCACTGCTCATTCAGAACAGTGGATTTCAGCACTGTGCTTTTCTTCAGTTACATCCACTGTAAAGTTATCTGCAAAATACCAAACAAATCATTCACCAGTAAAAAAGCATGAAATACGATACTCAATGGAATTTACAAGTCAATAATATGCTAAGGACCTCAGGTTATTCCAAACAACTGCTTGAGTTGTTAAATGTTGATGGGAATCATAAGAGATCAAGATGTGAGGAACAGAGCTGTGCATTCACTGCATTTTAAGAAACATCTCAAGTTCAATGGGAAACTGAATGCACCTTAGTGGCAAAGTAAAGTGAGGCAAATCCAGATTAAGAAAATTGATCAGTTCATTTATTGTTATGGATTATGTACCTGTCTGGAATACTTTGTGATACATCAAAAAAGCCCAATATATCTTTATTATATGACAAAGAGAAAGCCAGCGTGCATTATTCTCTAGGTAAGACCTCAGTAGAATTAATGCTCTTCTGCAAATTTGAAAAGCAAAAGAATCTGAGTAAATATTTTCTGTCAAAATACGAACATTAGTTTTCTTACATAGGACTGCGTTGTTTCCTTTGTGTTTAGGATGACCAAACACCACTGCACATTTCTGCTCGACTGGGAAAAGCAGATATAGTACAGCAGCTGCTGCAGCAAGGAGCATCTCCAAATGCAGCTACGACGTCTGGCTATACCCCCCTGCATCTTTCTGCTCGAGAAGGACATGAAGATGTAGCTTCTGTCCTTTTGGATCATGGCGCATCCTTATCTATCATTACCAAGGTAAGGGAGTTGCAAAGGTGATAGCTTCAATAGTAAGATATATGAGTAGTAAATGCTGCTTGTGAATTAAATGCTGCAAGAGTCATACACACAAATAACGTAAGAACGAGCTACATTTTGTTAAAAGGGCGCAAGCTTCATACTTTTACCTCAGAGTCAGATGTATACCGTATCCCAGTGACCAGACATGCATTTTCTCAGACTCAAAGGAATGCAGGGCAGAAATTCCTGGCGGGAGTAGATAAGCCGTTACCCAGCCTTGTCCTTGGGTCTTTGTGGGTGTGAAGAAAGGAAGTGACTCTTCCCTTTTTACAGTTATTACAATGCAGATAGGGCTTTGCCTTGCAAGCGAATGCCTCCAGACCTGCCAGGGCAGTTGGGAAGCTGCAGACTTGCAGCCTGTAATCAAGACTATGTAAGGGAATGGATGGAAACAGCGGCATCCTTGTAGTTCAGAGAAAACCTTGCCCGGAACAAGAGTGCACAAGCCTGCTGTATGACTGCTTTCTCTTACAGAAAGGATTTACTCCGCTACACGTGGCTGCAAAATATGGGAAAATTGAGGTAGCCAACCTCCTGCTTCAGAAGAATGCATCTCCTGATGCTTCTGGAAAGGTAGGAACGGAAGAAGCCACTGTCACTTGCACAGCAAATATCTAAATGCACATAATATTCTAATAATATCCTTCTACCTACTTACTGTCACTCTCATATCCACAGCCTGGATTTAACTGGAATGGGCTTAATGTAATAATCTAGTCCCTGTTGGGGCTGCCAAGAATCAGCAAACTCTTAACAAAAGTGAATTATTGTCATTAATTTGCAACAAAATTGTGTCCTCTCTGTACCCATCCAGGGGAACAGAGACAAACCATACCCCTGCCTTCCTGCCCAGGCTACTTACAGTCCTTATCGGAGGATTCAGGCGGCTGGCTCTGCTCCCCCAGGTCTCATGACAGGGGGCAAAGCCCAGCAGCACCTCAAGCTTTTTAAACCAGCCCAGCCTGGATTTTTACAGATCCAAGGGACAGTTTACTTATCCACTGCAGTAAAAGAAAAACATTGCTGAGGATGTGACCTCAGGGTCAAAATTCCTTACCTGCTCTGTCCTGGGGGCAGCACAGATATGTGCTTCTCTGTTCATCTTCCCTGGGAAAAGTGAAAAGGGCTTTCATAGCTCAGTAAAGATTTTCAAATCTCTGTTTTAGTTGTTGATTCCAAAGCTACTAAAGACTCTGGACACATGAATGAATAACAAATCTGTTTTTTCACCTTATCTACTTGGGTTGTCCAAACTCTTAAATTTTCCCTGGAGAGGATCTGTAACAGCACTTGTTTGTTCTGCATGTGTTTTTAGAGCGGTTTAACACCACTGCATGTAGCTGCACACTACGATAATCAAAAAGTGGCACTCCTACTGTTGGACCAGGGAGCTTCACCTCATGCATCTGCCAAGGTACAAGTACCGGTCGCTCTCGGGGAACAATACCTAGGCTTTTGGTGTCACTTTATTCCCTGTCTACCTCTGTTCTTTCTAGACTGTTTATGCTCATTTACCTTGTTTATTAATTTCTCACAACCACATAAGGCTGTTAGAATAATTCTGCAGGTAAATAAAATAGCAGTAAAAAAGCAAATATAGATGTAGAAGCATTTAAAATCTCTAGTTTAAATAAAGGTCAGTCTTGGCAAATACTGAGCCTTGCTTTCACTTGTCCAGTCTCCTCAGTACCTTCTCCAAGCCAGCCAATTTTATATCATTGCATCTTAACATCTGTACAGGACAAGCTTGGAGTTAATGCCTTGCTAAGCGGGGGTGGCTCCCCTGCATTGCGCTACAGAATGACTTTTGAGGTGTGATACATTTCTCAGTACAACGCATGTGATTATTAATGTGCTTTACAATACTTCTACCATAGCGTAAGCGGACTGGAGAGAAAATAAAAAAACAGTCGCGGCCCTGCTTTGATTGCAATTTACTATAGGCAAGACAACACACAGTGTAAGACTTTAGAGGATGTGAAAAAATGAATATTTAAATATGTTCTTGTTCTGAGTAGAAGAAAGAATTTAGAGAAGCTTAGAAGTGTCTGTATCTTTTGTAGATCCCAGTTTTAAGTATGGATCAATAATCTATAGTTGGACAGCAGCAATGAGTAAAACAGGGTGGAAGCATAGGTAGGTTCAAGCAGGATAAGTGCAGTGTAAATACCCCAGCTGAAACAACCCAGGTACGTTCCTAAAATCACTAGAAAAAAACACTGTGGAAAAGGGAGAGCTAGTAGAAAAGCCAGTATTGTAGATAGACAGCTCTCCTTGGTTGCCTTCCTCTCACACATGGCTGAATACAGCCATAACACTAGGGCCTTCTGCATGGCTAAAGAAGAGGATGAAGTCTGTCATACATGATAGGTCCCAGCGCTTGGAGTGCAAAAGAGAAGAAAGTTAAATAAACATGGACAGCCAGCAGCAACGGCACAGCCTAAAATCAATAATGTCGATAGTGGCAATCTGCCAGAGCGGTGCCCCAGGAGGTGAACTGGATTGATCTTTGATCTTTTACTGCTGCAACACAGCACCCTTAAATGCCATTGTGGGGAAGAAAGGGCCTTCTGAAGGGGATAAGACACTGACCCACTTTTCACTGAAAGAAACTGCCAGTGGGAGCTGTGTGTCCTGTAGAGGCCGGAATTGCAGCACCTACTGCCCAGGGCTTGGGAAGCCCGAACCAAGGTGGAAGCACTATAGACTATGGTATATTATTAAACAAACTCATGTGTCTGGTCTCCTTAGCTTCCCCTTCTGTAAGAGAATGGTTTTGCAGCTGCCACTTCAGGCCTTCAAGTGTCTGCTGTAAGTCTTCCTAAAAGCAAGCATTTGTTAGTATTCTGCAGCGAGCCATAGCAACGCTGAGAAGAGCATCAGGACTAAGTAAAATTAATGGCATGTTTGTTGCTTTAGGCACCCACTGTGCAGTCATCTGAAAGAAGATGTTGATAACAGCAGATTATTTCCCATTTATTCTGTAAATGTTGTCTAATAAGTGAATGTGTTGTGTCATATTTGATCACTGGCTCCAGAGTTAGTTTCATCAACATTTGCTTTTCCTGTGACACTCCTGTCTTTGACACTGATCTTAAGACTGGCTCAATAGCCTGGCCTGGCAGCATTTGCCTTGAAGAGTCATCAGTGAAAGGGTGTGGGAAGTGGCCATGTCAGAGCACAGCGCAGTAATAAAAACAGTTATTCTGATAAACCATTCTTCTTTTTTAGAGACTAAAATCAGCCTTGTGCCTAATTTTAATTTGACATCCACCTTACAACGCTTCTCTTCCTCTCTCCCCTGCCTCCAAAGCCTCAGTTTGTCTTTCATCTTTAACCTTTTTCTCTTTTAACCTCTTTTCAGTGGCAGGGAGAATAACCCCTTCTATACTTCTCTTTGCTTCTGCGTCTATGTGTAGTGATAGAGAAACCACCCTTATCATGAAGAGGAGATGCAAACTGAGACTAAGCTGAGTTTCAGCTTTTATTTTTCAGCTCTTTTTTGGCAACCTGCTGCTTTGTGTTCCACTGAAAGCAATGTATGCCGATTTCTGAGGACAAGACTTGAAAATTACATTTGTTATTTCACAAAATATACATGAGCTCAATTTAAAATACACAGAATTTAGGATATGTGCAGGATTTAGCACGTAGGGTTTAGGATTTAGTAGGTGCTTATGTGGCGATGGCTGTTTTACGTGTCAGTCTTGTGCAGGAAGTCTAAGGGAGAGGATTGTATCTGTTTTTCCTGAGGCATTTTATCTTCAAAGTGAAAATTTAATGGCCATATACTTCTCTTATTCACTGTGGCACTGTGTTTCCCAGGTGTCGCTATGAAATATCTTTAGCATCTAGGGTCTGAACTGAATCTGATTTGAATTTTGAAGAGTACAGAACCTTTTCCATGTGGAGTTAGTGCTGTGTATTTCTCTTGCTTCCAGATTGCTATGAAAGCTCTCTTGTAATAATTTCTTTGCCCCTGTATATTTATTCTTTGCTCCTCCCTGTGTCTGTTGTGACCTGCCCTCCCGTCTAGTCCAGCCCTGCCGCCCCGCAGGGCACTGCCCAGCCAGGTGAATTCTTTGTGCCTTTAGATAGATTTTACTGGCTTGTGTAATCTGAGATGTGCGTGGTACTTATGATACCAGACAAAATGGTTTATGCAGCTACGGTCTCATCCCCCTCGACCTTTATATGTGTACACGTTTCCCATTTTCTTTAAAATGAGGGCTAATACATTTCTGAAAAACAGAAAGTTCTTGATTAAACAGGCATCACAGTCTGTATGAAAAGCTGGCCATACCTCAGTTAATGTTTTGGTATTTGCGTGCTAATCAGTTATTCTTAATTAATCTATTTTCTGCCAAATCTATCCTTTTCATAATTATAACATTTTATCATACAATAGATACTGCATTTTTCTTTTTAGTAGTGGGCTTACTAAGTACATATTGGAGGAATTAAAAACTAAAGAATGCAAGACTCTAAAGTTATGTGCTTTATTTTTCCCTTGATCTGAACGAAAAGAGCTTGTTAGTAAGGTTAGGTTAAATGCTTCAAGAAAGGCCATATTTCATGTACATAATGCTTTCATTCACACTAGGAAATGGGAAAAAAACCCAAACAGTAACAGCTGTTCCGAGTTATGAACACGCATCCTCCTCTTCTGTTTGTTAAAGATTTTATGTACATTTAAGGAAAAAGTAGCAAATGTCTGTGAAATAAAACTCAAATTCCTATTGCTATAGGTGGGGCTCTTCTGAACAGATGTATTTTTTTTTCCAAATTTGAAAATTTCTTTCAGAATCCTCCTATTCAGCAGTACTTTCAAAACCAGGTTGCTTCAAGGTCTGATAACATTAATTTGTAAAACTAGTAAATATTGTGTTTTATTACGTTTGACAGAATTTTTAGCACTAATGACTTGTTTTCATAGAGTTGGGTAGGTACAGGCAAGTGATTTATCACGTTGTTTAATGTGTAGCTTGCAATGAAGTGCTTTCTGTTGACAGAACGGCTACACGCCGCTGCACATCGCTGCCAAGAAAAACCAGATGGACATAGCAACTACACTGCTGGAATATGGTGCTGATGCCAACGCTGTAACCAGACAGGGTATCGCCCCTGTACATCTTGCCTCTCAGGACGGCCACGTGGACATGGTGTCATTGCTTCTGACTAGAAATGCTAATGTAAATCTCAGCAACAAGGTAAGCGTTCCCCCTGCTTGGTGTTAAGGCAATAAACAAACGTGGTGGTGAGAAGGATAGGGGCCTGCAAGGCAGTTTTGTGTACCGTGATTCTGCAGTTTTTGAAAACCTCTGGAGGTGTTTGAATACGCATCATCAGTAGTTCTAGCATGGCGAGCAACATGCCGTGTCACACTCAGTGAACTGTATTTTGCAGTACCCAAGTTTTGATGATAACACGTGCTGCAAAGGAACTTATTAGTCCATCTTCCTTCCACGTTATGCTAGTCTGCCAAAACATGCCTGGAGAGAAAATGTCTTCCTCCCCTCAGCGGTTAGTGGGGTTGGCATGTGTCATTTATGTGTCTCTAGATATGCCTGCCCATTAAAAAATGATAACGACTAAGTTGTTAGGAGAAGCTGCTTTTTTTTAAATGGGATAACAGCAAGCTCATCTGAGATTTTGTTCATTAATATAAGTGATTCTTCCTCCTCAGGGGATGCTCCTTAGAGCACAGTGACTTTCGGTATAATTTCTCCTGCGGGCAGGAAAGGGAAGTTGGTATATTTTGTTTTCTATATGTATGAAGTTGTAGGCTATTAAGTCTGCTGTATAGTAATTCTTCTAGCAAATGTGCAGTCTTAATTCTTTAAATGCCCCACTAGGTATCCAAGATGTTGTAAAGTGCAATTTCAGTATGGATTTATGTAGCCAAAGTAGGAAGGCAAGAGACACATTTTTCATAGAAAATATTTCTTATTCTGAGCAAGTAGAAAGGCTCAGTGTCCTCTGAGGCTGTGGGTGATGCTGCACAGGGCTGCTGTGTATTCCTGTTTCTAATTTGTCAGTTTGGTTGTGCTTGGGCCCTCCTTCAGGAGCCTTCTCTTGCAGATGTTGATTTCCTCTTTTTTTTCTCCTGGTTTCAATCAAGTATGTGGGCTTATGCGGTGCAGGATGGACGTTATGTCCCCACAGGGCAGTTTATCATGTAGACGTTCTGTATCACACTGGCCATCGTGGTTTTGCTGCTAAGGCTGATATAGAGAGCATGATTGCAGCAGCTTGGCATTTTGATTCAGTCCCACCAGAGGTTAACACTACCTGCAACATCCTTCAATCTGTTCCTGTGCAGTTGTAATCTCTAGTTTCTTATTATAGTGATAACACCATCTTTAGAAAATAGTTGCCCTGGACTCAGTGTTGCACATTTACTTTGAACTCAGCACCTATATTTAAAGCCAGATATAAATTTAAAGCACGCTAACTTTTGACTGTTGCAATGGGAATAAAAAGAGCATTTGTTTTCTTCAGGAGCCACAGAATGGTTGGGAGACAAATACTCAGAGCCCCAGTGTGGGCACTGAACACTTACTATATTTGTTTAGAAGGTTTGGGCCAAGGTATCCTGGCTCCTTTAGGTGACTTGCAGTTGGTTACTGTTACATATTTGTGTAATGCGACCCACCTAAGCTTCATGATCATCAGGACTACATGTTCAAGTGCAGTACAGTGGGATGTACTCAGCAGCTACTGCCTTTGGTAGCAAGTGGACTGCGAACACGAGTTTGGGTTCAAAAGTAGGAAACTTAGCAAGTGTTTCTGCCTGATGTGCCAGCCGCTGCTGCCTGCTCTTCTGTCACCAGTGCTAAAGGCAGTAGGAACAGGAAGAGAGAAAAAGAACTGTAATTTGCAAGTAAAGGATATTATTTCTCATTGCTAACAACATCCCCTCAGTGGTTTCTCCCCTCTACCCTTTTTACCTGAGGTCTTGTATGTGATAGAAAGTTGCATAGCTTTCTGAGGTTTTAAGGATTTTAGCTCTCGAGTCTCAGATAAGACAAATATTGAGCTATCCAAAAAGTGAGTATGTCAGTACATGTTGTCTAGTAAGTCTGTATACTCCCTGGGCAGAGAGAAATGCACCTGATCTCACAGAAATGTAGTTTTATCTTGTCTGTTTGTGTTTGAAAGGGATTTAAAAGGTAAAGGTAAATCCGAGTGAATGTTATGTCTAGAAAACTTGCACAAGTGTGAACAATAATTCAATATTTCTTTTAAAACCTTTTTCTAAGGAAGTTAATTAACTAGGAGGTAAAAAAATACTATGAGACTTTTCCTTAAAGTGCTATAATTTGCTGTCCCACATTGAACACTGCATGAAGAAATGTTCCTGGTGTAAAAGAAACATTATCTTCCCAGCTTTCGAATTGTACTTTCTTGCAAGTCAACAAATATGATTAGGAAGCACTTTACACGGTGAAAGTGGAATTTTATAATTTCTTTAAAATAAGTAGGATGTTTCGAGTCCTACTGATACCTGACTTTGCATTTTAGTATTCACGTAACTCTTCTGAAGATTCTTACTTGTTGCTTCTAATTTACAGAGCGGACTGACGCCACTCCACCTGGCTGCTCAAGAGGACAGAGTCAATGTAGCAGAGGTTCTTGTTAACCAAGGTGCTGCTGTTGATGCACAGACAAAGGTACAAACACCACTGTCAACATGTATTATTTCTGTTTAGGGAGGCATGAGCCTGTAGACTGGACTAGTAATCGATTACAGGGTGAAACTGAGATAACAGCAGACAAACATCCCTTGTAACAGAGTATTATAGAATATATTCTGAAAACTGGAGATATGTAAACTTGAGCATTTAGTGTTATGCTCGGTCTTTGAGCAGTAATCTTATTTCTTGCCAAATATTTAGATCAATACAGATTAAGATTGTATTGTACTATTGTGTTTCACTAAAGGTAAGTGGGATCGATCCGTTTTTTTATGTAAGGGAACTTCCAGGAAAGCTTGCGCTCTCTCTTCAGAGAGTCATATAATCTTTCACCACATGCATATTCTCATCTGCTTTTGGTATTTTTTTACACATTGCATGTACTTTCCACTCAGCTGACAACAGAAAGAAAAGATAGGAGAACTGTTACTTAAAACCTCTGTATTTACAGCAAGAGAAACAACGTGAATGCATTGTAGGCGTTTCTGGCTATTAAGTGGTTAATAATTTTTCCCATGACTTAAGAGACTTTATGAAATGAAATTGTCTCTTTACTCTGAGCTGATACTACATAGCCACCCATAAACATGATTTTACAAGTAAAGCCATTGTTCGTTTGTAAAGATTACCCCCTACTCCTACAGCTTGACTCAGCCTTCATGACTGGATGCCTCTGAATTTCTAAGCCACTTTGTTTTGCAAAGCACAGTGAGGTGAACTATTTCATCATATGGGTACATTCTAGGGAACTGACTTTTTCTCATGTCCCATGTTCAGACTAGACCATTGTTGTCCCGATGGTAAACATTAACCTGTTAGTCTGTCAGTAAATATTGCTCTATTCTAGCTTTAAAAATATTAGAGATGAAACATTTAACTCTTGAGGACAAAGTTGGAATTCTTTATCACTGTTTTCTAAAACGAAATAAATACGTGCAATGATGGTCCATTTTAACTTTACTTGCCTAAAAATAGGTTTGCCTAAAGTAAATAAGAGACCTGACTTTTCAAGGTGCTTGGGGACGCTTTTGAGACTCCAAGCAATGACACTGACCACTTCACAGTATTGGCTTTAAGAGTGATGTCGTGAGTAAATTCCAAGAGCCTGTGTATAAATGGTTTTATGTTCATTAACAGTGTATACGGTGCTCACAATTTAGTGATAACAATCTCATTGTTGATTGCACTTAGATTCTTCACGTGTTGTCTAGATTTCAGAGTCGTTCCTTTAGCTGGATGAGAAGTCAGTTGTGATCAAATACTTGGACCCTAGCTGATCAAATCAGCTAAATGAACCAAGTTTTACAATCTGATCTGTACCATTTGTGCAGAGCAGCAGCTTTCACAGCTCTCTGCTAGGTGTCTGCCACAAGCTAGGTGCTGTGCTTGCATCCCAGAAATGTCCAGGTGTGTCAGACTGTCCAGCAATATTATCATTCTGTCATCACACTGACATCTCAGCAAGGGCTGAATCCATCATCATCTCTCACTGCAGCTCAGCTGATTATAATCTATGGCAGAGGCAAAAGTCATTGTTGTGTGATTTTTCTACTTTGTAATTCCAACTGTGTCGGCTGCTGATTTCAATGGCATTATTCTGACATGAAACCAAAATAGTTCTGCTGAAATCCCAGGAGCTTCTCCAGCTTTACACTTTCGTAATGTGTCCTCAGTCTATATTTTACAGATAATTCAGTCTGGATTCTTATCTGCGAAATCATCCAGCAGCAGATGAGATCTGCCCTGGTTTATTCTTTGCCCAGTTTCTTCAGATGTATATGGTTGCCTGTCTGGAGATAGTTCCTGCCTGGTTTTGGTTTCTGTAGCAAGACATTGCAGAACCTGCTCTTTTAACTTGGTCAGAGCTGAATTGCTTCCTTGCCTGTACAACTTGTCTGTGTATGTCTTTCTCCCACTCTTTTCTGGTCCACAAATAGTAGTTGGTCTAAGGAGACACTTACATTGACAGGTGCAGGCAGTCGTGTGTCCCCTTTGCCTGATCTCCAGTGCCCAAACAGGATCCAGTTCTGGACTAGTGGCCTTTTAGTCTCATTAGCATGGTGGAAACGTCTGAGATGCTGTCACAGCTGAGAGGCAGAACACGTTTGTTGGGTCTCAGGGCCAGCCTGGCACAGTTGCACAAGCTCTGTACCGAACTTTAAGCCTGGAAGGGTGACAATGTGGTGGAGCAGGCGTATGACACACAGAAAAGGGGCTTCAGTTTCTTATGCAGAGATCTCCTCTGGGTGGAGCTGAATTTGCATCTCTGAAAATTGAACTAGTCAATAGGTAAAATCGTGCACAGGTCAAAAAAAATGCAGCCATATTTGAGTGTCTGCAGCATGAATCCTGCAATCTATAATAGTCACATAATTAAAAAAAAAAAAATAAACCAAACAAACAAAACCAAACCAAAACCCCACGAACAAAAATACAAAACAAAACAGTAAGTCCCTCATTGTTCACCTTCATTCCTCTGTTATACTAATATATGAAACTTGTGCACATTTGTTTCCATGGGACTGCCCATAGTTGTCAGGAAGTGGGGCTGGGACTCGTGGGTCAGGCAAAGCTGTGGTGTGCTTAAGCAGAACTACTTTATGCTGTAACAAATCACCTGCCTGAGAAAATGTGCATTATTTATCCCGTAGGCCTCTGTGGTGAGCAACACCTGGAGTGGCTCATCCTCCTGCTAATTTGCCCTTCTGCTGTAGGGGACTGTCTGCAAGAAGGTGCTCACATGCCTTGCAGGATGGTGTCAGAGTGAGCTTGATGTGTATTCACTGGTTTGTGTGGAGTCCCACCTGCTGGGTTGGTGTGACTAGGAGCCCTCCAGGTCACTGGGTGATTGTCTGCCAGATATCCACTCACCACCGCCTGTGAGATAAGAAAAGTACCAATGCAGTACCACGTGTTTTAGCATGCAGTAGGATCTCAAGTTCCTAAATAAAGAGCTGGCAAGCTCTGGAATTCTACAATAAAGGCAAAGTGTTCTGCTGTAAGAACCACCATACTTTCACCTCATATTCTGTGCAGGTGAAGCTTAGATTGGCTTGTAAAATAGCAGCTCTGTAGCTACAAGGTCTCTTGTTTAGATGGATTAACTGTTCTATGGGAATAAAAGGTCTGTACACGCTGCCTCTAAAACCAGAGGCACTGGGGAGCAAGATATAGCAACAGCTGAGTTGGCTTCAGAAGTGCTGTTGCTATACTTGCATTTTTGCACGATACCATCCAGCCCATCCAGTTCAGATTCATTACTTGGGGCAGAGATGTGCCCATCTGTGCCTTAAAAGTCAGTGAAGCCACACAGCTTAGAGTGGCATTATACTGGGGATCTCTGCTACCAGCAGTGTCACAACTAACCTGTTTTCTTCTCTCCATTTCACATCCATATGCTTTTGTTACCTCAGTTCTTGTGGTCTAGATGACTATTCAGTAGTCTTTTTTTTTTTTCCCCCTGTGTTTTTTCCTTTGTTTAGATTCTTTCATCATATTCCTCATTTTCCCCAGTTAAGTAAACATTGGTTATGTCCCTTTAGCACAGTATCTGTCAATAGAAGGAGAACACTTAATATCTTAGTAGGTCATTCAATTTTTTGGGTAGGGACCAATGAGCTATCATATTCCACCTCTAGTACATGTTCATTAATCATCATTTATATATAACTTCCACTCCCTGTGAAAATATCTAGAGTCTGCACTTCTGACACATGGGTGTTCTTATTCCTGCTCAGGTTCCAAGTGCCACACACAACTGGGGTTTTTTAGGTGATTAGATAGGAAGAAACATATTTTGTATCTTGAAGCTACAGCAGGGAAAAAAAAAAATCTGATACTACACAAAATCTCTTGTGTGGGAGATTAGTCTGTGTGATTAAGATCAGTTCTGGCACTAAAATTTATGAATATTTTCAAATTTGCTCTCGGACCTGAACCATTGCAGTTGTGGTTCTCTATTGGGGTGCTTTCCCTCCCAATAAATATTTTTCCCTGAACTTTGTTGTAGGAAAAGACATGATAGGAAGAGTAGCTGCTTGTTTTGAAGTCTATTTATTGGTGGTGTTATGGGATCCTTCTGGTTCTACTGCATCTATTAACTAACGAGCCTCTAATCCCAGAGCTGTGGGAATCTGTCTCAGCCAGCGCTGGAGCCTAAACAACACTGGTTTAGTGTGCCAGAACTAGTGCTTGAGAGGCCACAAGGCTGCTCCTGCCACTTGAAGATGGGATTTTGTTATGTGGTTTTAAGCCTAGCCATGTTAGCCTGAGCTCCAGCAGATGGGCCACACAAAACACCTTTTTCTAATATGCAAGAAGCAATTAACAGAATAGTAGAAAAGTAGCAACACTAAAATGCACTTCAAGTAGTGAAGCTTCAGAGCTGCTTCAAAGCCTTCACATTTAGAAAGCTTTGAAAACTTGATTTAGTGTTCATAGAAGGCACATTGGATTCCCACTGCAAAGGCAGCAGTTTTTGTCCGTTCTGGCATTACATTTTTGTGTCTGAATCTAGGTCTATTAAAGACCTGTCAGTGCTGAAACTGTGTTATGCAATAGCATGTTTAACACGAAGAATGTCCTTCTTGCACATAATATTGGGAGTTAAAGTCAATCTGAAGCCATGGCTGTGAGTGGATATTCCTTCTCTGGTGGTCGTGTTGAGTGTGTAAAAGCTATAGTGGTACATGCGGTATTGCTTTTGTTTCAGGGACTTTGTGCTGAGGGTTGGCACGAGTGAAATATAGTTTCATGGCTCAGCAGGTCTCCACATCTCACTTTTCAGCTGTTTAACCCATTGGATATTGTTATTGTGGGATACAGCATTACAATGGTGGACTGGCAGAGGAAAACTTAAGAGAGAAGAGTGCTGGTGTTCAGTTGAGGATGAAGAACGGGACGTGGAGCTTTGATCTCAGTGCAGGTCATTTTAGTCAAACAGTTGTTACACTGCACTTAGTGTTGGGCTTCTGCCAGGGGCATTGACGGTCTCACAGTCCCTGGTTGCTGACTGTCCGGAAAATAAAGCCAGTATTAAACTGTCTTTTGTTCCTGAAACTGTAGTATTGGTAGGAGATAATGGTGACTGAGAGGTCATGATGTTCTTTTGCAGGTTGAGTTGAGCCTTTTATTTCAGATTTATTCAGGGAGATTTATTCAGGTCTGCCTGCCTTGTTCTAACAGGAAGCCCATATCAGCCTGAGTGCTACAGTGATTCATAACAGCAATCCAGTTTTTCCATTGGAATATCTAATTCTCAGATGCAGAAAGAGGTAGGAAGGAGGCAGGGATAGTGGGAAGTGCTATCAAGAAGAAATGCTTTCATAAAGAACCAATGCTCAAATGCTGATCCCTTTGACATATCTTCATGGTATATTATGTGTCTCTCCTTGGCTCTTGGTACGTACTTGGTTCTTATCAAGACATTTGTGTAGACATTTCCAGCCTAATAATATGCAATAACGAACGTTTGCAAGGTACTGCAACATGTTAGGCCATGATTCAGCAAAGCAGTGAAGCGTGTATGTACACAAGGTTTGCCTGTTTCATTCAGTCAAGGCTGGACGCCTTTGTGGTCTTTCGATCTAGAACATTTTCTAGCCTTATCAACAATAATACTTTAGCTTCATTGTCTGACATTTACAGCAGAAAAACAAAAACAGAGCAGCTTGAGAATCAGCATGACTAGAAAGATGCAGTAATTCAAGCTGTTAAGATTCATGGTTATTACCAGTGGAGGACATTAAAGTAATTCACTGACATGATATACAAGGCTTATGATAATTTCCTTAAAAAAAAATCCGAAAGGCAAGAGAATAAAGGATGCTTTTTGTTTGTATGTTCCATTAGTATTGAAAAGCTCAGTATTTCTTATTTGTTGGTTTTGGGGTTTTTTTTGGTGCTTAGTCTTGTGGCTTTTGATGAGCCTTTCCCAGCTGCTAACTCCTGTATTGCTGCTCATTCTTTAAAACAGCTAGAAGCAGCACGGTAGCTGACTGCCAGAAGATGATGCATGTTAAAGCTGTATTAAACAAAAGCCCTGATTTTCTTGGAAGGAACTTTTTCTATATTAGGATGCCTACTAAATCCCTTGGTGCTTTGCCAGTAAACATAACTCTGAACCTAAACTGCTGTGCAGAAATGTGCATAACTGGGGCTGGGTTTGCTTGGTGGTTGTTTTTTGTTTTGAAGCAAAATATTTTAGCCTCCTGGACACATTTCCATACAGAGTGAAAGTAGTGAGCTCAAGTAGCCATGAGAATTACTATTTTTATAGTTAATTTGCTTGTGTAATTCCATAATCTTCCAGCCAGAGCGTTTCAGAAAAATTAACAGGATATCTGTTTTCCGTGAGGATGTTGAAATATAAATGTTATACCTTCCTGAGACAGAAACAGTTGAATGCAGGAATCTGTACTGTAGCTGAGAAGCTAAAGAGAGATCCTCTCTGGGTCTCAGGAGTTAAAATGACATTTTGCTAATTAGTTTTATTTTGACCAATGCCTTCACTACTACCATTGCTGACTATGAACATGAAAGTTGTCCTCTGGTGGCTGATGAGGTCTAACATGCCCTGTGAGATGTGACCCGCCGTGTCAGATCTGTGTCACTCTGCTGTCAGCGGCCGTGTGCTGCGTTAGGCACCGCCTCACCAAACACGGCATGACGTGGGGTGACCACAGGGTATGGCAAAATCAAAAGAAAGCTCTGGGGCCCCTCTGGGGAGTTCAGAGAGGGAACTGGGATTTTGCCACCAGGCTAGCAGGTGCCCACATCGCTCCGCAGGACTTGTGGGATGCCTGGAGCAGAGAAGCTGCCACACTTGACCAGGCCAGCAGCACCAAGATCTTTAGAGGGAGCCTCCTAAAGCTTCAGCTCTTGGACACCAAAAGCTGTAGCAGGGAGAATAGTGACCATGTCACCATGGAGATGTTAATGATTTCTACCACTCATTTGGAGGCTGAAGAGGAAAAGTTTTTACTTAGTCTCTGATTTACACATCAGACTGGTCAGGAGTGACAAAGTGCATCAATAATTACTTTTCTAGCCATTTATGAAGGCACCACATGTAAATCTTTGTATATACCATTTGTAGAGGAAATCGATGTTGTGATACAGTAAACAACAGGAGTTTGATAGCTCCTTCTTCAGTGTTACAGGCTGGGAAAAGGAACCTTTATGAAGGTCACTTCAAAGGGAAAGTTGAGATCAGATGGTCTTGGCTCTCTGATACTCTCCAGATTTTAATGTTTTAGGGTTATTAGCAGGGGGTTCCCAGCAAGTGGCCCTTGACTTTGAATTTCATCTCCCCAGTTGTTTTTGTGGTGTCTGATTTTTGTTGAACTTGCAGCTCATGTTAAGAGGCCTGTATTTTGAAGGGGGGCAAGGGAATTAGGTTCTTGTATGAGTAGGTTTCACAGCATTTTTTTTTTTTTTTGAATCGATGTTTTGGTAGTTTGGCCATGTTTTCATCTGAGTTTATCTTTGGACGTGTAGGAGCAGGGGCCTTACAAGCTGCATTTGAGGTGCCTGGCTGTGAGTACACTCAGTGTTCTGCTGAAGACTCAAGACCGACCAGCTCAGAGAGCCGTCAGGTTCAGACCCTGGGAAGTTGTTAGGCCAACCCTAAACTAACAGTAACCGTAAGATGAGGTCCCAGCATTCAGTTCATGATGATTACGTGTTAGCTGGTGCTCAGGCTCTTACCACAGTGTGCAGCTATTCCGCAGGAAAGTTCCTTGTAGTCGTTTGGCATCTGATTCAATGTTCCCATAAGTCAATGGAAAGTTTCACTCTGGTGATGCCAATGGAATTTGGATCCAGCGCTGTTTCTTGCAATGATTAACTTGTCCTGGTTGTCAAAGCTAGTAGTTTCTTCAGATGGCAAACGGTATATAATTAACTGAAGAAAAAATACACACCCTAATTTAAAGTAACTGATGCAGCTACCATCTCTTAGCATGTGTTAATACAACTGAGATTAGGTAATCTTGTGTGAAGCAGTCTCAGAGGCGAAGTGACATGGAGAATATTGTGTGACTAACCCCATGGACACTCAACTTACTTCTAGTGGAAAAAGTTCACATTTGAGGTTTTCTTTTTCTACTGAACAGCTTTGACCTAATGGTTTCAACATGTGGGGTGATGCTGGCTCCTGAACCCTGGGCTGACCTTGGACTTGCCTCCTCAGTGCTTTTGACCAAGTTGTCTAACCTGGCCACACCTCACTGGCATGGATGTACAAATGAAGGATGACTGGCTGCAGCTTTTAACTCCCTGTGTGTCTCTACCTCTTGGGCACCAGGCTTTTCTTCTCTGAGCAGGAAAGCACAGGCACTTTTTCACCTTTAAGCACTGATGAGAGCAGCAGGAATCTAGTCAATACAAGACCAGGCCATCTTTCAGTGGTTCTACCCACAAGGTTGGCTTTTGAATCTAGTTCCAGGTGGTTCAGTCCCAAGTAGTGTATTTTGCTTCTGTCTGTGTGACTGCTTTGGACTCTACCAGTAGCCAAGACATACACCATGGCCATGTTTACCCGTATATATTATAACTGACCTTTCTGCTGCTGGGATTAATGATCTCAGACAGCCTTGCCTCTTACCCTTTTTCCAAAAGCAGGGTTCTTATAGATGAGCAGCAGTGCACATTTGCGGTGTATTTTACCATATATTTAGTGTATTTGTGTTTCTTATATCAGATAGGATTTTTACAGCCTAGCAATTGATTTTTCCATAAAACTGGTAGTGGGATGTGGGGCAAATACTGCGTTGGAAGTCCCACAGAGTAGGAAAAAGACATATTACCCTGGCAGTACAGTTTCATCCTGCTTGCAAAACAGTGAAGCCCCTTGTGAACACCAGCTAAGATCACGCTTCTGGCATCTTTGGAGCCTTTCAAGCGGGCTCATGAAACCTGACCTTTAAAGGAGAAAGGAATCCCAAGGAGTCACCTCAAGAGAGGGAGAAGCCCCATTAATGCACCTCTGTGAGCCAATCAAGCCATCGAGCTTTTAGTGTGAGCTGGGGGAAGGTTTGGGGAAAAGTGACCTCTCTCCATGCCATGGGGTAAAATAGCAAGTGTCCTGTTTAGAGGGAGCCATCTCATGAACTGTCCCTTGCACAGCTCTGGATTGATCATGTTTGTTAAGGAAGAAGAGATAGTGTTGTCTTGCAGGGAAGATAAGGCAAGAAAAGGTAATTACTTCAAGAAGGATAATCTAATAATTTCTAATAGGTTAAGCTCTCAAGTAAATCCCAACTTTTTAAAAACTGCTAACGGTGTTCTCATGGACTAAGAGATTAGAAAAAGAGCAGCAAGAGCAAGCTTTGGTCCTCTTCGTTTTGTTGCATTGCATGTTAAATGTTAACTGTTGATTCAAGTGCTTATTACAGTTAACAGGTTTCAACATGCTGTTTGACTTATTCTAAATATGTGGGTTTTAAAGTGAGCAAGTTCAAAGTCAGCCTGGTGACTCCCGCTTTGCTACCAGGAATAGTTTTCAAAAAAACTGTAGTTTTTTAAAACCTTGTCAAGTTTCGAAGTGATATTCTTCTTGTACTAACTGGTTTTAGAAAAATTTCCAAAATTACTATACCTTACTATAAAAAGCCATTTAGTTCTGTTTAGAGCATTAGATGGGAGGGTCCTAATGTTGACAAACATTTTTAGTCTGTCCCCTAGCGATTAAAAATAAGCAATAGGAACAAAAAGGATACATTCAACTTTCTCATCTTTGCAGTTGTTTAGAAAAGGCAGTTTCTTACAATTTGTATAACATAAGGCCAGACACGTGAAAAATTAGACCTTTCTTTCTTAGGGCCTCAATTCACCAGCTGGTGTTCCAGTTTCTGTAGGAGCTGATTGTTCTGGCAGAGCTGGCAAATCAGTTGCATTGTTTTGCCTCTGGGTGTTTCAGTCAGAATGGATGGGCTGCAAATTGCACCGGAGCTGAGGCAGCCCTCAGCATGCCTGGTTTTCAAAAAGTTGTTATTACTTATTTACTTATTTGTTTTTCACACTGTAGGAGCACCAAGCACGTGAACCTCACTGTACGAGGCATTATATACACATTTATTTAAAAAGATGGGCTCTGCCTCAGGGACCTGATGGTCTGATCATTGGAGAGGAAGGCAAAACTTTAATCAACATTGCAAGTGTTGAAGATTACAGTAATACAAGGCATTCAGAGAGATTCACAAAGAATGGAACTTGAATCAATATTAATGGGTAGTGCTTTTGTGGGTCTTTTTTTTTTTTTTTTTNTTTTTTTTTTTTTTTTCCGCAGGGTTGGAGGATTTTTCACATATGCCAAAGAAATAAAACTTTTTTTTTTTTGCCATTTCATGTCTACTTTCTTTGCCAGGGGCCATGTGGGATATTCTTGTATACTAATGGCTTATGTTCATTCTAGATGGGATACACTCCTTTGCACGTCGGCTGCCACTACGGAAACATAAAAATTGTTAACTTCCTTCTGCAACATTCTGCAAAAGTTAACGCCAAAACGAAGGTGAGTTTTTTCCGCCTCTGCCTCGCTCGTTCCGCGGGGGCGGCCTGTGCTCTGTGCGCACTGCAGCCTGTCCCTGTCCCTTTCCCTGTCCCTGCAGAACGGGTACACACCGCTGCACCAGGCTGCGCAGCAGGGGCACACCCACGTCATCAACGTCCTGCTCCAGCACGGCGCGGCGCCCAACGAGCTCACCCTGGTAAGTGCAGGGGTTCCTTCCCCGCGGGCTCGGCTGTCCCACCCCGCATAACGCATTTTTGAGCAAGGGAAACATGCAAAAAATGTGTGCGGTGGGAGAGGAAAAGAGCAGAGGAAGCTGATTCCCATCGCTCCCACATCCTCCATGCCATCATCTCTTTCAAAACTAGAACAGCAAACATCTGAAAGTGTTTTAATTCTCATCTGGTTTCTCTAAAGAGTTAAAAACTTGCAGTTATATATCCCACTACCCTAAATATATTTATTTCAATCACCACCATGCAAAAATTTATTTGACCTGTATTGTGCATTTCTCTACAGTTAGCTAGCAGTCTCTACACTTAGCCTTGCTAACATTCAACTGTTGTTATAAATGCTTCATTTGCCAGAATGGAAACACTGCCCTCGCCATTGCTAAGCGACTTGGCTACATTTCAGTCGTTGACACATTGAAGGTGGTGACAGAAGAGACCATGACTACAATTGTAAGTACAGCTTAGTTCAGTAGTGAATGGAAGAATTTTTCCTAAGCCAGTGTACTCAGCTTTGTTTAGTTACATGTCTACCGAGATAGCAGCTCAATTTCTGCCTATTTCCTTTTAGCAGTATAAAGTGGATATTACGTCAAATATGAGCATTATATTTTTAAGGTAGTAGATGTTATCAGGATGTATGCAGAAAGAGTAGCAACTGAGTAGAAAACAGTGTAAATGACTGGTCACAGCTGCCGTTTTTATGTGCACATGTCATTGTTTAGGGCACAAACCCCACAAATATTGTTGAAAAGACATTCCTGTAGACTTGTGCTAAATAAAAGCTGCTTCTGCCTTTTGAGAGGGTTTGCTAAGGGACTGATGTATAATGGCTTGTATTTGGCCTAAGAGAACCTATTCCAATCTACAAAATGTTTGGAATTTACTTAAAAGCACCCCGTTGTATAGTTCCTGGCATCTTCTGAAAGATGGTGAGAGGTTGTCTTCTGCAAGCAGCCACAGTCAGCCAAAATTGGGTCTTAAGAACATAAATCCAGAGCATTGGCTCCAAATTTGCTTTTTGCTTTCTGCGACTTTTTTTTTCTTTCTGAGTAAAATGAAAAAGAGAAGCATGTGCACATATGTATTTTTAGGAGTACGAGAGATGGAAAACAGTTACTGTGTGTTCCATGTTTTGCCGTCCCCCATTTGCGTGGTCTATCAGTGCAAGCAGGTGGTTGCAGTATGATGAGCATTTGGGACGACAGACACATTTTAGCTCTGCTACTGCATGTGCCTTTTCTTCCAGTGACTTTCCTGGCTGTGCTCTATAATTCAGTGGCTTACAGAAAATCAACCACACTAAAAACAAATGCCAGGATGATAAAATATAAAGGAGTACGACAGAAAATAATCACGATTTTTTTCCTATAGCTTATCTCTAGGTTTTCTGAGGAACACATTTCTCTCTAGAAAGATTCCAAAATAGTTTTCCACAACCTGAAAAATTTGATGGAGATTATATGGAGTAGTGTAAATTTGAATGATTGCCCAGTATACAACTAGGTAGTTGCAGGAAAAGTAGACCCACATTTTTGTACTAAGAACTCCCAATATTACAAGGTCATTCTTAGCTTGTAGAACCAAGAGGCTGGAGGAGTTTGTGCTGCATGAGATGACCGATCATTTATGTCCTGTAGAAGAAGAATAGTAGAGGAATGGTGCATCAATATGTGAATTGTGCTAGAAGAAATGGCAGATGCTGAAAGGCCAATAGTACTCCAAATACCTGCTCTCAAGAGAAGCCCAGGAATAATTTCCGTTAAAATCAAAATATGCTGCTTATCAGTCGCAAGTGTGCAATTGTCACACTCTTGAAATCTAGACATGAAATCTGATTTTACAACTGAGGTTCTTCAAAACTTAATTTGATTGCTGAGAATAATTTTTTTGAGGCCTGTGGCTAAACAACTCCCAAAGGTAAATTTAATGAAACCAGGGATGAACATAGCTAATTTTACTACAATTTATACTCAAACACCAATAAAAAAAATCCAGTAGAGCCTGGAAAAAAAAATCCTGTGGTTTTGCTAGTTTAACAGCAATGTGTTAAAAAACTTCGCAAGTAATGCCCACAGAATGAAATAGGTGTGAGGCGTTTCATAAATTTTGTGATGTTTTGAGCATTCAGGAGCTCTTCTGCCGATATCAAGTGACCGCAATAACCTAAGAAACATGAACTGCCAAATGGGTATTCATGAGACCAGAATAAAAAAGTATTCTAAAATAAATTAAAATGGAAAAGCTATTTTGTCCTCCTGAACTTGTTAATGATTTCTTATTTATATATCAAGGATGAGAAGTGATGGTGGTTAAAACCAACATAACATAAAAATCCCATAAAGATGGGAGTGGCTTTTGGTATGGTGGCTTTTTTTGTTTTGGTTTGGGTTTGGTGTTGGGGTTTGTTTGTTTGCTTGTTTGTTTTGAAATTCCACTACACTCCTTGAATAGTAACCCTGCAGAGTCTCCTGTGTGACCTGAAACTTTACCAGTGCTTGTTGTGCTGTACCCCAGCTGGAGAGTAAAATGTTATGTGTCCATCATTCATGGGATATACAGTTATTCTAGGAACAGATTTCAGGCTTTCATAACATACTTTTTTCTGCCTCTAATATTTTCTTTATATTGGTCTTTGAGTCTGAATCAGTATAAACGTCAGGATGAAAGTCAACCGACCACTTCTGAGCATCTTTCATGCACAAATTCCTTAAGGGGTATCATTTAACCTGTATGTGGTTACGATTGTTCTCATTTGTGGGAAAAATACACAATTCATGCTGAGGCACCTCTGAAAACATTCACATAGATTAAGCCTGCTCCCAAATTGCAGCACTTTTCTAGTGACAAAGGCAAAATACTTCCCTCAGAAAGTTTAGTTTAAATAGAGATAACATATTCTTGCTCAAAATTAGGCAACTATTTAAAGAATTATTAAAAACCTTTACGTGGAACTCTTTTCAGTCTGCTTGTTTCTTCTTTTGATATTATAATCTCCTAGGCTTTCAACTCATGCTTTTTCTGCTATGAAAATTTGAATATTGTTTAAAGCACAAACATATAGCCTATATCTGTATTATTTGATATAGTCTTTTTTAATGTATTGTTCAATATATCTATGAAAAAGAAAGTGAAAAATATGGTAAAAAAGCTAAATCTTGTTCTCCTAACTGCAGATAAAAGTATGTCCTACCTTGCATTTAATTTTTAAAATAACTATAATTTTAAGAAAAATTATGCCTGCACTCTGAAATGACTTTTTTTCTTTGACAGACTGTTACAGAAAAGCACAAAATGAATGTACCTGAAACCATGAATGAAGTTCTTGATATGTCTGATGATGAAGGTATTAAAAAATAACAGAACCTTCTTATTTTTCAGTCTTTTGTCATTGTAAGAAATATTTGCTTTAAAAAACAATCAGCAAGCAATATTAGTTTGGGTATGGTCTTTGCACATTTGTTATTGTTTTACATTGTTTTGTTGGCACATTGAATCTATGCTTTTATTTAATTATTTTGTTTATTTAAATCATGCAGTTCGTAAAGCCAATGCCCCTGAAATACTCAGTGATGCTGAATATTTGTCAGATGTTGAAGAAGGTATTTGTGCATTTTTGTATTGCAGTGATATTTAACTTAATCCTCTTTCTTTTATTCATCTGTCTGAAAATTAATCCTTTCAGATAACTTTCTTGTTATCCCACTAACAATAGTTTCTGCTTTGCAATTAAGAACACTTTCAGAAATTCTTTGAGCTATTGCTGATAATACTCTATTTTTTTCTGAATCTTTTACTCCCAATTTTACCTCGGGTTTCCTGGACTAGTGCTTTTGCTGCTCCTTCTATAATATTGAGACTTGTTTTATTATTCTAACTGAAAACTTAAATATGGAACAAAAGGGTCAAATATCAAAATACTTAAGAAGAAAGAACTGCTGGTGAAAGCAAATGACAGAATTATTATTATTGTTATTATTATTATTATTATCATCATCATCATCATCATCGTCGTCATCATCATTGTCATTATCATTATTATTTCTCATGTGGATTAAGCTCTGAAATGCTTGATTTACAGTAGTAGTGGACTCTTAGCCTGGAAAGAAGTGGTGGGAGTGGGGTTTTTTTGGTGTGGTGTGAGCTGATGGTTTGATTTTGGGTTTAATCTTAATATATAATATTTTGGTCATGATGTTCAGTAAAACCACATCAGTCTACTTTTGTCCTGAAGAAAGAGGATGCAATGCTGCATTGGACTCAACCTGTTGGTGTGTGTTAGTGTGACAGAAGTACTTTGTAGCTGGGATTTCATTTGTATCATCCCGCAAAGTGACGTGAAACCTGCGAGGGGGCAGGGAAGCCCTCTGTTTTCCGTGCCTCTGATAATGCTCCTGAGGCATTTGCGCTAGAACCTGCCCACCCCAGCTCACTCCTTGGTGCTGGGCAGGCTTGATGTGGCTTCAGTGGTCCCCAAGTATTTAAAACTCCTTCGGCAACTGCTTCCCTCCCCTGTACCAGCATCCCCTGCCAGGTCAGACCTCTCCTGATTTGGATGTGCAGGACCCTGCGTGAGTTTCAGCAGGAACTGCAGGTTGCCAGTTGCCAATTTATAGCATTTAAGCAGTAAGATGTAAAGTCTATTTAGCTTAGTTCATTGTCTGCAGCTCTTGTTAACCTCATGCATTGAGGCTTTTGGTTTGTTTTCAGTTCATCATTGAGTTCCCATTGCTGCAGTTCCAAATGGTTAGTGTTCTTACCCTGCACCTGTGTTTTACAAATAACTCTCTTAGGCCGTTGTGCTGCTCAAAATACTGCATTATTTTAACTGACCGAAACGCTGATGCATAATCGTGTTAGTTAATAGAGCAGTAACTATTGTGTTATCCCACTGCACACCATGCAGTGAGGTACAGATGAGAAACACTCCTATATGGAATCTGAATCTTAGAACCAAGGATGTAAAATGTGTCTTTTCATATACAGGATCATTTGTTAAAACCAAATGCAAAACCTGCAGGAATCTCCGACATCTGTGGAAGATTTTTATAGTCACTCTCTGTTTAACAAAAAACAAACAAACCAAAACAAAAAAAACCACCACTACAAACCAAACCAAAAATTAAGAATGCAGGTAATATGATCAATTCCTTTCCTAGAGACTATTCTGCACCCATGTATCATGTTACTAGGGGAGTTAAGAGACTGCTTATATATGTATGCATATGTGTGTGTATATATATATATATATATATATAAAACCCTGTATATGTGGGTCATTTTCAAACCTAACACTGAAAGGGAGCTCTCAAACCAAATAAGAGGTATTTTATTAATCTGAACTGAAGCGTTCTGGTGTGCAAGGCATGTGATAAATTACAGGCTTTCAGGTAATAACAGCTGGCCTGTCTCCCAACTTGCATATCTGTAAAGACAATATACTGAGGCCCATCCCCACAACTCCTCACTGTTGACAGGGTATTTGCATACAATGCATCAGTCACTTATGCCAGTAGTAAGATAATAAATGTGTTCAAGATGGCAATATACTCTGGCAAATGTCATAGCCGGGGAACTGATTTCCAAGTGAGAGAAGGGCACAAATTTACCACCCAAATCCAAGCTCTCCCTCACTTGGTTAATGTTCATGTCATCAGCCAAAACTCTTCTGTGAGAGAAATTTGCTTAATTGTTTCTCAATATGCCACAATCCTCGAGGTTTCTCTCATCAGAGAAATTGAAGGTTTAGAAAGAAGTCTCAGAGCTCAGTGACAAATGTCAAACTGTTTCCTTGTGTTTATGTCTCACTGCGCCTGCTAAATAAGTATTTACATGGAAATTGTGTAATTTCTCTTCCCTGCTGAGGACAGTTTGGTTTGGAGTCAGACTTCCTTTTCCTAGACTACTCTGGCAATTCTGCCCAAATGAGGTCAAGTACTGGGAAACTGCTACACTGCAAAAGAAAAAAAGAAAAGTGTTTTTTTGAAAGATGTGAACATGATTTTTGGGGAAAAAATGAAGACATCCTCATATGTAGCAGAAAGTTTGTAGAATAACAGAGCAATTCTGATGCACACTGAACATGTGCTCTGCTTTTATTTTTCAAGAGGTTGCAAATCTTATAAATGTGAAACCTGAGACTGCAAGAACTGGGTCTTTCCTCTTGCCATCTCCAGATGTGGGCTTGCACCCCACAGCCTGCACAGCTGCAGGAGCCCCAGCGGTGCACCCCACGGCTGCGGGGCTGGTGGGGAGCCAGGAACCAGCCCTGTTAAGCACAACCCGAGCCGTCTGTGGGAGGCCCGGAGGGAAACCCCTCGCATGCTCAACCTCAGAGCATCCCTGCGAGAGGGTGCAAGAGCTTTAACCTGGGCGAGAAAGCTGAAGCCCAGCTGGGACTACAACAACCCAGCAATGAGCTCTGTCACAACAGTCCCCCCCACCCCCAAGCTGCTGCTGCTGTCTCAGAGGTGAAGGGACAGCAAGCAAAGGGAAGCTGACACAAAGAGCGGTGAGACTATGTGGGAAGGGGGAAAAATTCAAACCGATACACAGTTCAGGTGTTGAGAATTTTGTCACTGTCAAGAAACACTTATTGTTGAGCTTTTAATTTTTTTTATTTGATCTTCAGTAGATAACAAACTTTTGGGTGTAAATAAAGACACTGTTTTAAGCCCATTCAATGGAGATTAATCTCAGTAGGAGTAAGTATCATGCTAATCAATCCCTGGCAGATTAGACAGATGTCCTAACAGGACATGAACGCAGACTGCCTGATCCTTGAGCGTAGGTGCTGAGGTACAGCAGTCTAAGTGCGTTTGAGGCACGTCAGGACATCCCCTTGCATGAAAGTCTGTTATTCATCATTTTAGGAGGGGTTGATTTATTATATTTTTATGCTTGGAGTTTTCTGAGTTGCTTTGTCTCTGTAAAATTTTACAGGTTCATAAAAGTTTCAGTGGTTTGGTGTTGGCTTTTCTCCATACTTGTGTGAAACCAAACCTTGGCTACAACTGGAAGCATCCTGCTCTTCCCTCTGGCTTTATCTCTCCTGCCATCAGGCAGCTCTGGACAGGCTGTGGCAGGGAGTGGCAAAAGCTTTGGGGATCTTTAGCAAAGCCAATGACAGATGCCCATTTGGATCCCAGGCTATGATTAAATTTTATTTGGGACTTCTCCCAAGCCACATGATCCTTTCTCTCCTGCTGCCAAAGAGCCTCTATTTCTCACTGGTCTTAAAAAAGAGCACCTATGCTGTGCTCTTGCAACTGCCAGCTGTAGGAGACATGCTGAGGAACATGAAAAATGGGGAAAACAGGAGAAAAGGTGACAAAGGTGATGAGAGTATGAAAAAGCTTCTGAGATGAAAAGAATAAATAGAGTAGGGTCGTCTACCCCAGGAAAAAAGCTGAATGAGGAATAGGCTATAATGTACAAACAGTGAGTGGCAAAGTGAGCAGTAGTGCTTGCTGCCTCTCCAGAAGTCCAAGAATACGGGACATCAGTGAAACTAGCAAGACGCAGATTCAGCTTAAAATAAAAGGCTGCTCTTCCTGCAACAGGTGGTTGAATTGTGTGAGTCCTTGGCACACATCCTTGGTGTGGGGAATGCAAAAAGTTTACATGAGTTCAAAGCATAATTGGAAGAATCTAATAAGGGGGAAAAAAAATTGTGTTCGTGACTATACAAACCTCTTGCGGTTCTAGAAGATGTGTGCTCAAATCACTGCCAGCTATAAGGATGACCTGGAGGATTTCCACTGCTTCATCTTCTAATATTCTTCTGTGAAGTGTGGCTGCTGTCAAGAGACAGGGTGTGCTAGGACTGATGGGCCTTTGCTTTGACCTACTGCCACTATTATTTCCTGGATTTTGAATGGTTTCCTATACTTGTGGTAGCTGTGTTTGCCCACTGTTAACAGGGACACCATCTTTCTTCAGCACATAACTTTAGGAAGGGAAGGGTGGCAATTGCAGCAAAGCAATGCAATATACCATTTCTTTGGTGCTTTTTTCATCCGTGACTCGTGTCTTGAGTATTTATCATTTGTGTTCAGAGATGAATTTTATCTTCACTTTCATATAGATTCTCTCTCTGCAGGAATACGGTGTACTGTGAGCAAGCACTCTGCTTATTACCTGAAATGCAGAGGATTAGGCTGTGGCACCTAATTAAACAGAGCAGGATTGCTGAAACGTGCACCACCCATTTTGCTCCAGCCTCCCACAATCGCAAAACAATGTCTGGAATTCTTTGAAATTACCACTCCTAGATGCAGTTTTTCCTTTGATGAGAGCATTTCATCAGAGTAATCCTGCTCTGGCTGGATTAGCTGCAGAGCAGGATAACATCTAATGTATTTTTCAGCTCAACTGGAATAGCTTCTTATCATTCCCCACCTTGCCTTTGACAAACGACGCTCCTAAAGAAAATGCCCTATTCCTTGCAGTGGCGCAGCACTCTTCTTCAGGTCCTGTAAGCGCATGAGTTTCCAAATTTACCTAAAGTTTCCCATCTCTCTGACCCTCTCTGGGCCAACTCCAACGCCTCCCAGGCTGGCGTCCTCTTTTCTCAAGCACCTGAATTTTTCACTCAGGACACAGCACCCCACACTGGGGACGGGGGAAGGAGAGGGAGTGGGGGCAGCACCCAGACTCCGCCGTTGGCACCCCCAGCTCCACTGGCCTCTGTGCCCCGGGGATGAGTGGGGGGAACGGGGGGGAGGCCCCGACGAAGGCGGGCGGAGCTCAGCGCCCTTCCCCGCAGCCCTGCGCTCCCCCCCAGCCCCGGCATCAGGTTACAGAAAAACTACACCCTCGCAGCACCCCTATTTACATACAAATAACTGGAGTGCCTGCATTTATGTCACCATTCAAGAGGCTTGCCAAGAGAGGCTGTAATCCAATCAGCAGAAGCTTTAAAGGGATGTCTGCAGAGTGATTAAGAGGGGATTTTTTTTTTTTTTAACTGTAGTAATTATTTTTCATTTTGTTTTATATTTGCAAAGAACTTTGATCTGAGTTGAGAGGAAAGAGATGCACATGTCCTAAAATACATACGAAGGGATCAAGATGTTAAGAAGATCTCGGTTGTTGTGTGGAAAGCGAATATGACCCACAGGGATTAGTTTGCTTGTGCTGGTTTGGAGATTAACCCTAAATCACTGCTTAAGGACTAATAGGACTAATAGGAATTCTTGGAAACATCAGGGAAAAAATTCTTATAGACCAGACTGCTGAAAATGGCTTTCCAAAACAGTAAGACTTTTTAAAGTTTAACTTAATGTATAATGTTTCTGTTTCTGGGGGAGGGTTTAATGCTTTCTGGTATGTTACGAACATTTTAGCTTTTAAACTGTTACTTTAAATACTGGTTGTTGCTGGGCTGGAGGAGAAAGTTGGTCTGTTTGTTTGCCGTTTGTAAAGCGGTAGCTGAAGGGGTATTTTTAGAACTGATTGTTAGTTTAAAACCAGAGCTCGCCTGTGGTTTCCTGAGTTAGGTGAATGGAAACTAGTCTAAACTCCTTGAATGAAAGTGGGAAACGTATCGCTGGGGTTGCGGAGTCCCTCACCTTTCAGAACACGCTGGGAAACTTCTCTGTTGTGCAACTTTTACACACCTAAAATGCGTTCACAACGAAGGAGGAGAGCGTGAAGGCAGGCAAGTAATGAGCTTACGGGGAGCTCTCGTCTCTGTGTTATTGAGGAAACAGGGGGGCAAAAAAAATCCTACAACCGCAAAAGGCATATTTTGGACTTGCTCTGTCAATGCAGGAATGTAGGTTTTGCATGATGTAATGGTATGCAAATGCTGCTAGCCAGAGCGAGCTGCTCCGTTAACCCTTTGCGGCATCTGCCCTCCTCTCCGAAGACTTAACTTTCCTTCCTTTCATTTTTTTTTCAAAACCCCGATCCTCCGCGCCTGTGTCGGTGTCCGCGCAGCCCCCGCCCGGCGCGCTGGGCGGGGTGACCCGGGCGCTGCGGGGCCGCGCCGGCCTGGCCGGGGCTTTGTTCTGCTCCGCGGGGCGGGGAAGGGGCTGCGGAAAATCAACCTGGGACTCTGAAGCGGTTCATTTCTCTTTTTTCCCCTTCTTTTCAAAGTAAACAATCCCCTCTTACATTCAAACTTGCAAAAGTTATTGAGCAATACCGACGCTGGAAGGCGGGCCTCTTGTACTCGGCGTCCATTCAAGCTTGCTGCATTTTTCAGCACCGGTGGACGACTAGGCTCTTTCTCACAGCCGGTTTTTTTATTAGTATTATTATTATTTTTTTTCATGCAGAATAACTTTCAGTTTGTCAGCTCAGGTTTTTTTGGTAAGGAAAGCAAAAGTGAGTGCAGTGGTGCAAAGTACAGAAGAACCCTTCAGCTTGCTGAAACGATTGGTCGAAAGTCATCCCTCGTAACTTTATTGGATTTATGTCAAGGTGGAGTTTTGCTTCTTGCGTTTACCCCCAATAAAATTATTTTCTCAGGCCCGTTCCGAGGGTGGATAATTGTACTCCACGGAAAGAGCCTTAGGGAAAGCGGGGGTGATGGGATTGATTCCTTGTTGGCGAGCACAGAAGGGCGTTATGACTTACTGAGCACACAAACATTTACAATACATGTAGCTTCTGATTTCAGCCTGGCTTTTGTACTGGCAGGTGAGGATGCAATGACAGGCGATACGGACAAATACCTCGGACCCCAGGATCTGAAAGAGCTGGGAGATGATTCTTTGCCTGCTGAAGGATACATGGGCTTTAGCCTGGGAGCCCGCTCGGCCAGGTATTGTATTTGCTGTTTCTCATGTTTTCATGTCACCGCAGTTACAAATGTTTGCAAACCAAGCGTCCTCTTCCAAACAAAGTTGGAGTCTATTTTGAAAATAAGTAGAAGGGGTGCGTTGCTGTGTTATGATAATACTGTGCCTTTAAAGCATATGTTCATTGCAGCTTTATTTCATATTCTTTATTCATGTTGGCTTCTTATGGCAACAATACAGAAAACTAACTATTCACTTTTTCTGGTATCTGCTCATGCTCTGAACATCGCCAAGGCACCTCTTTGCTTCAGTTTGCAACTGGTCTAGAAACTGATCTAGAACAGCCAGTAAAAACCAGCCAGGTTTCATTTCACTACTGTGGGTCAGATTGGTACTCACATTAGAGTGTTCCTTAATGGACTAATTTAGCCAAAGATTGTAAATGCCAGAAAAACTGAATGACATCATTTTGCTATTTTGGTGCTTTTATTTCCTTAAAGGTTCTAGTGAATAATCCAACTGAGGTCACCAATATTAAAAAAAAAAATGCTCCCAAAAGTAAAAAAGCAGGGTTTCATTTGACAGGGAATGGATTACGTGTTAGAGAAAACAGGCCAAAGTTTCGGTGAACCTGACAAAATATCATAAACCTGATATATCATCTGACTAATGTTGATTTCAGTTCAGGTGTTTCTAGATCAACATTTTAGATTTCAGTTTTGAATCTTGCTAAAGCCAGCAATGTGCGTTGCTCAAAACAATTAAAGCTATATGAGCAGAGATTACTTCCCTAGTTGTGGATTTGCAATGTATTTACTGATAGTTGAATTGTACTGAAGCTAATAATTAAACCTCATAAGCTGGAGCCCTGAGGACTTTTTCCTATGCTGTAGTTTAAAGATCTGTTTTAAAAAATGAGTTCATTGTCTAACAGCAAATGGCAACTCCCATAAGGTAAAGCTTAGATGTCTGCCCTTCAGTCTTGTTATGGTCACATTAGAAATGCAAGCATGCAGTGCAAATTTGCTCTTTAGTAGCGCCCAGCCACGTTTTGCTTCACTTACAATTTTTAGGTAAGTTAATAAGTGTTTATGTGATCGTACCTTCATGAGGAATGCCAAAATGCACGTAAATAGTCCATTAGCTGGAAAATCAGCAAAACAGATGAGAAGTGAGGATTTTATGTCTTTGTAAACTTATTTAACAAAGCTCACCTGCTGCTTTTAAACAGAAATTGGGGTGAGCGAGGTCATCACCCAGCGCTGTCAGATGTGGGCAGTCCTGAAGCGTCGCAGTGATGGTGGAGAGGGGATGTGCTTTGTGCCCAGAGCTGGGCGCTGATTTCCAGGACACCCTTCACTCATTGCAGTACTCTTCCCTCACATGTCTAATTTCTCACAGTGCAGGTGGGAGAGCAGCATTTCACAGTCCAGATCTGTTAGGTAGATCTGAGGGTTCAGCCTCCTGTTATCTTTTCTTCCAGAGAAACCTAATATATCCCACGCTTCTGATTTTAGCAGTGCCATTACTATTTGTTGCTGCGTAACTCATTTTTTTGCATTGCACATGTTATGCTCAGAGGAGACAAATACAATGTTTTTCCTGTGAAGTATCTTATTTAGCAAAAAGTATTCTGTGGATGCAACTGACTACTGATTCTGAGTGTAACATTAAGAAATAAACACATTAAATATATAAGCCATCCAACCATAACATCTTGCTTTTCTTGTCTGATTCTTTGCTTTCTATTTCTCCTGTTTCTTTTCCACTGTAAATTGCTTTAGTCCAAAAGTCAGGTAAGAAGGCATGGCATCGTGTTACATCTTTCTGCTGCTGCCATTGCTCATCTTCATTTTATTCAACATTGGAAAGTGACATGCTTTCGTTTTTGGGCAGGAGGGTGGGCTCAGCCTTAGAGAATATCCCTCTGTTATAACAAATATAACACGATTTCTTTATGCCCTTTATCATGTGAAAGTCTGCTTAACGTATTCCTGCAGTGTGTAGTTAAGATCCCAGTTCTGCTTCCAGCACAAGAAGGAATGTATACTAAAGCCCAGAAAAGTTCAAATAGCAACTACAAAATGCATGAAACAAGTTGTACAGTTTTGAGTCTGAAAAGTGTTGCTAGTATGAAAGTGTAATATGTTGTTGGATGTTGCTTTTTATTAATTCATGTTTTTTACTACTTTATTTTTGTCACGTAGCAAGCATGTCTAGGCCTGCAGCATGTTTTTAGCACATACCATAATGTATCTTCCAGGGTTAAGTGTAACACTCCTACGTTGATTTAATTACAACACATTCAGAGTGATCATAGTTATTTCTAAACAGTCTAGCACGCACAAAATAATCCCCAAAGCATTGGAATCTGTATTCAATCATCAATAAGCAAATTTCTTTTCTTTCTTCTTCCATTTCAAAATTATTATCTTCTTTTCTAACTAAGTTAATAACTAGAGTGGTTATAACAAATTCAAAAGTGTTTCAACCACAAAGAGAACAACACATAAAACTTGCTCTTAGTTAAACCTGGTTCAGCAATCTGAGCCATATGGGCAGACACTGTAACGTACCCACAGCTCCCCCAGGACCTGCCCTCATGGGCCTCCTTTCAGGATTAGGGCGTGAAGACATTTATCAAAGTTCATCTAAATACTTGAATACACTTTTCTGGATCTATTCTAAAGCCACAGCATTACTGCCAAAGCAGTAAACACTCGTGATTTTGCTGTATATTGTAGGGAAGGGGATATTTAACTGTAATAAAATACTTATCATTCCATTTTTCCCTTGTATTTATTTCACAGATTATGTATATTTTGCCATCTTATGCTGTCCCTGGAAGTTGCATATATTAATTTTTTTATTTTTATTTTTTGTTCATCTCATTATCATCTGCACTTTCTATGATAAATGGTAAATACAACAGCCTCCGCTCCTTCAGTTCGGATAGGTCCTACACGCTGAACAGAAGTTCTTATGCCCGAGACAGCATGATGATTGAAGAACTGCTGGTACCAGCAAAGGATCAGGTACGTGCTGCGTCCCTGCCACCAGGTATTCAGGCTTTGTATTTACAGGGGATGACAGTCTGCAGCCCTCAGCTGTGCTTGCAGACACTGTCACTACTCTCTCTTAAATATTGAAAAGGGAGGAGAAAGGAGCTGAGAGAAAGAAATGATGGTTTACTGCTTTGTGGTTTTGAACCTGCAAGAGACAGGGTGATGGGGTTCCAAACCAAAAGAGTCTTTAGGGGACAGGTTACATTTCCGAGTATGGGGTTGTCCACTGAAGTCAGCGGGAGCATCTGTGAGTTTAATGTGTATCTTTAGAGTGCTTTGATAAGCTGGGAGCAAAGTGCTTTACGCTGAGCAACCTTTGTCTGTACTGTGTAGCCCAGGGATGACGTTTGCCTGTTCTGTCGTCGTGGGGACTCCAACTGCTGCCCTTGTTTTTCCACCCTTGGGAAGAATTTGGCCTTGTAAAGATTGAGCTATTATGCTCTAACCAGTTTACGTATCTTCCAAACATTTGTGCAATGACTAATACAACAAAAGCAAAATCTTTTGACCTGATTATAGCATGGGAAAGTCTTTCCAAAAGCTAATGCTGGAGATGATAGGACACTGCATGCTTTGTTTGTGAGTTCCTCAGCATTTTGCTTGGTAGTCTTGCTTCAGATTTTCAAGTCTAATTGATTTACTCAAGAGTTTCTTGACATGCACAAACCAGAGATCTGCTAGGAAGCTGGATAAAAATTCACATAGAAATCTTTACTTGGGAATTAAAGGACTGTGAAGTGGAACTGTTGTTTATATTCTGGAAGAGCATAAGGTGGATTGTAACGAAACAGAGGTTTTCTGCTGCCCTTTTCAGAGTTACCTCTCAGCAGTGGCAAGTATTCCTGCACAGGGGGTTATTGATCTTTGAGGGGGAAAGGTCCACAGAGCAGGACTCATGCATTTTAAACCTTGATTGTATTAGTCCGTAAATTGTAGTGTAGTATGGATTATCGAGTTTAATACAGCTTTTGCACACAGGTTTGGTAGCATTATGGCAATAGCAGAAAGAGGATTGTCTTTAGCAACTAGATGTTTATTACTAGATTGTTACTTTCAAGTGAAATGCTGTAAACCTCCAAAAACTTCCACTTGCAACCGCCAGCTAAGGGACTGCATAGCAGTAATTTTGTTGCTTTTGTTTTGAAGTCAGAAAATCTGCAACTACTGGCACCGGGAACAAGAAATTATGTTTCAGGGCTGAGAACCTAAAGTTTCTCTGACACTTCCTACTCCTAAAGCTTCATTAAGTCTTCTTGATACGATGGAAATTTCAGAGGAGAGGAAGACTCTTCAGTCTGAGAACATATTGCATTGTTTCATGATTTTGGCCATTTTTGTGATTGCCATCACAAGTAGATGGCATTGGTTTATCAGATAGGGTTTATTTGACCACATAACAAGACTTAAAACCAGCACTGTGCTGAATAACTCCTAAAGAACATTGTTCGAAATGGGGACCATTAAACACTTTTGTATTACAAAATTTCACTAAAAAAAAAAAAAAAGGAAAAAAAAAAGAAATATTTATCTGTACATGGAGGTGTTGTAGTGACACCACATCACGTACAGGTGCTCTGCTTTAGGGCAAACTTCATTTTCTCTGTGAGTGGTTATGGACATCTCTGCTTTCTGGAGGGTCACTTGCAGTGCTGGCTCTTGAGCCGAGAAGGCAACAAATATGGAAACCTTCTAGTACTGGTGCTGAGCACTACTGTATGTTGTTTTCATTGCATTTGTAGTCTTCATACTTTTGTAATTTGAGTTTTTGGCCAGCAATGATTGTGCAATTATTGCAGTTCAGCACTAGTCCGAATTTGTCACATTAAATGAAGCCAGGCTGGAGACCTGCCTGACAGTCTAGTTGTAAATGTTATTCCAATCTTAATCCTCTAGACAAACTTCAAGTTTCTTAATTTCAGGAGGGTATCAGAAAATATGAAGATGGTAGTGGAAAAAAAATGCCAGTCCTGTCTTGAGAGGTTACTAAAACCAGGATCCCCTGAAAAAGATGACAGTAAAGCAACAAACTTTCTTCATGAAAAAAGGAGCCCACGAAAAAGGCCCAGCCTCTCTTCTTCCCACCCCTCCCTCTGTACATTACTGGGCTTCTAGATAATCTTTGCTATTACAGTAGAAAGCAGGGAAAAGAAACCCACCTTCTGTTCCAACAATGGAATTCAAAGATCGTTGTGGGTCAAAACCAATATCCTAGAAGTCCATCTGGAAACTGATAGTAGTTAAGACTGTTGTGGGGTCTCACATGACTTTGAAGAGTGAGCCATTGCCCGTCTTCATATTGAATTTCTCTTATTTTGTGAAGCTCACACCTGCTTGGAGTTCACGGCAACAGCAAATTCTCAGAGTAAAAGGAATTAATTTTATCACAAATATGAGTATATAAAAAATTAAGGGGAATTTGTCAGCCTCTTGATCAGGTTAAAATTAGAAGATCCCATGGCCACCTCTCCCCAAGATCACTGGCAGACTTGGAAGTCTGAAAGCGTCAAACGAGGAAGATTTGAAACCAGTCTGCCAGCAAGACCCATTGGGTATTAGAGAAGAGTTTCTAGTAATTCCCTGAGAAGTCACAATATTCTCTATTGTTTGCATTTGGTGGTTTATTGCTGATCCTGTTCAACAGGGAAGTCTGAGTCCATACTGTGCCTCAACCTGGCTGGAGCAAAGTTAAAATTTCTGTGTCCTGGTGTGTTACCATGGATGCAGCAACTCAGATGAAATCCAAATGACTTTATCCGTGGAATAGTTTACATCAGCCTCTGAATTTAATCAGCCAAAGGCAGGATGAATCAGGCTGTCTGTTACATAGCAGCTTGCTGAATCTCTTCTGTCTGGATAAATTCATCTAGGAGGAAGCATAAATTCTTCTGTTTGCTGAACTCTGATATTAGACAGCCTGTATATTCAGTTATGCAACCAGCAGGATCCTCGCCAGCAGAACCACCAGTATTTTTATACATGCATTTGCATTTAAAGATGCCACACCCTTTAGCAAGGCATATTTAATCTCCCTTGCTCCAGGGAGGGAACACTGGGCCCTGACCGAACACAGGATGAATCCTGTGATTTGATGTCACTGATGATGTACCATCTTCTGGACCGCTTATATGGCAACTTAAACAGGAAGATTTTTTTTCCTGTCTGGAAAATCCAGAACCTCAACAGACTGACAAAATGAGATCAACAGATGTGTGCTGAGTGTAAGATGCATGTGTCCGGCTATTCGCTTTTCCTACTCTGTTTCTCTGCCAAAATTATTGGCCGCAGACTTCGTGCTTTTGCTGGCTGTAAATATATCCAAAAGATCTTTTTGAGTACACTTTGTCAGAAAGGAATGCATCAAAAAAGATAGCCACCTGATATGCAGGCAGTATCTCAGGTCAACGGAATAGACCAAGGAACCCTACGTATGTGTGTAAGGGGACCTACAGCAACTTGGTGATTCTGTAGCGCCTCTGTTGACCATAAAGTATTTTAGAGTGGTGATATTTCCTTGGAAATTATGTGGCCGTACATTTAATTTTCTGTATCAAACTGCTGAAGGAACTTGAGCATTATTCTTCCGTTACAGCAAACATGATCCCATATTAATTTGTTGATGTGTGTGTCCTGTTGCATTCCTGGACCTCATTGCAGTGATGCTGTTATGATTTAGCAGACATTTAAATGACAAACACTAAATATGGTGGTTTTTATAATGCATTTCTTTTGTTTCTTTGTTTTGTCCTATTTTTGATGACAATGTTAATCACTGAGCAAAGGAATAAATTTATTTTTGTTTATCTAAATGTTTACAACTTCTGAGACCAACTGTCTGTATCTTGTGCTATTTGGTACCAAAAGTAATAATGTACTCAGTATGAGCTCTTAAGAATTTAGATCACCTGGAACAGTGGAAATCCACAGTGATGGCTTCTCTGCCTAAACTGCAGGCTCTTCAAGGAATTATAAGGAAATCTCTAGTGTTCTATTGGAAACAGTTAGAAAGCTGTCTTCATTAAACTAGTTTATGATACATTTTTTCAAATTGGTGTTAATTAAAGCCACTGCTGTTCCTTAATTGCCATTGTTTTGATGGCGTTCATTTTATCTTTTATGTCTGATGGTGCGTTTTGGTGTTTAACATACGCAAGTTTGCCCTTTGTTGTTGTTGTCTGTGCTTGAACTGTCAGGTCTAAAGTGTGTATCTTAGAGCAAAAAGTCTAATGAAAGATCACAATAAAAGAGTTAAGGTAGCAAAAGAAGGAGGCATCAAGCCAGGTGCCACAGTGTTGGACAGATGACAGAGCAAAGTTTTGCCCTATAGGTGTTTCTGTTGATTGGCAGTAAATAATAACGTTGATGGGTTTTGGAAGCAAGCCTGGGATGCTCATCTGAAATAAACGTCTGGAAAGAAGGTTTTTGGAAATGCCAGAGTGACGGGAGGGTTGCAGGTTCTGGCCAACACTAGAGCACTGTCTGCTTGCTTATCCAGTGGGAGCTTCTCAATGGGAGTATTTTTGTGTGTTTATGACTGACAGATTTACTACTTATGCTGATATTGCCATTCAAAATAGCCCATTTGCACTACCTTTGTGTGTCAGTATGTTTAAAAAAAAAAAAAGGAGAAAAATAACAACACATCCGTTTGTAGAAGTGTGTGCTTGGCTCAGGTTTCACTTGAACCCACAGAATTTAGTTTGAAAACAGCCTATAAGGTTTTAATCTTCACAGACGCTGTTCTCTCTACATGTATTTGCCTGTAAGCAGAAAACAACCTACTTACAGGAAACACTGACATCTTTTCCACCATATTGGGTGAAGATGGTGTGTATTGCATGACAGAGTCTTGACTTAATTTTACTGACGTAACTTCTGGTGGTGCCTCTTAAATTGTTTAGAAGCTTTCATATCACCCTGGAAATATAGGCATACAGTATTTGAAGATTTCATTTGTTTAATTTCCTAGGAAAAAAGAAAACAAAGAAAAAAAAAAAGAATATTTTACTAGAATATCTTTGGCATATAGATAAGAGAATTTATAGCGTGAGACCTTGTTGTGGGGCACAGGACACATGGGTGTACATGCACTTGGCCACAGGCAGCAGCCAGAAACACATTATGCCTCAATGTCTGTCAGATGGGGCAGTTAATTATAGCACTGGTGTGCCAGCCCTGCACGGCGTTAAAGTTATTTTTATAGAGGTGAGTAGGGACAGTGACATTCCAGAAAACAGTGTTCATGTTGGTGGTTCGTGTGAAAAGAGAAACTAAACCCTCCTCTCACTGGGAGCCTGGTCATGAATTCACAGCTTCCATTAAACTCTCAGTGAAGTTACTCACAGGTTCTGCTTGAATAAGGATCTATCCAGTGGCATTTTCTGTGGGGGGAATACTATACTGCCTGTCTATACGGTGTTTGATTGCAGTACAAATGGTAGTATTTGTTTTTTTTCAATCTTTTTAACATTGCACATCTAAGTAAAGATTGGAGAGAGACAGAGTCGTAAGTGAAAGAAGTGGGAAAAGCGGGCAGTAAGAAAGTTTGAAGATATGTGAGATTAATTTGCTTGTGGATTCTGTATTTGTGTTACAAGATTTCCAGTACTTTAGCACTTGGGATATTAGCGCTGTTATGTGGAAAGGGTCCAGATCTGAATTTAATAGAATTACGTTAACAAGCTTGTATTTAAGACAAGTGTTTTTCATGTTAATTTAAAACTTCAATTTATCTTTTTTTTTTTTATTATTATGTTTTTAAGCACCTGACGTTTCAAAGGGAGTTTGATTCTGATTCTCTCAGACACTATAGCTGGGCTGCAGACACCTTGGACAATGTTAACCTTGTTTCAAGTCCCATCCATTCTGGGTAGGTCACTTAACAGATTTCCTTTGTCTTTAAATGTGGAAGTGTGTTGTTAGCTGAAGAATACAGGCTGCTGTAATGGCTGATAACTTTCCTATTCCTGCTCCAGTTGAAGCCAGTGGCAAAATTCACACTGACTTGAGTTGAGGGTGCTTAATAACAGGAGTCAGTCTAAATTCTGTCATATAAACCCAAAAACTTGCATTTGCACTTAATTTTCTAATGTCAAAACATTGTAATTCCAAAGGCTTCTCTCTAATAGTCCTGTTTTCTGTTTTCTTGTTTTTCTGTTGCTTGTGCTTTGCTTTTGAGTGTCATAAGGCGATTTTGTTTGAATTGTATTAAATTGTGATACAAAATCAGAGAAATAATATGCATTCTGCTCTTTCATAAAGGAAAAAATGGGGGGCTTTAATTTAAATTCTTATTTTATTTATACCTCTAAACTCCTGCCTATTCTCCCATATCTGTAGTTTGACTTTAGTGGTTCTGATCAGTTACTTATGAGTCATCACTGTAGTTGTGATGCCTCTTGACAGTATCACACAGACTTGATTTAAATGCAGTAGCAGTAATGTTTGAATGTGTATTTTAATTATTTACAAACAAATGTGTTCATATTTTAATTATTTACAAATAAATGTGTAACCGAAAGGAATCTTTGCATATGAGATTGTCTAGTATAAATATTCGTTGTTTAATTTTCAATATCAGGACATAAAATTTCGTTTCCTTTTTAATTTACTTCCCCATTTCATAACTAATTGCATTCTTAAAATGACTGCAGCACATACCAATTTTAGTTTTAGTTCCAAAATAGCAGCAAGTCCCACAGACCTAAAGCTACAGTCTCACAATACATGTAAGCACCTGCTTTTGCTAAACAGAACTATATAATGGTGGATTTTTGTGTGTCCTGAGCTGACACAACACTGCATATGGTCAATGCTAGAGTTGAAATGTCAAGAATTGCAGTATGAAAAGCTGAGGTCTGCTGGTTATCATGGAAAGGTGTCAGCAAAGGAGCTCAGAGAGCTGGTAGCTCACCCTGCATTTCAGCAGGATAAAATGTAATCAAGCCTTTCCTGAAATATGTTTAATTTCTTCATAGTCACTAAAAAGAGGAGATTCTATAGTCCCCCCAGCTTCAATAGTTCACTACCCCTCGTTATGATTTTTCTTCCCCTGATATTCTACTTAGAATTTCTTTCTTGCAGATTAAGCTTTTTTCTTGTCATAGCCATAGTAGTCATGGAGAACAATATCTTACTAGTCTCTTAACAACCGTCTGTATGTTACCAGAGAGGATTGCATGTCTTTCATAGAATAAAATGTCCCAGATTCTCCTAGGTGGTGCTCTCCACATTTCAGTGCAGTCCTGCTGCTGTCCCCGGCTCTCCTCCCTTTGATGACAGCTTATTTCTGAGCCAATTTGGGCACCAAACTCCCAAAGACATATCACCAGTACTGACTGGGACAGGACCGCTACCTCTTTGCTCTGGAACATGACACACCTAATCTTAAGCAATTGCACAATGAGAATTATCATTTTGTTAACTGCATCTTCTGTTGAGAGATGCTTGTGATCCACTAGAATTTCTTGGTTCTTTTCTGAAATTCTGCAGTCTGGTTCTTTTATGTATTTATTTATATATATATACATATACATATATGTTTTGTGCTTACGTGTTTGTTTTCTTCCCTCTGTTTGCATTTGCCTTTAGTGTATTTCAGTTTGTTGGTTCCAGACCTCTTTTCCATTTTGGCAACACAGCTTTTAGTTCTGATCCTATTTTCCAAAGACTTTTCAGACTTTCTTTCTTTCTAAGTCATGAATGAAGCCATTAGCTTAGTACCTGGCCCAGGACAGCACAACAAAATCTCCATTTGAAGTTTCCTTTCAGTTTAACAGTAAAGCGCTGATTATATCTCTTTTGAGGTAACTTCTCTGATGATTGTGCATGTACCTTATCTATACTATACCTCAATTGCTTACTGTGAAATGCCAAGACAGTACTTCTACACATCCAGTGTATCAGTTACCCTGACAAAGAAGATAATCACATTAATTTTACATGAGTTATTCTTGCCACTTACATTTTGGTTCATTTTTATTTGGAGGACTGGTGGTAGGTGACTTGCAATCTCTTGATTATCCTTTAGGCCCGCGTAGATTGATTGTTGGATAATTTGTTCCTGAGTATTTCTGTTAGTTGAGGTTGGACTGATCGGTCTAAAATTTCCTGCCAGTACTCTGGGACAATACTTACGTGCCCTTAGTTCTTTAGCATGCTCACTAATGGTTCCAGCCTTCCAAAACATACATTCTGTGGACATGAGACTTTTCACATCAGCTACTTCAGATCTGCTCCTGTTGTACATCAGTTGCTGGTGATGCAGATGTGGCCTCATCTGCTGCCCAGAGGGAAAGGGCTGCAGACCTGCAGCAGTGGAGCAGACTGGGGGGGCTGCAGGGGAGGGAGAGGATCTGAGCACCAAAATGTTCTCCAGTCAGGTATAGCTTTTCTGACCTGTTATATTTCTCACTTGACAGATAAAGTCCAACAGAAATGATGCTGTGATGACTCAGTTCTTTTGTCAGGAAAAAAAAAACCCTCACTCAATTGCTTATTTTCTTTCCAACTGTGGCCCTGTATTTTATATTATACTGTTTGGTTTTCCCTGTTATCTTCGTCTAGGAGCAATCAACAGATGTTCCCTTCACATCTTCCAGTATCTCAGCACATCTGATAAGCAGAGCATCGTGACTTTTCATTTTCTGCCATTTTTTTCCTGAAAAGCAACTCCTTTTCTGCTTGTCCTCGCTTATCCTTCATCGCTGGCTATGTCCTCAGTTCTTTCTGTGGCCGTAGGCAGAGGGACACTGGCCGGGGTTGCCTGTGGCCAGGGCCTGACCCCACTGCTCTTCGCATTCCTTGACCTCCCCCACGCTCTGCAATGTGCCATGCGGGGGGAGCTCCTCCGGGTTCGCTCCCTTGGGTTGTTCTTTTCCCCACTTACCCATTGTCAGAAAAGAGAGTTGAAGTTCATTCCTATTTCTTAACTGAGGCAGAAGGGGAATTTTGGGAGCAGGATGTGGAGATCCTGCAATGTATCAGTGAAAGGGGAAGAAAGAAGGAATTGTTGGCAGTAGTTTTGACTCTTCTGGTTTTTCCTTTTTTCAAGCCAAGATAATGTTTTATGTTTTTCTATTTGAGTTCAGATAAGTTGTTTTGCCAGCATATATTTTGAACAGGGTCCATTGTAAGCAGCACATCGAAATGTGTCATGAATCTTGAGGCCTCTGGAAGGGTAGAGATCCTTCGCCGAAATGACCTTTGGCTTTCAGATGTGAGCTTACTCATGAAACTTTCCCGAACTAAAATGTGGGTGTGCTCTCTTCATCTTGCCTTTTTTTAACTCTTTGGTTTCTTAGCTGAAAGAAATTACTGCATCACACTGCCTTCCATACCGAGAAACTCAGAAAAACTGAATTCAGTCTTGCAAGGTGGAATACATCATATTAATCATAGTTTACTCCAACCTCCTGTGCACACAGCTGAACTCATTTTTTGAAAGAAGTGTGATGAATAGCGTGGACTGGTACTCCCTCCAAATATCCTACCATACATATCTCTTTATACAGTATACTTTGGAAAATAAATAGCTTTAAAACAGTGCAAGAACTGTTTTTCTGTGGCACAATGGAGCATCTTTCAGGAATTAAATAAAGAAGTTATGTTACAATAAGTTCTCTGTTGACCTAAGCAAATTGCAAATGCTTTTCTCTTCTCCATGTACTTCTGCATTTCTCAGAGAAATTACGGACTTGTGCTGACTAATTACATGAACACTTCCTTTTGGATTTTTTTTTGTCTATAGCATATAAAACATGACATAGGTCATGATATGCAAAGCAAGAGCCAAATAATTTCTGAAGTTGCCCTTTGAATGTGTTGCTTTTGTTATTTTTCTGATTGTTACTTTTCTTTTGCGCTTATGATTGATGTTTTTCTGTTGCTTGCCTCTAATTATCTTAAATTAATTTTTCCCATTTGCTTTCTAAATTATTTTGCAGCTATTCCTCTCCACTTCCCCAGTATGATTCAAGGTGATAACTCTGTGCTTTCTGTGAATCCTCATGTTCTTTTTTTTAACTCTTTTCCCACAGAGTGTGTGTAGATGTTTGTAGTGCATCCTCCCACATCCTCATCCCTTCCATGTATTCAAGTAGAAATGCTCATTAGTGTTTAGCATTGTGTTTTAGAGATCATATTGTAGTTTCCATTGTTAGTGAAGTATTAATTTAGGTAAGCATCAGCTACTAATGTTTTTGATAGAAAGTGCATGAAATACTGTTTGGAATTATTGTTTTAAATGGTAAATTGCTAATTTGAAAACTAAACAAGGAAATAACTAATATGCTGTTGACAATTATTATCTTCATATGGGATCAATATCCATAAAGGTTGATCTGCTGAAGGTTTTGTCCTCCCTGGAGAGTGCAGTAGGGTGTGGACCCCAAAGCTGGCTGTCATGGGCTGGTTCCTGTGGATTTAGAGAAAGCCTCGGCTTTTTTGCATTAGATGGAAAAACTCTTTGTTTTGTTTTGTTTGGGGGTTTTTTTGTTTGTTTATTTTTAGTGAATTATGAGCTGGTTTAACATGCCAGCAATCACGTACACGATAGGCAGCTCTCCAAAACGTTGCCTTTTACCAAGCCATCAGGCCAAGCCCAGCCTTGCCAAGCTCCCCGGAGGGCTCCTCTCGGTTTGTTCCGTGGCGCGTGGACCAGACGTGCCTTTCCGGAGCTGCTGCTGCATCAGCCCTGAAGGGATGCTCCAGCCAGCAGCCCCTCTGCCCCGTGCCCTCCCATGGGGTCTGAAGTGGCCCCAACTTCTCTGCGGACAAAAATCATGCACATTTTGAAAAGGCCACCTACTTTGGTTTGTAACAAATTCTTTTCAGTATTCTCCCTTCAGTGACCATGAGCTGTGAGTCCCTGCTTAATATTTTACTTTGCTTTGTAGTAAATTTTAATAGATTGTCTTGAACTCTCTTCATGACTAGTCACGAGCTGGCTCCTTGCCAACTCTGAAGACCGACCATTGAACTACGCTTCCACACGCTCAGTGGCACCAGCCTCCTACCGTCAGCCTTCACCACCCACTGTATAGGGCAGTTGCAGGGAGAAAAAGCAACATAAACATGCTGACAGGCTTAAATTAGTGCTCAGTGAGCAGAAGAGAAGGTGATGTCTGCTTGTTACAGCCTTTTGTTAGCAAACAGAACAGCGTTCCAGTCAACAGAGTTTACATACATCTAAGATCTTGTGATCTATAAATACTAAGATTGACATAATTTATAGACTCTATAGTTTAAAGATTGAGTATATTGGTTTTGGCGTAGATCTAGTATTCGTACAGAATGTTTGGTTAGCCCTTCAGCAAAGATTCTGTCCCACTGAAACAATTCCTCTTATGAGGAGTTGGGATACCCTAGTGGCAACATTTGGATTTGTTCAGTAGCGTACAGTGTAGTTATCTAAGAGAAAAATATGGGTACCATTTATTTGTATGAAAACTACTGTGAAATATTGTTTTATTCCATGTAGGCCTGGCCAATGAACATCAGCTGTTACTTTTTGGTGTCCTGCTGATGTCAAAACCCAAATGTAACAGTCGTACACAAATTCCCATTCGTACTTCAGAGCACTTTGGGGCTTTTTAAAATAATTTTCACGACTCCCCTGGGTTATTGGCTCGTACTCTTAGTTCAGTTTACCAAAGGCAACCAGGAAATTTAATGGATTCGCCTGTTGATCATGTGAAGGTTTAGTCCTTAAGATCTGGAAGTTTTGGCAACAGCTTTGCAAATAGTGCAACTATACAGCAGATGTGCCAGCTATGTCAGCGTCTGTGTGTCACGCAGAAGGAGCAAACAAAAAATGTTTTGGCATCAAGCCTGAGTTGGTAACTCGTGTCCCTCTTGATACTGGCCTGTTACTGCATCTTCTACCTGATGCTGTTGTCTCTCAGCAGCTTACAGTGCACAAGAAAAGGGAAGGTATTTTGGGGCACTGGAGGAAACCCCCATAACTGCTTAGCCCTGCAGGAAGCTGTGTGTTTTGACACCTGTAAATTTGAAGGATTTTTGCTGCAGAGTTTTGAAACAGACAGAAGTCTTGTTTTGGTCCTGGAAGGAGACTCCACTTTCCTGTCACTGTCCTGTTCAAGACAGTAACACTTCACATATGCAGCTTCTTGGCATTTCATAGATGAGTTAAACCACAGCTATTAATGATTATTCTTGTCAATATTCTTTATTCCCTTGCTAATAAAAATAATTTTATTTTAAAATCTATCATTTACCACTTACAAATATAATTGCTTACTCTTCTATTATTAAATGGAAAATTATGCATTGGAATGACACTGGCAAATGTGATTTTTCTTTAATGTCGCTTTTTGCTAACAAATATCATCTTCACAGAAGAGTAATGGCATTATTTCCTCCGGAGTGCCGGCAGCCCAAAGAAAGTTATGTACTTGATATTCTCACTCATTCCCTGTCAGAGGAAGCCCTTAGCAGCCTGGTCGCACTGTCAGCCCCAGTGCCAGCACTTGTGCTGCCAGCCATCAGGAGAGTCTGCAAATTAGACTGTGAGGAGGTTTTGAAGACGGAGATCCCAAAAATAATAAGCGTTGTTGATTCTTATTTTTCTGTGCTGTCTGGTTCCTCTCTGCGTGTGAGGCTAATTACTCCTGTTTATGGACAGTAGAGCTAACAGTAACAGAAGGACGTTTTTAAATCTAATAAACCACTACTAATACACTACTAGTACCCTCTTTTAATCCAAATTACTCAGTAGCACCTGTTCGTTTCACCGTGTTATTACTAGACCTTTAGCAATTCCTGCTTTTGATAACCGATAGTTAACATGTAAGTATAAGTTTTAAAAGAATCTTCATGTTCTTTTTAGTTTAGCTGGGATCGGGAGGACTTTTCTAAAGTTTTAAAGACCGTGGCAGTTGACTTTTTGCTGATCTTCTGCTTGTTTTGTGACCATATTCATTGACGTGTTTCCTTTTTCCTACAGTTTCCTGGTTAGTTTTATGGTTGATGCACGTGGGGGTTCAATGAGGGGTAGTCGACACCATGGAATGAGAATAATTATCCCACCACGCAAGTGTACGGCACCAACCCGCATCACCTGCCGCTTGGTAAAGAGGCATAAACTGGCCAGCCCGCCACCGATGGTTGAAGGAGAAGGATTAGCAAGTAGACTTGTAGAAATGGGGCCAGCAGGGGCACAATTTTTAGGGTGAGTTCTTCTATGAATTTAATTGTTTACACTCGTGTTGCATCTTTCATTTCTGTTATCCTGTGGATCTAAGTAGTTAAACATTGACTCTACCTCATTTGAGCATGTAAGATAGGCTATTTAACTTGGAATATTAAAAAATTGCCAACCTGCCATCCCTTCCAGAAAGTACCCATGTATTTTAGGGGGAGCTTTGCCTCTAGGATGACTACAGGGTGAAGCCAAAGGTAAGGAAAGCCACGAAAAGGTCAGGTCCTGCCCCCATCTACTCATGCAACCTGCCTTTGGAGTCAGGAGGAGTCACATGCCTGTTACCCAGAACAGGTTTTGACCCTCTTGCTCGCAGGTTATTGGAGAAACATCACCGTCACAAAAAAAGGGTCCTGAAACCACCCACAAGGACCCAAATATTGAGCTCTTTCCTGTGCCGTGGGCATTTGCACACCTCCTGATGGAGTTGCTGGGAGCTGCCTGGCTCCATCCTGTGGAGCGAAGCCACTGAGAGCGATGGCAGAGCACTTACTGTAGAGCATCAAGTAGTACAAATGCTAGAAACTGACTTTTTTTTTAAAGTTTAAATTAAAGGAAACAATCCACTATGATGTGGCTTTTTTTTCCTAATTATAAATTTTGTTCGTTACCATGAGTGGCACCCAGTGTAAACTGCCGGTTCTGTCGGGAGTGACAGCTTGTTCCTAATTTCCCCTTCTCGTTTCTCTTCCTGCTGCATGGATGTTATTCAGTAAACTTCATCTTCCTAACACTCCTCCCCCTCTAAATGAGGGTGAGAGCATGGTTAGCCGAATCCTGCAGCTTGGTCCACAAGGAACAAAATTTATTGGGTAGGATATGTACGGAAAAGATACAGAATGTCTACAGTTTTTCTTTTGTTTCTAATTTTTTGTTATTCCCATTTTATTTTTTTTTTTAGTTTTCTAAAGCTTTCAGTTGATTTATGTCACTGAAAGAAAATCATAGTGGCTTGATTTAATATAGCTCTGCTACTACCTTGTGCTTATAGGCATGTAAAATTCACTGCCAGCATTCTGCTTTCATAACTTCCGTGCTTCTGCAATTCTTTAAATTTGAAGTGTTTCAACTACATTTTAGTACACAGTGACAGTCCTTTAAGTTCAGCCCTGTGGTAGAGAAGGTATTTACAGGCCTTGAGTGAGTATATTTTGGGAAGAGCATTTGTAAAACATGATTGCATAAAGTTTATTATTTGTGAAAGATTATTTAGAAAAAATATAATTTAGTGAATGACTTCATTCAACAAGGTTGAAGAAATACTTATCTTTTCAACCTGCAAGAGGCATCTTGTTAAAATAAATTTATAGAGCCAAGTATGCTACCCAAAGGAGCTGCAGTGTATAGTCTAAAAATGTAAGAATGTTTTTGTATATTTTTGACTGTTGTTTTCAAACCATATTGTGAAATTTATCGCATTAGGTTTTCAAAATATTGGTGGCTGTTTGGTGTTTCAAACCTGTTCAATACCTTCTCACTGAATATTCTTGTTAAATGTCATGCACAAAATTGTGTGGTTTCTAAATATTTACAGAGACAGTATCTGAAATATTAGCCTGCAAAGATTGTACTACAGTGTTAGTTTTCAGTTTGTACTTTTTTTGAACTAGAGAGTAAATATCTTAAAAAATGTATTTGGATTTTTGGTATTTACTTGCTGTGCACAATGGGAGACAGCAGCTGCATTCCTGTTTCTTGTTAGAGGACTTGTGAGTAGAATAACAGCCTGGATGTCCTTAAAACCATATAAAATACATATTAATTGAATTATCTTTCTCTGTTTTCATGGGAAAAAAATACCATCTAACTCTCCTCCCTTGGTATTTTATGTGAAAACTGGACTTCTAACTAGTTCATGTTTTTCCTCATGAAGGCTGCTGTGACTTCCATGGTCAGGTAAATTATTGGTTAATGTGCCCAACACTTTGCACAGTACCAGAGAAGTGCTGTGTGATTCTCCCATCATGTGATGCTACTTTTAACTAAGTTATCACAAAGCAGTGAAATCCTTTACAACCTCTGTAGGAAAATAATGATACTGTCTATTTAAATGTCTTAAAGCTGCATAATCCATAATTGTTCCCTTACTGTGTGATTTCAGTCAGTGTGTCTTAGCATACTTTAAAATGCATATCCTGCCTGTGAAGTGTTTGGCAAAAGTGTCTGTTTTGTTCAGGAATGGCACATGAAGTGAATGGTGGTTTCTGTCGGTTGTTCACACTAACTGTTCAGTAGTGCACTTGCAGTCCTCTGTGGAAAGTACATTGTCTGGTGACACGGATGTATTATTAACCACCTTCTCATTCCCTTTCCTTCCCCCCAAAATGTTTAGCAGTAACTAATACAAATGTGGTCGTGATGTTGCTTAGCTGAGAGAAATCCATTCTGAAAGGATCTAAACACTCCCCAGTGATGTTTACAGTGCAGATGTTGCAGCTGCGATTTTGGGCATGAGAATCAGAAAGTGAAGCTAATGAGAAACAACCTCTTGTGTTTCACAGGAGCTGCACCAGCGCAGAGCCAGGGAGAGCTTTGAAAAGTTTGAGACTTAGTTTGGAGTTTAAAACCCACATGCATGAGCGGCTCCTGCTGCAGCCAACAGCTGTTGCATGCATTTGGTAGCTGGACTGTTTCTGAACTGACTTTGCTCCTTTAAATCCCTGGAGTCAAACCCAAGCTTTGGCTGTGCTAATGCCAATTAAAAGTCAGCAGTGCTGGAAGCAGGTTGGATCACCTGCGTCCTGGGATAAATGAGCAGGGACCACTCTCCTTAGCAAAAGTAGTCACTATTTCTTCAGTCGTTTCAGAAGATTTACATTAAAAACAAGCTATATATGAATATTTTGAAGTTACCTATTGATTGTAGTTTAAATGATAAAGGATTGTGCAGCTTTGGCAACTTTAAAAACATTTTTACTGTAACAGTGCTATTTAAAATGTCTGTAGTTTTCTTAAGGACTTAACACCCATAGGAAATTAAGGGCAGTGAGGAGATATAGGGTTAAAAATAATATGATTCCTTTTTCTCTAGCCCTGTCATAGTGGAAATCCCACATTTTGGATCAATGCGAGGAAAGGAAAGAGAACTAATCGTACTTCGAAGTGAAAATGGTGAAACGTGGAAGGAACACCAGTATGACAGCAAACATGAAGATTTAACAGAAATACTCAACGGCATGGATGAAGGTAAACATTTTCTTAATGCTTTGGCAAGCTTTACCTTTGTGCAGGCTTGCTAACCTGAGCAGGCTAAAGCAACCTGAAATAAAACAGTGCAGGAGGTCTCTGACTTTGGGAAATACAGTGTGTGTTACATATTAAACCAATGGGAAGAGTGTAAACAGAAATCGTTCAGCAGTGGCCCGGAGACATCCTGAAATGAGGGGTAAATTTTGGTCTGAAGTCCTGCCAAGTTTAAGGAAAGTTGCACAGTTTCTTTACAGCATGAAGTTGAGGATAACATCCCAGCTGGAGGGAAGCGTGTTTCTGCAGCTCAGGCAGGGCCACGGGAATGTCATTCCAAACCAAGGGTGAAGTGTAAATATCAGTTATATTAGACTTTCCCACAAATGCAGACCTTAGCCCAGGGACTGTTCTTTGAATTGGGATTGTTAGAGGGTGCCTCCCACGAGTACAGAACCTGCCTTCCTGATGTGAATTCTGGCTCCCTTGTTTTGCTTGGACATTGCTGTTTATGTGAGAGTCCCTAAGATGAGAGGGCTCAGCTGTACACAGTTCATCAGAAGATGCTGTGACAGATGGTCCCTGCGGACACGTCGTGGGCAAAGCCAGGCTGGGGCCGCAGTGAGCCCTTGGCACCGCCGCTTGCTTTTCCTACCAAGTATTTTTCAATACTTGTGCTGATAAACAGTTGCCTGAGCTCTTTGCACTTGAGTGTGAATGAAATAGCCTGTGCTTTGGGCTTTGGTTTTCTATAAGGGTTTATCCACAGGATTTTCTCTGGATAACCTCCTACAGAAAGTCACAGTGTGGTGGGGTACCAGCTGCAGGAAAGTTCTTTCATTATCAGCAAAAGCATTTGAAGCAAATGATCAGGCTGCGGATGGCAGCTATGAGAGGTATCTGTGAGCAGGGTCTGCCTTTGATCTTGGCCTCTCATTTGAAGAGGGCAGCCTCAGCAAAAAGCGTGCTTTGAGAGCCGGGAAGGAGAGCAGTGCTGTTGTGCGGGCTTCCCTGGACATCTGAGATTCAGCATTTTTACTGATTTCCTGTCATATGGGAAAAGTAGAATGAGCTTGTGTAGTATTTTCACTTCAAAGTGCTTGAACTGCACATGAGTTTGTAAGAACACAGACCAACAGCAAAGATCTGCTTGTTACATGTGATGATCTATTGTAGCTATTTATTTTGAAATAAATAAGATAGCACAAATCAAGCAGTAGGGCAGAAACACTACAAATGTTGGATCAGTGAGTTTGGAAAAATACAACAAACCTCATCACAGAAGGCTACTTAAAAGCAGTGGAACAGGCAAAAGAGTGAGCAGGGCACAGGACAGTATTTTTTGGGGAAGAATTGCTTCAGGATCCAAGGCAGTTGTTGCAGCTTTTCTGAAAGAAAAATCTCACCACCACCCCCTCCTTCTCTGCACACCAGCATGAGATAGGAGGTAACGATTTGGCCATGGGTGAAGTATCAATGCTGTGTCAGTGGTGAGGTAGTCAGAACTGATCTGCAACTTGCTGATTTCTTTCCTGTGCTTTCCAAACTGAGCTTACTTCAATTCTGGGATAGGAAATGTGGGCACAAAACCACTGTTCTAAAGTGCTCCAACTTGCATCACTTATGAAAGAGGTCCTTAGAGATGCCATATGGATAAATTCACATTTTACAGAGAAGAGAGCTCAATAAATAAAAACGCTTTGAAAAGAGGTGGGCATGAAGCCCTCAGTATGTAGAGCCTAAAATAATAAGCTTCACAATTTGGAGCCAGAGTACAACTTCCTGATCCGTTGAGGGTTTGGGGTGGTTCTTCCCTTCTGGGGAACTGCTGTTTGAGCTTAGCAGGTATATGTACAGCCAGTGAATGACAGAAAGCGTGGTGGACACTGGACTGTTCCCTTAGAGTGAAAATATTTAGCACTTTAAGAGCCAAGCCTCAGAAATGCCATTTACCAAGCCATTTATGAGAGGCAAAGGAGAAAAAATACTGGAGACACACCCAGAGCATTGTTTTGATTATTTGTTCAGTTCGTTTTAGCTTAATCGTTTTCTAGTTAGGAAAATAAAATTAAAAACAAACAAACAAAACCTGCATTAAAGTAGTACAAAGGTCTTGACAAAATTCTGCTCCAGTTAAATAGCGTTTCTGTGTAAAAGGTCTTCCGAGCAATGACATAAATTACAATTTTTTAGGATTAAAAGCAGAGTTGGTTGTTTTTTGGGTTTGTTTTGTTTGGTTGGTTTTTTAAATCTAAACTTTTACTGGTTTGTTACAAAAAACTGCAATTAGACTTGGGTCTGAAGCAATATCTTACACCTCGGAAGCTGTAGTTTTGGAAGAAGTTGTTTTCCAGGTATGAACTCTGGAGGCAGAAGCAATCTTTAATTGAAATAAAAAGCAGCCACATTGTCAATCGTTTCCAGAAGTTTAGTGTGTCTCTGCAAGAAAAATTAATCTGCTCAGTCATCTCTAAATGCCATAACATGCTGCAGGGGTGCCCATTTTTCTATTAAAAGCAGATGGTCTGTTTTGTGTTAGACCTGCTGCGATTTACTAGTTCTTTCCTATCTGTGTAGTGAAGGAGGGCAACCAGACTTTTATTCCCAGCTAGTTAATACACTGAATTTTTAAAGATGCAGTCTGCTTCTGTTTTGTTTTTCCTGTTTTGCTCTCCCACTTCGCCAGCGGGGATGAGAGTGAGGACATCTTTGCCCTCCGTGGGGACTGCTGAAAACCTGCCTGTGCTTTACTGGGAGCAGCACCATCTGCTGGAAAAACTCCTCTCACACTCAAAATAACCCAGAGCAGAAGGCAACACTTCAGGGCATTAAACGCAGGCTTAAATAACAGCAGAACTTTGCTTTTATTATCATGAAAGAACAATGAACTGTGATGTAAAGAGCCTGTTTTTCTGTGGTGCCATCGGGTTTCTGCTTAAATAGTTTTTACTCTGAAGATGGTGCTGTACTTAGGCAAACATAGGGCTGAGTGGATACAGGGAACTTGGCATTTTTAGGAAAAGGAGGAGTTTGATTCCAAACACAAGAGTAGCAATTCACAGCTCTCGCCCATATTACATTTATTTAAACTTGAATCAAATTTTTATATATCAAGTATATATATTTAGGAAGAAGCTCTCTGTCTTGTAATTGGTAAAGAGTTTACATTTTCAGCCAGGCTTTTTTTAGGTATAACTTGTGTTTGCTTTCTGCATTCCTACACCCTTTACTCCTACAAATGTTGGAATAGTTACGTTTATACAGTCCTAAAATTACATTTGGCCCTTTGAAGGCAACCGTGAGGCTGATGTGGCCCCCGGAGACAATGAGTTTGACACCCCTGCTTCACAGATACCTGTAGACAAATTGTGGGCATAGATGCACACACTGGGGTAGCTAATCTTTTGACAGGCATTTGTAATTTAGTGAGTGAGCCAAGAAATGCAAATATTTGTGGCTACAATATCCTTTCTGCTGCACAGTGTGGTTTCAGATGGGAAGCAGGAGTTTTCACATAACTACTTATTTGAATCTACAGATCAAACCAGACTGTGACCTTGTTTATGCTTGAAGTTTAAAATACCACCGTACGTCACTCTGCCATGATTTTGTTGCATTTCCACTAAAAGTTTTTGAACATATCGCTGTTAAACTTCATGTTGTGAATAGCAAGATAAGAGACTACAAAAATAGACAAAAGAGCGCAGGAAGGACATTGACTTATTTGAGGGTGAGACCTCCAGTGTTTTCAAGACAAGTCTCACTGCTCTCAGCTTTTCCTTGTCCCCTCCCATGTGCTCTTTCTGCCTCCATCCATCTCCTGTACTTTTCTCCGTGTGAGCGCTGCCTCCGGGGTGCCCCACTTCTAGTGCAGCAGTGTCTTAGTGGGGACACCTCTGTACGAGTGGAACTGGTGTCCTGCGCTCGGCCCACCTCTCAGCCTCTGCACAGTGACAAGGTCTGCTCTGCTCTGGCCAGTACTGCAGGAGGGTTGCAAAACGCAGAGAGCTGTTCAGTCTGCTGAGCACAGGTGAGATTCGCTTTTTCAGTGCTAGCAAAACTCCTTGTAAGGCCCTGGTGATGGAAATCGGGTGCCAGATCCCACAAAGACTGCTTGAAGCTCATAAAACAGCTGGATGTTCTGTGACCTGTTTCCTTCTGTTTCCAGTGGGAAGACCCTTGCTCTATGTTACTTTATCTGAAAGTAAAAAAGAAAGGTATTAGACATGGGATGAATTTGATCCACAACTGCCTCTCAGCTGACAAAACTCTTGTGATTGATTTCCTTGGCCTGAGCCTCCCTGTATGAGGTTGCTCTCCAACCCTGGAGGACATGGCTGTGTTTTGCTTCTCCTGTCCAGGAACTTTAATGTAGCACTTAATGTGGCAGCATGGACTAGAGGGGAGGAGTGATCTTCCTGTCCTCCCTCCTTTCCATCTCTCCATCTCATCTCCATCACTCCCACCAGCCACCATAGGACAAGTGGACCATACACTGGGGTGGCAGAGGAAGACATATCTGCAGGAAGTATGCGCAGCACCTTAATGGCAGTAGATGCTCTTTGGGTGAAAGCACAGATCTCAGGGACAGTGGCACTGGGACGCTCTTCCGAATTCTGTCAATAACCCTTCTGCTTTACTTCTCTTTGCTTTGCCATCTCTGTCTGTATAAGGCATATAACATACTTCTCTGTGGTAAAAAAAAAAAAAAAGGCAAACGCACAAAACCCAACCAAGCAAACAAAAAATCCTTTGAGGTTTTTAATTGAAACACATTACATAGGAATGAAGTGTCAGCAACTGAGGAAAACAGTAATGATGACAGCTCGTTCTGCAAAATGCGTGAGGTGTGTTCAGGAAACGTGACCTCTCCCAAGACTAGTTTTCCCTGTTTCATTAATTCTGTCATGCTAACACTGCATTTCTCATGGCAGTTGGAGAGGTGGTTTGGTTTATCATCTTTTTTTTTCCTGTTAGAGGGCAACTTCATATCGAAGTTTAGATATGTATTATCCAGACATAATCTCCCCATACATAGCCCAGCTCCTCTCCATGCCTGAATGTTGTTCTGCCACTCTAGCCTTCACATCTTCCTCTAAAGGAGAATGCCTGCCAGGCTCAAAGGATTCTGAAACATTCTTATAGAAAACGCTAATTTTCTGCTTCAGGAGAATGTAAATTATCCTTCATCTTTGTAAGCATTTTATAATGGGTTTAGTCTCTAGTATCAAACAGGAGAATGCATGGGATTTACCAGTCAAGATCATACCTGCCTGGGACTTTTAGAACCCAGTTTGTCCCCTGCACAAGCCATTGGTTCCAGAGGCTGCAGGCAGAACACCTCATTCATTAGAGGGCTTCAGATATCAATCACTGTGTCAAAGTAAATGGAAGCTGACATTATGACAAGAAATTATCCTCTTCTGGTAGCTACACATGATCCACAGCAACACCGTGCAATTAATCCAAATTATCTGTTGAAAGTTTTAAAATGTAAAACTGACAGTTCACGCAATTTATATTCTAATTCTTTTGGGGCTGTAATTGAGCTTACATGTTCAGAGAAAATGTCTCAGTCACATAGAGAAAAGAATTGCACAAGTGTCTTTTGTCTCAGTACCGTTTCTGGTCTTCTTGCTTTCTCTTGCTACATCTGATAGAAATGTCATCTTTCGAGGAACAAAATTTCTTCTTTAGGAACGCAGTGCCCTTTTTAAGGAGGAATGTAAAATTGGAAAATTATAGAGTGCTGGAACGAAACCCAGTTACAATAACTAAAAAGGCGGAGTGCAAGAAATTACGGGAGAAATGCATGGCAGTTGTGTAATTATCTTCATTTGCGAATAGTGTTTATATCACAGGGATTTCACTAGTGCATATTCATACATACATACAGTTGCATGATTAGTTATATTTGTGACATGTCACAGAATTTTCCTCAGTGCATACATGTCTATGTCATCTACTTAATTAGGTAGTGTGGGTAGATACTCCACGCACCTTTCTCAGCCCTGGTGACCCAATGATCTGTGAATGTGGCCAAGGGCACTAGTTGTTGATGATCTGTTTCTGTTGCGGTTGTCTTTGAGGATGCATTATGTTTCTTTAGGAGCTGAGGAATACAATGCAGTTATTTTGGGGCAGATACCTGAATGGCTGAAAGCCTGACGTGGGAAGGGATCCTTGCTATGGTTTCATTGGTAGTACTGACAGATAGACCTCTGTCACATTCACAGTTTGCTGAAGAGGTCAGTGTTTGGTCAGTATTAGATGGATGCCGGTTTGGGACACAACCCTCTCAAGTGCCTTAGCTGTGCAAATCCTGGTTTGCACACTTGGTGTGAAGTTAGTTCATGAACTGACTGGTATTTCCTCTGGTTTTCTGCGTGTCGAAGCTATGTGAGGGAAGAGGCTGGAAATAAATGTCTCTTTGAAGGTGTGCACAGAAAGTTCAGCATGCTTGTGTGCTTCCAGGTATAACAGATAGAGGGAAGAACCTTGGCCATCTCCTTCAGACCTCCTTGGACTCCCACACTGTGTGACAAACCTGCAATCCTGCAGCAGCTGCTGCTGCAGAGACTGTCACACCCCCGTGCTTAAGTGTCCCGGCAGACCTGTGTGTCCCATGCTGTTGGCATTCAGCGTCAATATCGGTGCAAAAGTTCACAGAGCAAACCAAAGCTTGATAATTGATAGCACTGGATAATTTTTTTTCTCCTCTAGTAAATTAAAGAGTTCTCAAGCATTTTAAGGCATATTCAAAACCTCACGCTCACAGATGTGTCTGGTATGAAGCTGGGCAGGTAATGCCTGAATGTTTTAACTGTGTTCTCCTACCAGAGCTGGACAGCGTTGAGGAGCTGGAGAAGAAGCGTATCTGCAGGATCGTCACAAAGGATTTCCCTCAGTACTTTGCAGTGGTTTCGCGAATCAAGCAGGAGAGTAACCAAATCGGGCCTGAGGGCGGGGTGCTGAGCAGCACGACGGTGCCGCGCGTCCAGGCGTCCTTCCCCGAGGGTGCTCTAACCAAAAGAATACGCGTGGGCCTGCAGGTAAAAGTGTCCTCGTGTTCATATCTGCAGCGTCTACAAGCACATCATTGGTCTTAATGCATGAGGTTCGCAGCTGAGGAGGCTGCTGCTCCTTGGTGGTGGGCTGCAAGGTGGGTAGTATTCGCATCTGAGATGTGAATTGACATGTGTCTGCCCAGGCACATGCTCTGCCTCTTAGTGCCCCCAGCACAGGTGATGCACCGTCCTCCTCCCTGTGTCAAAAACCCAGCTCCTCTTCTGTCATCACCTGGAGTATTGCTTAGCAACTGAAGAACAGAGAGAAATGCCAAGGCCTGGAGCCCCTGCAGCCTCCGTGATGTTCTCTGCCATCTTCTGTTGGCCATGACTGCCAGCAGCTACAGGCTGCGCAGCTGCTGCGCAGTGCCGGTCTCCCGTGGCAAAGCAGCAGCTTGTGATTGGTGTCACTGGGCTGTCCTTTGCCATCGGAATGCGTTTGGTAAGGATTTCATGCAGCTGTTTGCCAGCTGTTACTGAGTCAAAGATCCCTTCCCTTATACATCTGTTGTAGCTTAGGACATTCGCTGTTGGTTTCTCTAGCAATGGATGGAATCTGGCAAAAGCAAATAGCTTAAATTCTCTGTAACCGAACTGTACAGAAAGTGGAGAAATGTTCTGTAGGAGTTATCTTTTTCTTAGAGTTCTGTTAATTATCACTTAAAATTACTTAATAACCTGACAAGTCTGACGGGTTCATGAAATAGGGATGCTGGTTTGGATTCCAGTGCTTTGAATTCACACTGTAACATTTCTGCTAATGATATTTCACATCTAAAGGTGATTAATCTTGAGAAAATGGAAGCTCTGCTATTATGGTTATATAGCTGCCTTTCCAGAGCTCTCTAATGTGAAGGAAGCACAATATCTCCACGTACAGTGTTGTGACTGCTGAGACTGCAATGTAGCTGCATATTCTATTCATATCAATACATTGTGCAGTTTGCATAATGCAGCAAGTCACAGGTCAGCCTGATCGAAACAGACTTTAAAGCTCAAAAGAGAAACATCAGCACAGATTTGTGTTTGACAGAGATGTGAGAATTGTTCAGCATCTCCAAGACAGTGTCTAGTCCCCACTTCTCAAGACCCTGCTAGCAAAATAGGCCTACATTTTGAAATTGTATTTAATATCGCTCATCACTGTAAACTAAAAGCAAAATCAAACATTCTCTGAAAAACTCTCAGCAAATACTGCAGGCAACCTTCTGAGATTTATAGTTTTGCTCTACAAGTTAGCTATTAGAAAATTGTAAGTAGATTGTTGAGAAAAATACTAAGCATGAATTGTAGTAATAATCACCCTCAAGAGCTATAGGAGAAGTCTGCCTGGGGAAAAAAGAAATCTACAGTTCTGCATGTCTATAACCAATTTGTAGCTCTAATTTAAATACCTTCCCTGTGTTGACAGGCTCAACCAGTTCCAGAGGAGATTGTCAAAAAAATCCTTGGAAACAAAGCAACTTTCAGTCCCATTGTCACTGTGGAGCCAAGAAGGAGAAAATTTCATAAGCCAATAACCATGACAATTCCTGTGCCACCTCCATCAGGAGAAGGTGTAACCAACGGGTACAAAGGAGACACAACTCCCAGCCTTCGACTTTTATGTAGCATTACAGGTTAGAGAAAACCACGTGCTCTTTGCGAAGGATTATGTGACAGCAATGCCTCAGCACTTGTGATTCTCATAACTGCCCAACTCATGCTTTCGGTGAGGGAAGGTTGGTGTGCTCGGTCCAGCAGTGTTCAGATCAGCTCCCCTGAGCACAGCCAGCTGAGGTCGCTTGAAAGGCTCCCACTGATGCCCTGGGCTTTGAATCTCGTTTCCTGCAATTGTAAAATAAGTTTGTCGATAGATGTCAAATGCCATTTTATATTAGGCCAGTATGAAGTATTTCAGCCCTGGCCATTAAACAGGGTTGTCAGTAAAAGAAGTTTGCTGAAATCTGTTGTAGCTGATATTGAGGTGGGGTTTACTATTGACTTGTAGGTATGTACCTTGCTTACATCAGCATTGTTTTCTGGTGTGTAACACGTGATGTAATACATAACTTGTAGCTCAGCTGCTGGAGAACGTGATTGTCTAGGTTCTCTTTTTATGTGTGAAGCAAAATAAGATAATGTAACCTGTGTACACTTGGTGTTTGAAAGAAAATCTCCATGGTTTATATTTATGTAGGCGGTACTTCACCTGCGCAGTGGGAGGATATCACAGGCACCACTCCGCTGACGTTTTCAAACGACTGTGTCTCATTCACAACCAATGTTTCAGCCAGGTACGGTAACAGAGTTTGCCAAATGCACCTAGAGAGTAGTTTCCTTTGATTAACAGAGAGCATCGTTCTGGGGTTGTTTTTTGGCTTTCTGTAAGCCTTTCGCAAGATTGATGAAGCAGTAATGGAACAGATGCTTCTTTGTCACTACGTGTCAGCATCCCACACATCCAGGGTTGCACACAAAGCTTCGTCCTGGCCTGTTCTGCTGCAGTGAGGTCTCCTGGAAATCACACATGCTGTTCCTCTAAAGGCTGTGGTGCCACACAGGGTTTGTTTTTGTGCAAACAGCAACAAAAAGGGAAAGTTTTAAATGGCCATTCAATTAAAAAAATGAGGGGAATCATAAAAATGTTTGTTTAAAAAGTTAAAAGACATTCAGTTTCCAGCTGTGGGGTTTTCAGTTGAAAATTATGTAAAATTAATCTCACAAAAATATCACTTGCCAAAAAGTCATGGCTCAAAATGAATTTTGATGGACTTAGTAGACTTACATACTGATTAACGGCATTTAACAGGATCTGTACAAATCATGCATCCTAGAGGAGAAAATTCATGGTATGTCAGGTAAAACATTTATCATTCAATACACAACTTTTGCACCTATAAAAAGCTTTATAAAGAAAGAGAATTGCTGAAAGAACCAAATAGATCAGAAACAAAATATTGTGGAAAAGACTTGTACAAACTACAAATTAAATATTTGTAACTTGTATCAAAATTGTCATCAAACTCGTGATCTTAAGCTGAGAAAATAACAGTATAACATCTGTTTCTTTGGGAAACTTCGCTGCGGGCATCGTTGGTTTCAGCCTTTATGGGAGATGTGATTTTACTGTATGTATGTGTTATAAAGGAGGTTGTTTTAATAAATCAAATGTACAGCAAAGCATCAGCACATTACAATACACATGCTGTGTGATCACAAGAAATACAGTTTCCCTACTTTGGCTTCAAATGAGGCTTAAAATAGACAGTTTTGTGAGATACCAGTGTGAGAAGGGGCAAATAAGTATATCAGCATTTCATTGCCGGGTATTCCCATCTTTGGATTGTTAAAACTCCAATGAAAATAGCAGGAAAATTACAGCTTTGGGAAGTCTGCAAGGACAGTACACATACAAAACGGCCACAGATCACAGGACATGGTTTCTCTTTAAAGGATTAAGTGATATTAGAGCATAATGAAAAGTTGATTAATGGTTTACTTTTTCCCCCCCCTCAGATTTTGGCTCGCAGACTGCCATCAGGTACTAGAGACTGTTGGGCTTGCAACACAGCTTTATAGGGAATTAATATGTGTTCCTTATATGGCAAAGTTTGTGATATTTGCCAAAATGAATGATCCCGTGGAATCCAATTTGCGTTGCTTCTGCATGACTGATGACAAAGTGGACAAAACTTTGGAGCAACAAGAGAACTTTGAAGAAGTTGCAAGAAGCAAAGACATTGAGGTATATTTCTTATAGCTGCCTTCCTCTTTGTAAATGGACCGTGTGTTTTCTGAGCGGCAGCAGGTCCTGCAAAAGCCGCTATAAGCCCAGTTAAATGAAGATTTACTCCAGAAAAGCCATTCATGTAGCTCACGGTTTCCCAAACTGCCTGCACTCGTAATACCTTGCTGTAATGCACTGTGATTTTCTGTTTTTGAATTCTGTGGTTGAATTTAATGTGAGTGGGGACTTGTGCTAAAATCAGGATCTGTGATGGGGGAAATCATGATGTGTTCACGTGCATGAATCTACTATGAAAAGAAGTTTTATTGACTTTTATTTATTGTTTTGATAGGTTCTGGAAGGAAAACCTATTTACGTTGATTGTTACGGAAATCTGGCCCCTTTGACTAAAGGAGGACAGCAACTTGTTTTTAATTTCTATGCTTTCAAAGAAAATAGACTGCCATTCTCTATCAAGGTAAAAGGAAAACAAGCCAAATAATTCTGCTCATATTTTTTTCCTCAGTGATAACACTTTTTGTGTCCAATAGGACTAACTTGTCCCAAGGATGTGACTGTCATTGTTTAATATATGAATAACATGGAGAGGGTGTTTTGCATCAAGCCCCAAAAGAGCTGCTGGCAGAACTGGAACCAGAATGTCCATGATCTGGATTCATAGGCTTTTATTAAAACCACATCTCAAGTTAGACCTCTAGGATAGTACCAGTAGATCACTATTCCATAGGGACAAAGGAGATGCATTCAATAACATACTGTACAGCAGAACAGCCTCCAAAAAAGTGTCCGCAGACTGTTTATCTCAAAATTACCATGAATGGGTGCCCACTTTCCTCAGCCTTATCATAGCTGCCGTGCAAAATAAGTTTTTAAGCCTTTTGATGAGCACAAGCGCAAAACACGGCAGAAGAAAATGAAGGTGAGCAGAAAATGTCTCTCAGTAATATCCCAGTATGAAACGGCCTGGTTGGACTCACTCAACATCTTGTCTTGTGTGAATTTACCATCAGAGAGCTTCGGGCTGATCTAACTCTTTTGTGGTAGTGCTTTTTCTCATTCAGCACTTCAGGCTGAGCTCCAGCCCAGTAACGTTTGTCTTTACCCATTAGATAGCTTCTTGTGGAAAGAAACTCTGAGGAACACTCCACAAACCTCCTCTAGGTCTCTAAATTACTACATATTACCACACTGCACTAAAATTTGTTTTCTAGGTAAGAGACACCAGCCAGGAAGCTTGTGGTCGATTATCGTTTTTGAAGGAACCAAAGACTACTAAAGGACTGCCACAAACAGCTGTTTGCAACTTGAATATCACTCTGCCAGCACACAAAAAGGTATTTGTTAGGAAAAATAAACACTTTCTTTAGGGTTGGTTTGGTTTTATTTTTGCTCCTTTAGTTTTTGTCTTCTTTTTTTTTTTCCTGTTAGTGATAAAGAAACCCTGTGAAATGCCACTAATGAGAATGCTTTGGAATATGATGAAGGCTTTTTAAATTTATGTTTTATTGGTTTCCCGTATGTAGAATGCTTTTAAAGTCTCTTGTTACTGTGGTGTCAAGTACCTATAATTTTTATGATTCTGTTTACAGCTCATGCTTCAGCCTGCAAGTCATAGATTTATGCTTTCAGTAATGTCACGTGTTGATTTGCATTGGGTGTAAGATTTTTTTTTTTCTTTTGTGTTGACATTTTGGATTTGCTTTGCCTTATAAATCAGCTTGCATTTTGTGCTCCCAATTTGGTCCTTTTCATATCCTGATATTCTTTTCCCTGCTGTCCATTATAATATTCCTTGTCTCTGCAATGCATCTTGGGACCAAAAGGAAACAGAGTCAGATCAAGATGATGAGGTAATATAAACACTGTCTTCTGTTTTCATTTCCTTCAGATTTAGTGCAGAAAAGTAATATGTTTTAGAAAAAACCAATCCACTATTTTTAACTATGGCATTGAAATGATATCTACAGTATAACAGTATTCTCCACATCTGATAGTGTGTTTCAAAGCAGTAGAAGTGCACCAAAGTGCAAAAACCATGATTATATATTATGAAATTAACCAAAGCATTGAATAATAGCAGTCTAAAATTTAACTCAGTTTCTTCTGAAAAAGAACTTATTATAAAATTCAGACCAAGTACGTTTTTGGCAAAATCGAGAAGAATTTAGTGGATATGATTTTTACCTTTTAGAGTAATACTGCCAATGGGTTGAGTAACCTGTATTTCTGAGAAGGAAAGAAGTATTGCTGAGGCCACAATAGTGTTCTGTAATATTTTATTCCTGAAATTAAACTGGATTCTTCTGAAAAAGCAAAATAGCCAAGGGCTATTTCTAAATATCGTGTACAAATCTCTTTTCAAATAAACCACAGATACTTGCAGCTTAAAAACTCACCGTTTGCTAGAAACTGCAGCACTAGATTGTAAGGAAATTGAGTGGGTTTTACTCATTAGAGGTAGTAATAAATGAGATCACCTTATAAAGAATCTACATAGATGTATCCCTTCTACATAGTAGCAAAGTTTTCTTCTCTTCCTGGTGGCAAATAAATAGCAGTAGCCACCTGCTGAGTAAAATAATGAAAAAACTCAAACCAGAACACTCCTTACATGTTAAAAAATAATAATAGCAACCACATCACTTTATCTCCACAGGAGTTGTACCCAGTGAGCTATTATATACCCATAACTATAGTTTTCTTTCTAAACAAACCATATTTTTAGCCACATAATCCAGTGAGCTGATCTCTGAGGGACTTTTGATATTTAAGACATCCCACTAGCAGCTATGCCACTGAATACAGCAGCTGATGATGCAATTTATTAGTTAATAGTAGTCTGCTTTCTAATCTGCATCTTTGCATTTTGTGCCTATTAAAAAAAAAACCCCTCCCATGCCTTTTTTGTCCTTAATGTATTCACTTTAAAGCCAGTGTACATTGTGGTGTATGTGCTTCCAGGACAAATTAATTTGGGGAGAAATATTTGATCGGTCCAAATTGTACTCTTATGAATGTTTTATGTCTGTATCTGTAGTCTTTTGTGTTGATCTCCTGTTTCTAGTCGAAGGTGGTTTATTTTACAGGGGACAAATAATATCACACCATTTCTAGTAGTGTGAAGCCATTTATCTAGTGATAATGGGATAATATAGTATTGAGATACTTAAAGGCAGGCTCATGAGCTGCATCTGCTATCTAAGCTCTTCTACCTCAGAAGCAGAGGTGGTGTGAGCAGGAATGGACCTGTGGGGTCATCTCTTAGGGTTGCGGTCCCTTCCTTGCTTGCTCCAGAAGGGGGGTCATCCGCAGCAGGTTTCTGCCACCTCCAGCAGCCACAGTCCCTGCTCTGCAGTGCCTGACACCCATTCCATGGCAGACAGGGATGGAGATCCAGCTCTGTCCATTCCCTGACCTCTTGCCCAAATTTGGCTTCAGCATGCCTTCCTGATGCTGAACGGCGGCATCCATTCTCCCTTGGGGGATGTGTGCTGCAAAATGAGGCCCATCGTGCTGAGGTTTGATGAATGTTCTGTTCAAATGGGGAACTGCGATGCTAAAGGCACTATACAGTATTATGTTTTCTTGCAGACAGAGAAAGCTGACCGGCGCCAGAACTTTGTCTCCCTTGCTTTACGTAAGCGCTACAGCTATCTGACTGAGCCTGGAATGAGTGAGTTGCTCTTACCAAAGTACTAAACCATATATACGTGATTTTTCATAAGAAGAGACATTTTTTCTATAAACGTTGTATTTGGTGTCACTCTGGGGGAAAAAAAAAGAAAAAAAAAAAAGAAAAAAACCCCACCTATCTAAAACAAAACTCTTGGATGGCCTGTGAACCATGTGTTGTGAGAGCTTGAAGAATCCTGACTGGCAAATGACATGTGTTGAGTACAAATATAGTAGTTTTAAAATACGCCCTGTAGGTTCAGAGTCGTGGGATTGCTTTCAAAAAGAGTCTGTTCCTCTTCTCTTTGAAAGATTAGAGAGAGCTGCTGTAGAAGGAAATGTTATGCAGAAGTTCAGCAAGGCTGGAGAACGCCGTTCAGATAAGCGCTTAAATGTTTTAGATGCTTAGCCAAAATGAACTCTCTCATATTTTATATTTTCCCTCTTCTTTCTCCTCCCCTGTCCTTTTTCCTCTGTTCCCTGCAGATGCTTTTTATTCCCTGGCACCACACATTGCTGCTTCTTAAACTTATGTTCCCCTTGACCAGACCTGTGGCATTCCTTTCCTTCCCTGTTAAATCAAATAATGTATTTGGCTTAACTTTCCTTCCCTCACCTCTCCTGAGGTTGACTGCTATTGTTCCCCATTCCCAGGCTTTTTCTTGCCATTTTTTTTACCTTGTGACTTCTCAGTTGCTACCCTGCAATAGACCCTTTGATATAATTCCGTAAAATCCATAGACAAACTTCATCGGGTCTTGGGAGTTCCCACTGGATGGCTGCTGTTTAATTATCCTATAAGATCTGTGGCTTCTTTGGATCAGATTTGCTCCAGAATATATTACACTTCTCAGGCCTGGAAGAAGACTTCAAGCATATAACATCTGAAGAAGCTATCAGATCTGCAGAGACATCTTGATGGACTGTTAAGGTATTGTCAAAGGCTTGATGGGAACTGAGAGGGAAAAGGAAGTTGCTTGAAAGTAGTTTGTGTATGTTGCTTACAATTAGTTTGTCAGGCTTCACCTAAAAAAAAAAAAAGTAGCCGTATTTATTCACCAAAGGTCCATCAAGACTCATTTGCAAAAAGCTGGAAGGGAAAAAACCACTTGAGCTGTACTCCAAAAAAAGATGGATTAATGAGGTAGAGGTTCCTGACAATACTTTAGCTATTCTATCCTTTCAGCAATGGTTACTACTTAAGGCTGTGAGCTACCCAAAAAAGGCTATGCAAAAATGAATGTGTTTGCCAGGAAAGATCGCAGATTGTGGTTTGGCCACCAGCCTGAGCACCACCTCCTGTGCACACGTAGCATGTAGTCAGCAGCTGCCTCTACCCACCTGCGCCATGGTGGTGAGGGAAGGACACGATCTCGGGGGTGCGGCTCCTCCAGAGAGCACCGGCTGCCCAGCACGGAGCTGAGGCTCCTTCTGCGGCTGCTTCACACCGCAGGGTGTTTGCTCCAGTGATGGGATGTGAGTGATGAAGCTCTACCTATATCCAGCGAATTTAATGACACAGCTCCTGCAGCTTTGGTGGTAGCAGGCGTTGTTCTTTTTACTCACACAAGCTCTTGCGTGCACATGCATACGTGCAGGTTTTTTTCCCCTGTGGCCCTGCCAGTGCTGGTGCAGCAGAGAGGGAGGCAGGCGAGATATTTCCCAGCCTCCCTGTCCCTCCTCCTGCTCAGGGAAAGGGAACAAAGGGCCCCATTGCTCTTTCCAGCAGTGATGTCCCCACCGAAGGGGAGTGCTGCTGTGGGCTGAAGCTGCTCAGTCCTGGCTGTTTTGTTGCAGCTGAAGAGGAGCAAGGCTGAGCTGTAGGCTTCACTCAGCACTTTTAGTTACCGCTGCAAGCAAGGAAGTGTAGTTCTGTGCACAGAAGGTAATAACTAACAACAGTTTTCTACTAAATTCTTGGATACAGAATGATGGAAACTGTTAAGGCCAGGAGTATCCAGTAGCCAAAAAGGCCTGTTATATAAAACCACTCTTTAAAATATTATTCCATTCTGAAGTCTTGCATGGTTGTGGGGATTTCTTTGTTATTTCAAAGTAGTAAAATTGCCTGGTTCCCTGCTGTTTGAATTATGTCATAACTGCACACACTGGTAAATTACTCAGGTTTTTTTGCACCAGTTCTTCTTCTCAGCTGCAATAAAGAGCACAGAAAAAGCACCTTAAATGTGTCTGGATCTGTGATTTAACAGGAGAAAGAGCAGTTAAGAGGGGAGCCTGTTGGTCTGATTGCCTCCTTAGCCAGTGGTGATAGACTGGCTCATCACAGCGCAGTGGGGTCCCTCTAAAGACATTTCCAAACACAGACTGCTGAACGAGTTGTTTTGCTGCTAGTGCTTTTCAGAATGATTTTGGGGTTTGTTTCGTGGACTTGGGACTGTATGAACTTTTGGTGAATGTTAGCAGATGCTGCTAATATATCTTCACGATAAATTCTAGCTCATTTAATGAAGTGCACTATGTTTTCCTTTTGAGGGGTTAAAAGAAGTATGTTTGCACTTAAAAATAAAATGGCAAGAAAAAACGGAAGTTTCTTGACATAGGCTGTGCCAGTCAGGCCTAGTATTCAAGCTCTCTTCAACCTAAATGTTCTCATACGGCAATATCACCAGCCATCCACATCGACTTCTGGCTTTGATTGGCTTCTATAGGACTAGCACATGTCTCCTTGCAGGATATGGACCTGTGGTACACTGAATATTCACTATTCTATAAGAGTGCATGTGCTTTAACTGTTTAATATTAGCCTTACTAAGCTTCTTTCACTGTAAGGTACTGTCTGTCTATAAGACAGACCAAGCAGGTTTGACAAATTCTTAGTGTAACTTCAGAGAAAGGTGTGTTGAAATAAGTTGTTTGGATATTTTAGCTCTATTTCTAACCCTAAAGAAAAAAAAAAAGCCCTCTAAGTTGCTTCCAATGTCAACTCTGAATGTTATTGCTGTATCAGAGGATGTGTATGCTAATAACGGGATTCCCAGAAATACTGTCTTCTGGCATGAGTACCTCCTGTGATGCAAAATGCGGTGGATGATGATTTTGTTTGAAATGCCTATGAATAAGCTGAATGTTCTGGGGAATGATAACAGTTAACAGGTTTGTACTTGCCAGGAAGTTTTTGCATAACATATTGTTCTTTGACTGTTTTTCTAATGTTACCTTTTGAGAAATGTAAAGTTGAACAGGTCTGTCTTTGAGCTGATACAAGAAATCTCCTCAAAAGGTATCAAGACACTACATCTTGTAGAAAAAGTGTACTCTTCTTTTAATGGCCTCTTGTGAAATGATTTTGTAAGGTTTATATATTTGTGCTAAATACAAGTTATTAATCTGTGTGCTTGTTTTGACATGATATATTGTGCATGAATAAAAACTGATTCAGTTGCTTTGCTTGCTCACGTTTATCATATATCATATTTTCTGTATTTCATGTATGACATATGCTTCTTAAAATCATTTCATGTAAAGTTTTACTTTAGTTTTTACCAAACAAAAGGAATATCGCATGAGAAACAAATGCAAAAGTTCCTTTTTTTTCTTAATTTTAATTTTTTTTTTTTTTTAAATATTGACTCAGAAAAGCTCTTGCTCTTATTGGCTTTGTGAGTGTGAAGCATATCCGAATCGTGCATGGGAGATAGAGATTTTAGTTTATTCCAGTTGCTTCACAGTTTGCACATCAATTGCCTGTCACTTAAAGGAATTTTGGGTTCTGCATGAAATAGTTCTGAGTGATTTAAAAAAAATAGGTATATAATGTTATTTTACACAAGTTTATATTTTGCATAGGTTCAATATCTGAACAGAACAACAACAACAGAAATTATTAAAAGGATAATTCTAATAGTTGCCCAAAGCAGAGACATACCTAAACAGGCAAAATAGAACTGGTACAAATATTTCAGAAGTAGCACATCAGAAAGTCAATAGGAAGTAAGAGAAGAAGTTTTGATGTGATTTTATTTTTACCTCATGGATTCCTTCTTTGTGTTTTCTGTTCTTCATTGTTTGCGGTTTTGTTTGCTATGTGCTTTCTGTCTTTCATTTCATGTTGCTTTTTGCTTTGGACCAGTCATCAGTATATGGCTCGTTCCTATTTTTTTCTTTCCTTTTTAAATCTTCTTTTGCCTCCTTCATCCTCACTCATACAAACAATTATACTTGCTTTTTGTAATATTACAACGTTTACTGACCAATTTTCTTCTCTGGTCTCTCTGTTTTTCAACCATTTTTGTTGATTTTATGTTTGATTTTAATTTAACATTTTAAGAAACAGTTGAACGGAGTGCGGGAGCAACAAGATCCCTACCTGCTACTTACTCTTACAAGCCATTCTTTTCACCACGGCCCTATCAGTCATGGACAACAGCTCCAATTACTGTGCCTGGGCAAGCCAAATCAGGCTTCACTTCCTTATCAAGCTCTTCCTCTAACACTCCTACAGCTTCCCCATTAAAATCAATATGGTCTGTTTCTTCTACTTCTCCAATCAAATCCACATTAGGAGCTTCTACCACATCTTCAGTTAAATCTGTTAGTGATGTAGCATCTCCGATTAGATCATTTCGGACAATCTCTTCACCAATAAAAACTGTGGTATCACAGCCTCCATACAATATGCAGGTTACTTCAGGCTCTTTTGTCAGAGCTCCCACAGTCACAGAAGCTGCTGGTCTGAAAGGGCTGGCATCCACTACCACATTCCCCTCTCGGACATCTCCAGTGACTACAGCAGGGTCTCTCTTGGAGAGATCGTCCATAACCATGACGCCTCCAGCATCTCCCAAATCCAACATTAACATGTACTCTTCAAGTTTACCACTTAAATCGGTCATCACATCAGCATCTTCACTTCTATCGTCCCCTCTAAAGTCAGTGGTGTCACCTGCTAAGTCAGCAGTTGATGCTGTTTCATCTTCTAAAGTCATGATGGCCTCGTCTCTCTCATCGCCAGCAAAACATGTAGCTGGGCACACAGATGTACCGTTGCTTAATGGATCTGTGTCACCTCTCAAATACCCATCTTCTGCCAACTTAATAAATGGATCCAAAGCTGCAGCTGTTCTTCAAGACAAGATGGCTGCAGCTGCACACTCTGCAAGTTGTGCTGCTAACACAGTTGCTGACACGGCTGAGAGAGTGTTTTCAACAGCTACAACAAAGTCATTTTCTCCACTCAGGTCGTTTGTGTCTTCAGCACCCTCAGCTTTCCAGTCAATAAGAACTCCTCCCGCAGGTGCTTTGTACACAGCCCTTGGGTCAATATCTGCAACTACCTCATCAGTAACTTCATCAACAATAACAGTGCCAGTATATTCTGTAGTCAATGTTTTGTCTGAACCAGCATTAAAGAAGCTCCCAGAGTCGTCTTCACTTACAAAATCAGCCGCTGCGTTACTGTCACCTGTTAAAACATTGACTACAGAGGCACGCACACAGCCTCCCTTTAATCGAACTTCATCTCCAGTAAAATCATCCTTGTTTTTAGCACCCTCTGCTCTCAAATTGTCCACACCATCTTCTTTATCCTCCAGTCAGGAGATACTGAAAGATGTTGCTGAAATGAAAGAGGACCTAATAAGAATGACTGCAATATTGCAGACAGATGTCGCAGAGGACAAACCGTTCCAAACTGAGATACCGAAAGAGGGTAGAATTGATGATGAAGAGCCCTTTAAAATTGTTGAGAAAGTAAAAGAGGACTTAGTAAAAGTTAGTGAGATTCTGAAAAAAGATGTGTGTTTAGAAAGTAAAGGGTCGGCTAAAGTATCCAAAAGTGATCAAGGACACCTGTCTGAGGATGACTGGGTAGAGTTCAGTACAGAGGAGATTGATGAAGCGAGACAGCAAGCTTTGACAAGCCCTCCTATATCTGTTCCAGAAAAGGTCCAAATTAAAACCAAAACAGTGTCGGAAAAGGATTATAACCTGTCAAAAGTTATTGATTACTTAGCAAATGATATCGGTAGCAGTTCATTAACAAACATAAAGTACAAGTTTGAAGAGGGGAAAAAAGAAGGTGAAGAGAGACAAAAACGCATTTTAAAACCAGCTATTGCTTTGCAGGAACATAAACTTAAAATGCCTCCAGCCTCCATGAGGCCTTCAACATCAGAAAAGGAGTTGTGTAAAATTGCAGATTCCTTTTTTGGAACAGATACTATTTTAGAGTCTCCAGATGACTTTTCTCAACATGATCAAGATAAAAGTCCCTTATCTGACAGTGGCTTTGAAACAAGGAGCGAAAAGACACCTTCTGCCCCACAAAGCGCTGAAAGCACAGGGCCAAAACCACTTTTCCATGATGTACCCATCCCTCCCGTCATTACAGAAACAAGAACTGAAGTAGTTCATGTTATCCGCAGCTACGAACCATCATCTGAAGAAATTCCAGAGCAGAAAGCAGAGGAGCTACCGGCCTCAAAACCTGCCCCTACATTTATGGAGCTGGAGCAAAAACCAGCTGGATCTATTAAAGAGAAGGTTAAAGCTTTTCAAATGAAAGCCAGCAGCAGTGAAGAAGATGACCACAAGTGTGTGCTTAGTAAGGGCGTCCGAGTAAAAGAAGAAACTCATATCACTACCACAACTAGGATGGTTTATCATAAACCTCCATGCGCTGAAAGCACGTCTGAAAGAATTGAGGAAACAATGTCTGTTCATGACATAATGAAAGCCTTTCAGTCTGGACGTGACCCTTCCAAAGAACTGGCAGGTCTGTTTGAACATAAATCATCAGTAACATCCGATGTTAGCAAGTCTACTGAAACTTCACCACAACATCTAGAGAAGGACAGCAAAATGAAACCCAAACTGGAGCGAATAATAGAGGTCCATATTGAAAAAGGTAATCAGGCTGAACCTACTGAAGTCATTATTAGAGAAACAAAAAAGCATCCAGAAAAAGAAATGTATGTGTATCAGAAAGACTTGCCTCGGGGAGATACTAACTTAAAAGAGTTGGAAAAACATGATGCTTTTCCTTGTTCAGACGAACAAGGTCAGCAAGAAGAAGAAGAGCTCACGGCCGAAGAGTCACTTCCTTCTTATCTGGAATCCTCTAGAGTTAACACTCCTGTGTCCCAGGAAGAAGACAGTCGCCCTAGTTCTGCTCAACTCATGTCTGATGACTCTTACAAAACACTGAAGCTTTTGAGTCAGCACTCAATAGAATACCATGATGATGAGTTGTCAGAACTAAGAGGGGAGTCTTACAGGTTTGCTGAGAAAATGCTTCTTTCAGAAAAGCTAGATGTGTCTCATTCTGATACTGAGGAGTCAGTTACTGACCATGCTCTACCCCTTAGTGCAGAGTTACAGGGGTCCGATAAACGATGCAGAGAAAAAGTAGCTACTGCCCCCAAAAAAGAGATTCTCTCCAAAATCTATAAAGATGTATCTGAAAATGGTGTAGGTAAAATGTCTAAAGATGATCATTATGATAAAGTGACAGTGTTACACTACACTGGAGATGTTAGCAGTCCAAAACATGCGATGTGGATGCGCTTTACTGAGGACAGATTAGAGAGAGGTAGAGAAAAGTTGATATATGAAGACAGGGTGGACAGGACTGTTAAAGAGGCAGAAGAAAAACTGACGGAAGTATCACAGTTTTTTCGGGATAAAACAGAGAAGTTGAATGATGAGCTACAGTCTCCAGAGAAAAAACAGCATATAAAAAACGGCAAAGAAATACATTCTAGCCAGAGCTCTGCCAGCAGCAGCCCTGAGAAAGTTCTGCTCCCTGAATTGCCGTCATCTGGTGACGAATGGAGTAAGATGAAGCAGTATGCACGCGATGGGAAATGCTTTCCCAAGGTGGATGAAAGAAAAGCGTCCAGTTTGCCCAGCAGTCCTGAAAAAAGGATATTTGTGCAACCTGCAGAGGACTCTAAACAAACTATGGAACACAAAGGAAGTGCTCAGCAGACTGGAGTACCTGAGGTTTCTCAGGCTGGATTTCAGCTGAAGCAATCAAAGCTCAGTTCCATTAGGCTTAAATTTGAACAAAGTATAAGTCCAAGGAGTAAGGATGTAACTCAAGAAGAAAAAAAGCTGGATGGTCAGTCCAAAATTCCAGTAAAGAAATTGCAAGAAAGTAAGTTACCAGTGTATCAGTTTTATTCCAGAGAGAAACATGCAAAGCAAGTAGAGGTCGTCGATGGGAGCACAGCTTTACAGAAAGAGGTGAAAATACAGGAAGATTTTGTTCCAGGTAAAGGGAAAGCTACTGAAGACTTCCGTGCTTCAGACACTCAAAACCAAAGAACTGAGATGAGTAAAGGTGTTCCAGAACACTTTTCAGAACCGCAAGTAAAAGACCTGGCATATGGCTCAGACTCAACAACGAAGGGACACTGGGACAAAAAAATCTATAGGACATGGGAAAGTCCTGGAACTTCTAATCATAAAACACAAAAAGAAAAACTTTCGCACGTGCTGGTTCCAGATACAGTAAAAGAAAACCACGTTGATCATGCTGAAGCTAAAACTGGCCAAAAAAGTGAATTTATTACTATGACAGAGCACAAACTGGCAGCAAATGGAATTCATTCAGAAGAAGTGAAGGAATTGACTGTAAAATCTCCCTCAAAAAGGGTTTTATACAGAGAATTTGTTGTCAGGGAGGGGGAACGTAATGGTGAAGTGGCTGATAAAATATCCAAAAGGAAAGAAGACGTTGCTGTGTCCCATATTCCAGTCAGAATCGCTGAGGAGAAGAGAACCATGCTTGAGGGTGTCTATGAACTTTCAGCTAAAGTATCCCAATCAGCTGTGATTAAGCAGAAAGTTGAGAGGCAGATTGATTATGTGGAAGATGAAAAAAGAAAGCATTCAGAAATCAAAAAAGTTAGCAAGCAGCAGAGCTCAATAGGTCTAAGTCCTCCTGTTGAGGAAACTGAGATATCCCCTAGCAAATCACCAGACTCTTTAGAATGTAGTCCAGGAAAGGAATTTCCTTCGAGTGAGTTAGTTGACCCTGGTGCCATTGATTACTTGGATAAAGTTGCACCACTAGTAAGCACTGAAGGAGTAAAAGAAATCAAGACCTTACCTGTTTATGTCAGTTTTGTTCAAGTAGGAAAGCAATATGAGAAAGAGGTGCAACAAGGAAATATTAAAAAAATTGTCAGTCAGGAGAGTAAGACAGTGCAAGAGACGAGGGGAACGTTTTACACAGCTAGACAGCAAAAACAACCTCCTTCTCCACAAGGTAGTCCAGAAGATGACACACTAGAACAAGTGTCCTTTATAGATAGCTCTGGTAAAAGCCCTTTAACACCAGAAACACCGAGTTCAGAGGAAGTGAGTTATGAGTTTACATCTAAAACACCCGACTCACTAATAGCTTATATCCCAGGCAAACCCAGTCCTATACCCGAGGTATCTGAGGAGTCAGAGGAGGAAGCAGAGGCTAAGTCAACATCCGTAAAACAGGCAGAAGTTGAGGAACCACAGATTGACAAAGCATTGCCTAATCATTTAAATAAGGACTCTAACAAAAGACCCAAAGGTAACCGAGTTGCCTACATTGAATTCCCTCCTCCTCCACCACTGGATGCAGATCAAGGCGAGTCAGAAAAGAAGCCTCATTATTCCACTGAGAGTGAAATGGAGATGACAGAAGTGAACTTGCAAGACGAACATGACAAATGCCAACTTGCTGAGCCTGTCATAAGAGTACAGCCACCGTCTCCTGTGCCACCGGGAGCAGATGTCAGTGACTCCAGTGACGATGAATCTCTCTACCAGCCTGTTCCACTTAAAAAGTATAAATTCAAACTGAAAGAACTGGAAGATGACCAGAAAGAAACCTCAAAACCAAAAGCCCCTGAAAAGATTGAGAAACAGAAAGAGTTAGGACACCCCACTTCTGGGAAGCCTAATGAGTTTGACATTGGGCTTGATTCACCCCAGAATGATGTAGTGCAAAATGGGAATAACAATGACCAGTCTGTCACAGAGTGTTCCATAGCAACCACTGCAGAATTCTCCCATGATACTGATGCAACAGAGATTGACTCTCTTGACGGTTATGATTTGCAAGATGAAGATGATGGTTTAACTGAGAGTGATTCTAAACTTGCAGGTCCAGCAGTTGAAACCAAAAAGGATGTATGGACTACAGAAGGCATTCTAAAGCAGACTGATCGCAGCTTTAGCCAGAGTAAGCTTGAAGTCATTGAGGAGGAAGGCAAGGTAGGCCCTGAAGAAGACAAGGCAGCTTCAAAGGGTCCAGCTGCTGAAAAAGCCAGAGATAAGAGCGAACAGAAGTCAGGGGCACAGTTTTTCAGTTTGGAAGGCAGACACCCTGACAGGACTGTGTTTCCTGATTCGTATTTCAGTTACAAAGTAGACGAAGAATTTGCAACACCTTTCAAAACAGTGGCCACCAAGAGTCTAGATTTTGATCCGTGGTCCACTAACCGAGGTGACGATGAAGTGTTTGAGACTAAATCAAGGGATGATGAGGCTAAGCCATTTGGTCTGGCAGTGGAAGACAGATCTCAAGCAACAACACCTGACACAACTCCAGCCAGAACTCCAACAGATGAAAGTACGCCAACTAGCGAGCCCAACCCCTTCCCATTTCATGAAGGGAAGATGTTTGAGATGACTCGCAGTGGTGCAATTGACATGAGCAAGAGGGATTTTGTTGAAGAAAGACTCCAATTTTTTCAGATTGGTGAGCATACTTCTGAAGGGAAGTCAGGGGACAAGGGGGAAGGGGATAAAAGTACAGTCACTGCCATCACACAGCCACAGGCAGGGGACAACACTGTAGAAGCAACCCTAGAGAGACCAGTAGAAACAACAGCAGTTGAACATAAGCCCATCATCCAGGCCAGTGGAGATTGCATGGAACAAACCCTTGGTAGTAACTCACTGGAAAAATCATCGGCAGCGGTAAATGCTTCCAAAGTTGATCCCAAATTGCGCACACCAATTAAAATGGGAATTTCTGCTTCCACCATGACTCTGAAGAAAGATGGCCCTGGAGAAGTGACAGATAAGATAGAAGCTGTGATGCCAAGTGGTCAGGGACTAGAAAATGAAACCGTATCAGTGATTGAGAGTTCAGCTTCTAGCCAGACAAGCTGTAGGCAAACAGAAAACACTGATTTTCCAAAAGATAATTTTAATAACAACAACAATTTGGATTCATCTGCTGTCCCTACAGATGATGTTACCTGTAATGTAGTGCTAAAAGAACATTTGGAACCAAAATGTTCCCTCCAGAAAATTAATCAAGCAAAAAGCACTTCAGGAAAAGGTACAGGGACAACACAAGGACACAGAGTAAGAGATAAGCAAAAGCCACATGGAGAGCAGCAAAAGTCAACAGAGTTGGTAGGAGCTAGAGGAAAATCAAAGCTTCCTGTAAAGGCCAGCTCAGTAAAAGAAGTCTTTTCACAAAATAACCTCCAAAGTAATACAGAGAGCAAAGTGAGAGGGGCTAGTAAGCCTGACAAAGCAAAACAAAAGAATTCTTCTCCCTGTCTAGAAGCAAGGTCTAGGATTCCTGTAAAAAATACACGTAGGAGTAATCTAGCTAGAAGAACTCCAGCCCTGCCAAGACAAGAGCAGGTAGAGAAAGAAAAACCAAAACAGCCTCCTTCTAAATTACCAGTCAAGGTAAGATCTACCTCCGTCACCATGACAACAGTTAAAGTAAGGAAAAATCAGCTTAGGGAGGTATGTAAACATTCTATTGAATATTTTAAGGGAATTAGTGGTGAGACTTTAAAGCTTGTGGATCGTCTATCTGATGAAGAGAAAAAGATGCAGTCAGAGGTCTCTGATGATGAAGAAGACAGTACATCAAGGAACACATCCATATCAGAAGCTACTCAAGTTTACCAGCCTTCCATTACATCGAAGTCTACTAGAGACATGAGAACAGAGGCAGCATCTATAAAATCAAAGAGTGAAAAGGCCGACAGTGAGAGGAGGAGGAGTAAGAGGACTGGTGAGAATGAAGGCAGTCAGGTTTCTGGAGCTCTCATGGCTCACCTCGTGGAGATCAAGCCTAGTTTGTAAAACTTTCAACTTGTTGATCCTAGTGCATGAACTGTTGTGATTGCCTGTGGAGTGACTTAACTGTAGTTTTCATTCTGTCATTGTCATCTGTATGTGCTGTCTTATACTCTTCTTTCTTCCTTTAAACAAATCCTGTACTGTAGAAAGCTAGTAAAGCATGCCAAAGATATTCATGTAACTCAAAATTTGATGTAACTCAGAAATTGAAAAATTTCTTTCATGACAGCAAATTTATTCTGTCAAAGTAGAGAAAATAGATGTTAATCTGGTCTTGGTGGCTTCCACCAGTAACTGAACAACTTGTGTACAGTCTAACAGTTAGATTGTCAGCATGTTTGGTTTCATTACACGACATCATGTAGTTTGACATTTGGCTTCACACAGGTGAAAATATAAAAGCTGTGAAAAAAAATTGCTTTGTAGGTTATTAGGACACACAACCATTCTAGTAAACAATATAAGCACCGGCAACTTAGTCAAAGCTATTACTTATAATAAACTATTGTCCGGTATTGTGGGGTTTTGTGCAAATCCTTTTTAATCAAGAAATTGTAAACCACAGGTCCACAGAGTCCATGTGAACGGACAGATATAAGGATGGCAATTGTAGCCGATCACCTAGGACTTAGCTGGACAGGTAAGCTTTTCTGCTTTAATATTGAAATTAGTCTTCGCTGTTACATTTTCAGGTAGTCTTTTACCAGAAGCCACAGTAAGACCACATTAGGCTCTCCTGAATTAACAGTGAGCCCAGCCTCCCAAAATATGCAGCATAGTGCTGAGCAAAGGTGTCTGATAGGAAATAGCTGAGAGGAGTTATCCTGTGGTTTTACAATAAATCAAATACAAACTCATAGCAAAAATAGCTAAAATGGTTCTTAAGAGGTTCCCCCAATGAGCTGAGAGGATCAATCTGCTCTCTGGACGGCAGCTTCCCCAAAGCCGGGGAGGTGGCAGGGGGGGCATTGCCTGACTGTGTGAAAGAGTAACAGTCACCAGAAAAAGAAAACAGATTTTCTAAATTAGTGCTGATGGGGTAGTCTCCATGGAGCTTTTCTTCACCATGTTTAACTGGCTTACTGGGTATAAATACGATAATAGCTCACAGAGATATGATTAAAATTCAAAATTACATCTGTCTTAAGAAATGAAAGTATGAATGTAGAATGCCATGTTCATCATTATCTGTAAAGTTACCCATTTGTGTCAGGTAGTTTCATTGCTATCTGTGTGATCTAAGAAAGATGATCTTTTTAAGCTTAACGGGATGACTGAGAAATCTGCGCTTTGTTTGCTGGTTTTGTTGTTGTTTTCTTTTCTTACTTGCTTTTTTGTTTGTTTGTTTTTATAGAACTGGCAAGAGAACTGAATTTTTCTGTGGATGAAATAAATCAAATCCGAGTAGAAAACCCAAATTCTCTTATTGCTCAAAGCTTCATGTTATTAAAAAAATGGGTTACCAGAGATGGGAAAAATGCTACAAGTAAGTTCAAGTAGTTACTTTTGTTATTTAGAAGTTATAGCCCATTTCATCTGTTGCCTGCTCTAAATAGCTTGAAGAAAACATTATTTATGTGTATTGCAAACCACTGATGAGAAAAAAAAAAAGTTTGTTATATTTTTACCAGAAATCAAAAATATGTTGTATTTATTCAGGATGTATGTGGAAGGAAATAATCTGTTGTCCACATCCATAATTGATGCTGCAAGTAATTAACTTACATTCCGGTAAGGAAAACATTAGGGAAAACTTTTCAACAGCAAGAAATACGAAACAGGGAAATAAGCTGACTGGCAAAGTTAGGTAGTGTCGGAGTATTGCAGGTCTAAAGACTAAACCTCCTTCTGTGAGGAGTGATGGAGACACCAATTCTGTGCTGATTCTGCTGGTTTTATCTGCACATTTCACTTGAATTGCTCAAATTGAGAGAGAGGTTTTGATTGTTGTGTTAGGTCAATGGTGATCATTAGCGTTTTCTAATCCGTACACTCTTACAGAGTAGTTGAGTTTATTTTGACCTGTTTCATCATTAATTTATAGTATTACTGTATTCTCATAGCAAGATTACTGTAAATGAAATTTCACAATGTACTGTATTAATAGCCTTAAGTGTGTTATTACCTACGTGGCTACCTATTCTGTTGTTCCTCAAAACAGAATGGTTTTATGCTCCAGAATCCTTTTATGCTCCAGTAAAAGGATATTTTGTTTCCATAGTAAGTAAGTTTTTTTAAGAACCTTCTGATCTTATTGTCTGTGCCTTTTGTGTTGTAATATAATTATACTTGGAGGGGGCAGGGAAGACTCTTAGGAGATGTATATCTTGAATAAGTAGGGAGCAGAATAGCAACTAGACAAATGATGGAGTTTGCTAGAGCCAAAGGTATTGGGACAGAAACACATGCCAGCAATTTATAATTAATGCAATGTGTAACTGAGAAAGACAATTACACAGTTCTGCAATGCTGTACTTCTTTCTGACATGTCTTATTTGTTTTTCAGCTGATGCCTTAACTTCTGTATTGACAAAAATTAACCGAATAGATATCGTGACCCTGTTGGAAGGACCAATATTTGATTATGGAAATATTTCAGGCACCAGAAGTTTTGCAGATGAAAATAACGCTTTTCATGATCCCATTGATGGTAATTGAATTCCATGGTCATATTTAGTTCAGTGACATGTCCGGTAGTATAATATTGTTGTATAAACCAGACTTTTAAAAAGACAGTAAGTTCTATAGAAATAATTGTTTTTAACGTGGAGGCTTTTTCCTCTCTTAAAGCATGTTCACGGTACAATATGTAAGTTGCACAGAATAAGCCCAGGATCCCACAAACTGATGCCTGAGTAACCTTGTTCCCACCAGCCTCAATGTCAGTTGACAAGACCTGAATGTTTTACTCCTGCAGTTGTTGTGCTTTGAGGCTTTCCCACGTGTTGGGGTTTTTTTTAATGTACTTGGTATTGCACACTTTCTAAATTACCTAGAAATATATATATATTATCTGGTTTCCTGTCTAGCTAAGTAACAGTAAGAATTCTCTGGAAAAAAAAAGAAAAAAAGAAAGAAAGAAGAACAAGGAGAAAAAAAAAGTGCTTACTAATTGCATAGAGTAAATTAACATGCAATTTACTACCAAGCCTCTTTGAGACAAGGGAAGGTCAATTGTTTATGATTTTCAGTTGCACCATTTCTGCAATGGTAGTAGACAAGTAAGAAAATGTTTTACTAGTGCATGACAGAAAATTTTTTTTCATACTACTACTGGTAAAATTGTGTAATAATTTTCACATGGAAGCTGTACCAACTGAAAGCAGAATTGTGCAGGTTAATTTTGAGCCAGATTAAAAGGGCAAATGAAGTTCTGCTTGTAAAACAGAGTTGCCATAGGTATGCTTATTATTTATCAGTATGTTGAAGATGCTAAATATTGTTTTTTCTTCTTTTAAATGTTACTTAACAGGTACTGGGTTGCTACATTCTTTATTTTGATTTTTTGTCACGTATTATAAGTAGCTCCTTAAGTAAGATTTTTCTTTTGTAAGTAATATTTTCTTTGCTTTTTGTAATTTGTTCAAGTATGTATTGGGCTTTCTCTGTATTTTAGTAGGACTTCTTTTTCTTCAGAGCATATAAGCTCAATGTACCTCCATTATTGAGCAGCATTGCTGGTCATTGAATCATTGCATTACAGAAATAATTTTCTGTCGACATTTTAAGAAAGTTGCTCTTGAAATGTTGATTGCACCTTTTAATAGTAGCATCAATGTTTTATGACAAAAAAAATGCTTCTCTGCAATTGCTTTCTGTCTCTCCTCCTCTCTGAACCTTCCTCAAGCTTCCTTTCCTCACCAAGACCAGACCACCTTTGCCTTTCTCTCAGCTGATTCAGGAAAGAACGAACCCAGACCCTGTTAATGCATCACCCTTTGCAGGCAGCGCAACACCCAGTAAACCCCACAGCATGTATTCTTTCCTTTCGTAGGTTACCCAACCTGCTACTAGCTGGAAAGCGAACTTCAGATTTTGTTGTCATGTTTATGTTTATATTCAGTTTAATCCTTCTGTATGTTTTTCCCATGTTTTCATCATTTTTTCTTTTCTCTCTTTATTTGATCAGTGTATCTGATTGTACCCATGTCACCAAGATCGCATCACTCTCCAAGATCACCGAGATCTCCTTACTCACCACAGTCCTCTCACCTGTATAGCTTAACTGTACCTGAAATATTCATATAGTTCTCCCTTGTGTTTATGTCCTCTTATCCCTTTGTTAACTTCCTTTTTTAGTTCTTTATCCTGCTGTGTATTTAGATCAACTATTCTTTAGTATCCTCATTAGGATCCATTTCTGTTCCTCATTCTTTAACTATTGCATTCTCATGGCTCTATGGTTAAACTGAAGATATATATTAGTAGTATTGTATTGCTGGTATTGTATTTTTTATGTGGAAGTATATTTAAAATGTGGACCTGTTTTAGAAATAATACCTGATGACAAAAAACTGGCTGTCCAATTTTATGATCTACTTCTGTCTTGAAAATCTATTTATTAAACTGCCAAATTTAAAAACATAAAAACTGGGAAAGAAAGATTTACACAACATGGCTGGACGAGATTGTATTGAATATAAAAGGACAACCGTTCTTGTCCACATTCGATTTATTGCATGCTCATAAGATAATCTGCTATAGCTTAAATATGTTAAAATGGCTGCAAAACCAATTGCTGAAATCTTTACAGACTATTTAGAAAATAGTCAAAAGTACTGGCTGCACTGTACTATTCACTGGCAGTAGTCGGTTTTCGTTCCATCTATTTGGGACAAAGTGAAGAAATCTATCAGAACTGCAGTTGTTGTTATACACCTGCACCTCCTCATACGTTTCATACTTTATGTAACTCATGAGTCATTTAACATTTGCTTATTTGCTCCATGCTTTGTCCCAGTCAGTCCAAATGTGCTGTCTTCCTTAGGTTATCCCTCCATCCAAGTGGAACTGGAAACTCCCACTGGGTTGCGCTTCGTGCCGCCCACCCCTTTCCATCAGGACGATTTCTTTAGCGACACCTCTAGCCTAGAGTCACCCCTTAGAACTCCCAGTAGACTGAGTGACGTGTTAGTGACCTCCCAGGGACACATAGATGGTACAGCAGCAGCACCACCAGTGGTGACTGAAGAAGACACTTCACTGGACGACAGCAAACTTGATTTCTCAGTGCCTAGAGAAGGAACACCTAAAGATATTTCCATAGGCGAGAGCCAGTTGGAGGAAGTGGACCTTAAGGATTTTCCACGGTATCTTGGTAGTTATGGCGGGATATCAAAAGATGCTAAACAAAGGCAGAGTGAAGAGACTAGTAAAACAGGAGTAAGAACTGAACAGCCTGAGAGAGAAAAGTCTGGTACTGATGAGGAGATGACAGAAGAAAAGCTTAAATCTCTATTTGAGGACATTCATCTGGAAGAAGGAGCTGAGTCTGAGGAGATGACGGAAGAAAGAGTATGGTCAATTCTTAAAGGTGTTCAACAAGCAGAACACGAGATATCTTCAATTACAGGTTGGCAGACCGACTCGTCAAGTGTCACCGAGCCATTGACATCAGGACGCAGAATAGGTGGTAGCCTGCTAGGTCGCTTGGATGATAGGTGAGCATCTTTGTGTAAGAGTATGTATGTGTAAGAAGCCTTCCCATGCCACTTTCAACTCCGCGAACAGCGCTGAGGCTGCTGTTCTACTGTTCAAAGAGAGTATGTATATACGCATATATATATATATGTATTCAAAAGAAAAAGTAACAGTTGTCTTCCCTCAGATAGTCATTGCTTTTTCCATAAGCCGATTTTTAAATTGCCATTGTTTGTATAACACTTCAAGCCTGCTATGTCATGCTGATTTACTAGACTTTTAAAGAAATGAAGCTACAAGGCATAAGAATGTAAGAATGGTGATACCAGATCCTCTCCTAGTCCCATACGTTGCCTCCCAGCAGCGACTACAGAGGATGTTCAGGGAAGGAGGAGAGGGGATGTATACACTGTTTTCCTTCAGTACTTTCCTAGGCTCCACTCGTTTTCAGTATAATGACCTGCTGAGATGGGTGCTTTCTGCATAGTTATCCTCAGTGCATTTCTCTTCTGTGAGCTTTTCCAGCCTCCCCTTGGGCCTACTTAAGCTTTCAACATTCACAACACGCATTGTCGTGTTCAGCCTTATTGGTACCCACTGGGTGAAGAGCTCCTGCCTGCCTTTGTTTTGAAGGTGGCTCCCATGATTACTAACTGAAGGAGCTAGATCTGCATGAGCTGTAAATCAGCAGAGAATTATTATCTGCAGAGTGATCATTTGTCTGTCAGCAGTTTACATCCTTTGCAGCTTTGACTCAGGATGTTTTAAGGTTCCAGATAGCATTAAATACTCTCTTATTGAATCCACTGGGAGTGCGGCCGTAGATCTCAGCAAACTGATTGCCTTCCAGAACTGTAAAACTACTACCAATGTGATTTCTGTTCTGCTAAGCAAGCATTGTTATTCTGCATTTTATATTGTGTTAAATAAGTAAAACAGATCAATTCTAGAAGTAAAAGGGCTTCCTTAAGAAGATAACCTATCCGTTTCTAACTAGATGAATTGAATTTGCTATCTTTCATAAGACACTTGCCAGCAAATAGCTATAGTATTTTCTGTGTACAGTTGTAGTGCTTATTTAAAAGCAATGGAAAAAAAAAAAAAAAAGAAAAATAAGAAATCCGTGCATTGGAAGTGCAAGTTAAACCTGTCCATGGGTAATGTGAGGCAAAACTTTGGTCAGCTTTCTGTCTTGTAGTAACCTTCCTTGCCTTTGGCTTTGTGTTTTATTGAACCTCTGTGCTGTCTAAGGATTTATTTTTAGATACCAATACTTTTTAAAAGCCATGACTTATCTGGAGTACAGCTATCGTAGTTTAGTGGTAAAAATAACATTAATTATTTGATCATTACTGGTAATTGCATGGTAGCAGTTACTTTCATCACCTCCTTGGCTAGAGAACAGGTTAAAGACTTAGTGCCTCAGGGATTTATCTCTTGATTATACAAGGGAAATGATAGGTTTTGTGTATTTTTCTTTCTCATTTTCCTTCCCTTCCCCCAAATGGAAGGGGATTAATAGAAAACATTTGGCCTTATTTCTAGTATTTCACCATATTCTTGTTTCTTCTGAAAAGATACCATGATACAGAGGACAGGGCTATTAAGTAGATTGATGTTTGCAAGCTGAGTTTAAAATTTTCCTTTGTCTGAAACACATGTGCTAAGAATGAAGGCTCAGTAAGAGGATTGGTGCTTTGCCTTTCTGTGTGTGATTTAAGCACTGAATGGCTGTGTATTCTCTTTTTCTTGTAGCTCGGACCAATGTAGGGATTCTGTTACCTCATATGTCAAAGGAGAAGCAGGGAAGCCGGAAACAAATGGAAGCCTCTCCGAATCCACAGCAGAGGCAAAAACTAAATCCTACATCCAGGAATCTTTAAATGATGTGGGAAAACAGAGTGACAAAGAAACCCTGAAAACAAAGCCCCAGATTTCATCTGGTACTGATGAGCAAACATTATCATCAACAGCATATCAGAAATCTTTGGAAGAGACTAGCAAGCCAACAACAGAAGGCAACAAAACATCTGTGCCTGTCAGTGTGAAGAAGATGAGCTGGAGTACTTCTGAGGATGGCAAGCCAAGAACAAGCATCCAAGAGGAGGAGGGAGTAGTAATGTCTGAACAGAAGGTACAGTATGTCTTGTAATTATTAACTGTGTGAGCAGTCCCTATTGCTTAACATATTGCTTCACGTAATTTTTTGTAAGACTTGTAATGTTGTTTGTGACAGGTTTTGGTTTTTTTCATCGTTTTTATGCCTTTTCTATTCACTGCTAAATTAATAAAACTGGATGTTAGTGGAAATCTATATTCTGCAGTGTGAACAGAATGAGGTGCAGCTCGAGGTAGGCAGGGGAGCCAAGCAGGGCTCCTGAGCCCTGGAAAAGGTTAGAGCAGCTTCTGGGACTGCCATCCTGCATCACTGTGGAACAAGCCCTTTCCCTGCCCTGACGTACCACCTGTGCAAACAGAGCCGAACAGCTCAGCTGTTCTCCATCTGCTTCCAGGAAGGGGATGCCACTGGCTTCTATTCTTTTCTGTGACATTGAAGTGAGCAAAGAGACTTAGGGACTCTTCAGCCCCTGCTCCTTGTCTCCAACACCCCCAGCATTTTTTTTTATTCTGTTAATTTGCAGAAAAATAAATTTTGCGTAGTATATGTTCTCCTCCTTAAGTTTTTTGTTTCGTGGCCTCATTCATCCCAACTCAAAAAGGCATCCAGCCAAGGGGAATCAAAAGATTTCCAAATGTGTAAAGCACTTTTCCAGGTGGTGGTTCTTTCTTAAAATACTGCATAGGGGCTCCTCTTCATTTCTGCCTTGCCTGGCTTGCACATCCTTAACTGCAAAACCTTAGTTATAAATTTGTTTTCTGATGATGAAGATTTTAATAGCTTTCTCAGTAGCTTATATTTATTTCCCAGAAGCTTAAAAGTAAAGTCGGTTCAAAGAATGGCTTATAGCCCCGCAGCTGTGTGTATCTCACACCTCAGCAGTGGGAGGGTTGCCACGGCATAGGCCACAGGGATGGCAGGGAACCAGGCAGAAATTGCAGTTTCTTCTGCATTCCTCTCCCTGCTGAGATTGTCTTTTCCTGGGTATAATACAAGAAGAGATCATACCTTCTGGAAGCGAGCTATTTCAGTAGAATTGCTTCTAAATGATATAGTACCTTTTTTTTTTTTTTAATTGTAGCACAGTAGAAATCTTGACTGTGGTTGCCTGCAATACATCATTTGGGTTTGAATTACTTAATTTTAAACTGTTCTTTTGATTATACAACCCAGAGTTCTTTTATTAGCTGGTAACATAATCAGTCTCAGCAGTTATGCAGCATATGATTGTTATTATCTTGTTATTAGTTTGTGATACAGTTGAAGCAGCAACAATCTTTCCTAATGTTCACTAATTACTGAAATACTTTAAAAAATGTAAGTAAGAGCCTTCTGCAAAGGCAGCTAAAGGCAGATGGCAGAGTTCCTTTAGTGCTGGAAGGCTTTGGGGTAGACCTCGGGCTGGTATCATGCTCAGTTTAAACGCAGGGATAGATGCACACTAGAGGTGCTGAGGGTGTGTAACAGTGCTGCACTTTCCCCTCTGGATTCTCGTCAGCGAGAAGATAAGTTGCCATCTGCTTCTGTGTGCTCTTTGCTTTGGGATATCCCATCTTTACTGGGAAGAAAAAGCACATACTTTTCTTATGCAGGCTTTTTGCACTACTTTTGCTTTATTGGTAAGGGGTGATAATCTTATATTCTAAGTAACAGGTCTTTTTATAAACATGATCTTGAATAAACTGGTTTCAGAAGATAATGTCATTTCTAAATATGGATCTCCCACAAAGTCTGAAGGGGTAACAAACTAGTGTTTGTCAGAATGACAACAAGAATTGCTTCTAATACCTTGTCGATATTCCCTCAATAATATCTTCTCATTCAAAGTCAATAGTTTAATTACTAGTACAGCACAATGAATGGTGAGACACTTCATGTGCTGTCATGAAAACAGGATTTCAACTGCAGTCTTTCTGCAAAGTATTCTTCAGAAATGCTGCATGAAAAGTATGGAAGAAGCATAGCTATATTTCTGTGGAAAGAAAGGAGAAATAAAATAAAATTACTTCCCAAGTAAGAGATTTTTTTCTATGACCCATTGGGGCAGAGCGAAAAAGCAATAGTCATCCACCTGCAGGGTGAGGGCTGGCACACAGTTTGCACCAAGAAATAGGCTCAGACAACTGATATTGGGCTTCTGCTTGCTGACATGGATGACACAAATTGTTGGCCTCATCTCAAGTCCACGTAAATGCCCAAAAGTTTACAAAAGCAGTGTGGTGACAGCATAGGCCACATAATTCTCTATGAATGCTCAAGCATCAGATTCCGGTGATCTTTTAAATGAGAGGAGCACAGCACAGTTGTACTATTATCCCAAAGAGGTGGATGTCCACTGCATGGCTGAGGTGACACCCAGTGTCAGAATTCCATCACAAATAAACCACTTGAAGCTGTTTATTAAAAATAATGTTTCTTCCAAAACTTCCATGCCCTCTGGGAATCTTCTCCTACTTCCTGTTACTTCTTCAGGATAGGGTTGGGTTATAATTTTTTTGTATAGATACATTTGGCTGGTGTCAGAGGACAACAGGAGAATTTAGATATGGATGAATACTGTCATTCTGCCCCAAATGCTTTTTACTATATAGTTTTTGGTTTTGGTTGTTTTTTTTTTTTATTCACCCACCTATGCCTACTCTTATTTTACACATCTTTTCTGGGAAGTGCTTCTTGTTTGGGACGCCTTGGGCCAGATTCAAAAAAAGAAACAGAAATGCACTTGGCAATAGCAGAATGATTGTACATCGCACCACGGTTCTGCTACCCAAAAGTAGATAAATACTGACCAGGAAAAACCCATTTACATGGAGAAGTAATTAAAAATGCTTATTTGCAATCATCTTTGTGGAGGTGCTCCACTGAATCTTTCTGTGTGACTGTTGCCTGTCTTTATAAGGGAATTCACTTCCCATGCCTTGTGGATCCATACAATTTGTTTCAAACATTAATTTTTGAGGAGAAAAAAGCAAGCAGTTATGGCAAGCTTTCTTTGTACACAAAATTTTTGACAACTATGTAAGATTTAGAAGTTCTGCAGGTCAGATGCATTCCAAATATCATTTTCTAAGACTTAAGAGTTGCTAAGATATTCCATACCTGATATACTTACCAAGCTACAGCATGCCAAGAAGAAAAAAGGCCTCCTCCCACCATATATTTTAAGAGCAAAACTGCGAGTCGTTATGTACGTAATACGGACAGGAAAAACACAGTGTCCGTGATAACCTCTGTGTTTTTCTCCAAGTCCTGATCAGCATGTTCTGTCTTGCAAACGTGCTGTTCAAATGTACTAAAACTGCATTTATTAGGAATGTAGTGACAGTGACAGTGAGACTGAAAGTGATTCGAGCTCAGACGAAGAGCAGCGAATTACTACAAGAGTTTACCGACGGCGGTTGATTCTGAAGGTATTTTTGTGATTTGCATTCCTGAGGTGACATTGGCACGGCCGTGGGTTTGGACTGCTGTGTCAGAATGGCAGTTTTGGCAGACTAGAGTCCCTCTGGTAGTGTGCTTTTCATTGCCAGTACATATTTATAACCAAGTGCTAGGTGGCCTTTCCTTGCTTAACCCAGAGGTTTATAGTTGTCTTCTGCTAGAAGACAACTCTGCTGCATGGCATGTTGTGTCCTTTGCTGCCACTGCTCTGCATGGTATCTTAAAGACTACAGCTAGATGCAGTGTGTTGGTTTGGCGTAGAGCAAAGTGAATTGCAGACAGATACAGGTGACCTTTTTTTAGTATTTTATCCTAAATTACAAGTTAAAAAATTGCAGGAATGTATATGGGTGGGATATTGGAGAGTATGAGCCATGCACTCTGGTTGAAACTTGTGGTCCTAAGTGCTTAGTGTGCTCTGGAAAACCTTCTCAAAACAACAGGTGATCTTTATTTAAAACCTACCAAACTTCATAAGTGTCTTTGCATTGCCTTCAGTAGGCTTTATTTAGTATATTTATTTACAGATGGCCTTTATTTACAGCACAACATACTTTATATACTGAAAGCAATGGCAGAGTCATATAAATAATTGCATTTGACCTCATGTTTTTTTCTTGTATGGTCATATAGTATGGCATTATTTGCCTGCAGCATATAGCATATGAAAATAATTCTGGATCAGAAACCATTATGTTAATCTCTCAGTAACTTACAGGATTTATAAGATTCTTATTAGATAATCATGTAGTCAAGCCATGAAAAAAGACAGTTGGCCACCGCAGCGCTATGACAGCACTAGCTCAGTTTGCCTAGCTTGTAATTGTTACTTTAGGACCAATTCATGATGCTCTGATTGCACATCTGTATATTGCTGTTATTTCCATGCTTTGTGAAAAAGTATGCATACAGACACTGCACCTCTTGTGTAATGTGGAGAGCAGATAGGCTGCTCTGCACAGCTGCTGATCTGTCCAGGATACAGACACTTTTGGAAAAGGCAAGATGACACTTCTGACTGTCTTCACCCTGAATTTCTTCAGTATACCAGCCGTGCTTCTGTACAGGACAAGGCGCTCCTGTCATTTTCTGATGATTTATGGCTGCTTTTTTGTCTTCCACTCTGCATCTCAATACAAGCTAAAAACAGAACAAGAAAAATTTTCAAAGCAGTGATCATCAGGCCTTTTAGTGAAAGAGTTTAATAGTGGAAACAGCAGTTGCAACAGGTATATTTCGATCACATAAAGTTCATGAAGTGGTGCTATGAAGTGGAAGAATCAAGCTTTAACTTTGGTAGGGATCTGGACTTCGAATTTCTGCAAGTTCCCGGGAGCAGAGGTTCAGTTTGGGTGAACGGCAATCGCTGCGAGGGCAGGCACGAGCTGAGGAGCAGGGAGGTCCTGGGATCCAACGCTCGGAAGCGCACAGAGCAACTCTGTCAGTGTACTGGCTAAAAATCACTCCTGTGTTTGTGCCGCAGGGCCAGCATGGTGGGAGCATCAGGCTGTCGCCTGCTGGTGCCCGAGTGCCTGGCCAGCGGGTGCTGTGCCCGACCCGCAGCCCCTCTCTGCGGCCAGCATCACTTGCATGGAGCGGCAGTGAGAGAGGAATCAGCCTCTCCTTCTCCTCCTGTGTTTTCTGAAACTCCTGGCTAGCCAAACAGTTGTTAAGGGGTGATGCAGAGTAGGAGACAAGGACATTTTCCCCTCCAGCTCTCCTGCCTCCCTCACAGCAAGCCCACCACACACTAATGATGGAATGCCCCCAGGCTTTTCTGCAGTCATGCCTGGACCAGGAGAGTACTTACCCTACACTGTCTTACGGTTCCTTAGAGCCAGGCCTGGAAATCTCTGTTGAGTTGGCATTCTCTGGAACAAAAAAATGGTCTGAACATCTGAAAAACTTAGGCACAGGCTTCCCATGAGCCCACTCTGCCGGCTTGTGCCGGCAGCAGGAGTGGGGAGGGGATGAGGGTGCGCTTGGATCCTCTGCTGGGCAGAGCTCTGCATGGGATCTATGTTGTTTTACCATAGCGTAATTCATTAGGACCTGCTGTATATTCATTACTGTTGCATTAAAAGCAACAGAGGCACTCATGTAGCCTGCAGGGATGAAGTCTACTAGTGCCAAAACCTTGAGGATAAATTGAGTCCTGTGGAAAAAAAGGCTTTGCTATGTGCCTCCACAGCTACTGTTGGGGCTGAATTGCTTCATTACCTTTGTTGTTCTTTCCCAACTTGTTTTTCTTTTCAGTGCCATTCTGCATTATTGCTAACACTATTATTTCCGTTTAACTGCTACCTTAGTTCTCTGTCCTGCCCCAAATACGGAGAAAGGCTTTTCTCTTCCCCGGAGGTATTTTCCCAGCAATCTGAGAGCCGAGTCCTGTCAAGTGTTCAGCACTCTCGAGCACATTCCCATGGGATTTAGCACTTCAGAGGGCTGAGCCCATAAAACCAGACAAGCAAGGACTGATGCCCATTTCCACATGTAATAGGATCGTATTCTAACCTCAAGGTAGTGCAGATGTTTTTGTTTTTGCTTCCTTTCCCTTCTTCTGTTCACATGGTGGATTGATGGTATGGGGCATTGCAAAAGAAATGGGTTTTTATGGTAGTGCAGGAATGTGAGCAATTAGCACACAAGGGAAAAATAAGAGTGCTGCCACAATGTGCACATTCAGAGCCTGATCCAAAGCTCCTTTTATTCAGTCATGGCAGAAATCAGTGTCTAATTTTTCATGCATTTTGGGAGGTTGTTAAATCTTTCATGGGTACAAATTTTTGGCAAAAATCATTTAGTAAGGTTCTTGCCAAAAGGTTTATGATAGAATTTTGTAATGGAAAATAAAATAGATTTCTAAGCAGGGGTTATTCAAATCTGATGTAATTTTGTACCTTTTACTTTTGTTATTTCTTGCCAATTTTTACCAAATATTTATTTGTCTCTTTCCATACATTTTGCCCATGAAAGCCCCCATTACTGATTGAGGATGGTTTGGTTCAGCCTGCACTGGAGGAGTGGCATGGGAGCCTGAGCAGCAGTCAGTCAAAACTAGAACCAGCAGCTTTCATGATCTTATTATTCAGAGGAGACTTATTTATGGAAAGGAAAAATGTGGCCGTGCTGTAGGTGAGAAGAACTGGGGGCCTGTGCCCCACATAAGTCGCAAGGGAAGCGTTTCCATTTGTGTATTCAGCTGGGCGCAGCCTCTCCGCCGCAGTCCCTGCCAGGCTGGGAGAGCTGCAGGATCACCCGTAAGTGCCTGTGCCCCAGGAGGGGTGGGCCGGGACGGAGCTGCTGGCCGCAGTAAGATGACACAGAGGTGAATTAAGACACAGACTACAAGTGCTGTTACAAGGTCTGTTCATTTTGTTGTCCTCTATGCAACAAGCAACAGACCTGTGACCCACCTCCCAGTATTGGGCTATACTCTGCTCCATTTATGGCACCATTTCCTTTCAGATCTCCTTGGTTTGCCTGTTGGTTTGGTATTCCCCCCGCCCACCCCTCCCACCCCCCCACTATGGCTTTAGCAATACATCTGCAAACAAGCAAGTACAGACTCGGCACAGAGAGAGAGTCGTGGCATCTGATTAACAAGGTCTCCCTGAATAGACAGAACTCACTGATGAAAATGACCTTAATGAAAGATGTTTGTTTCTGCTGCCGCAGAGGCTTGAGACCCTGAGGAGACGGAGGTGCAGCTGCTGGTTATGCATTACAAGAATGTGATCTTGAGACTGAAAGGATAATGTCTTGATGGTGGTGTAGGCCAGTAAGGGAAGAGGTCTGAGTGCTCTGTACAGCTCCTCTTCCCATTGCAGCATTGCCCCTGGTCTTTGACGAAATTAAACACTTAGGAACTTTCTATCTTGCTTATTTCTGTCTACTTTTAAATTCCTTTCTGTCTGTCTAAGTAAGAGACATCCAGCCGTACCTTTTTTCTCCGCTGTTACAACACTAGATTTATAGGAGGGATAAAAGGGACTATTATCCCTTTTTTTTTTAAACAAACATGAAAGAAATCCAGAGCTCTGACAAATCTGCAGTGAACCTTGGCACAATGCTGCAGCACCGACTGTATAACTCCATTTATCTTCAGGTCCCTGGGAACACCCATAATCTGCAAATAACTGTTAAGAAAATCAGTGGAGCTGGCGGAAGACTTTAAGGAAACTGCTTTTTGCTTCTCCTGCCCTGGAGAGCAGCAAAGAGAGGATACCAGCTGGTTTTGGCAGGACTACACTCCAGTGAGCAGGGTGACATTAAAGGACTCTGCTTTGCAAAGCTTCCTGGCATGTTCTGGGGCTGAGGCTTGCAGAGTGCAGCCTTTGTATAGTTTAGTCCCAGGGATATAACCGAGCTTCCAGTAATCACGGTATTAAGTTTTCTCCCTGCCTTTCTAAAGCTCTTGGTATTGTGACAGTGATTTCAGCTGGTCAAGGGTAAAATGAAGCCACCATAAGTATGATGCAGCAGAAAGAATTTTATTCTTTAGCTCTGACGCAGATGCACCAGCTTTGTGTTAAAAACAGCTTTTGTTGACAAGGTCATCTAATGTGCCACTCTAACCCAAAGCTGGTTTGAGATCTGACAAGTAAAACTGCCAGTGGGTAAGGTGTTTTGTGTTGTTTTTTTTTTTTTTTTCCTAGCAAACATTAATCTTTATAACTGCATAGGATTAGAAATGTCAGTAAATCAGGTCTACCTCCTGCCAATTGTGAGCCCTCCTGCAATTTGTTTAACTACCCACCAGGAAGAGAATTGTGAAAGCTGGATTTCATGCCTGCTGACTGCTGAGTATTCACAGCATTTATCCTTAAACTGTGCTTAAAGGAGCGTGTAGCTAATTAAAAAACAAGACTCACAACACCTTTAAAACTGCATTTTATTCCAAGAGACATCTTTCAGTGCATCAACACGTTTTTTCATTTTAAAGCTGAACACTAACTGATTTTAAGGAATAACCTTGCTCATAGTGGCAGTAAGGAGTCCAAGGACCAGTACAGGCAAGCAGTATTTGTATGTCAGGTAGTCTGGTGACCTGGCTACTGGCCATGTCATTTTATTTCTGTTTTTCATGGGTTTTAGTGTAGTGGCTTTGGAGATACTATCCATGAGAGGGAACCTCTCTGTACATCTGTACTCCATGGGGTGGGAGGGACATCTCCTGTCTCTTAGGACATCATGTGGGAGCCTACTGGGGAGTCTCTGAGCCCGTGGGTGGAGGGCCAGGAAAGAAATTGCAGCTAGTTCCCCATCTGCTGTGCTTCTGATTAAAGTATTAAGTCTCCAGAATTGGTATTTCCCCCCTGTTAATTGTGGCTAGGAAACCCCAAAGGTTTCAGTTCCCAAAACCTTTACCAAGTCATCTCCCCCCTCCCACAGCAGCAGCCCCCGTGCCATTCTCGTTTCTGCTGTCTGGTTCATGAGAAAGGAAAGGGCAGGCTGCTGCACTCAGACCCGCTCATCGGGGGAGTGTGAGGGGGGTCAGCCTCTTCCTTCCCTCCTGCGCGTAGCCTGACATCAGTACTTAGGCAGGTGCATCATTTCTCCTTCCCGTGACTCCTCAGCAGAGTCCTCTGGGGAACGAATTGTACGAGCCCAGCCCAGGCTCCATCTGAAGGCTTCAGCAGCCATTTGTTCTGCCGTGCTTCTTGTAGGGTGCCAGCGTTCCCAGGCTGGGGATCTCAGCCTGGTCCCTTCAGCCCAGCATGTATCTCAGACGCGTGACCTCACCCTTACATCTATACGCAGTGACGCCTGCCTGGCTGTGGAGCCTGCCCTTCTCTTGGTGAGGCTTCCTGAAGCGTCAACGTTCAACAAGTTGTACAGTTTATATATAGTGAAAGCGTGGGGGAAAAGACATGCAAAATGTCCAAAACTGTTTGATTACTTAATTGTCAAGCAGTGATTTCGCTACAGTTTTCAATATGAAATAAGCAAAAATTCTGCACTTCTGAATAACGACAAATGCTGAGGGGGCTGCAATCTGCTCACCAGTGCTCCCCTCCGGCTTCTGCCGCCCTGCTACAGAGAGGAAAATGGCAAAGACTGGAAACAGAAAAGACCAAAAATGGCTTGTAAACAAAAGGAAAGGTTTGTTTGGTTTAAAGCTTAGAAACGGCGTACAAAGTTGACGTTACAATATACATATTGAAAAAGCTGCATTTGTAGGGAAAACGGTTAAAAAAAATAAACATGGCATCACTATACTTGTTCACTATAAAGCAGTGCCAAAAGCTTGTGTAGGCGACTATGTAGCATACAGATCAAAGTAAATAGCAAATATATTTGACCTGTGCTGCTTAGTACGTGGAAACATTATGAAAGCTTGATGTTGAGCTGTAATAATCTCATTTCGAATATTATTTTGTTGTTAATATTGATCTAACATGTTTTATACAATGTTTCTTTCTGCTTCCTCCCTCTAGTTGCCATTTTTTCCATAGCGGGTTGAGGGTGAGGGGAGAAGAAAAGTTTTAAGGAAATTTTTGTTTGTTTGCTTAAAGGGTTATTCATTCACATGTGGAAATTTTTCATATGTAGGCCAGCTACATTATGATTAGACTTGTTTTATTTATATAAAATAAATAAGCACAGGGGATGGATATTTTTAAGCACCTAGGTTTGGAAACATGACTTTATGATGCAAAATTATCACAGTTCTTCTGGAACATAAGTTCATGATTGCCAGCTAGCCTTAGACTGTAAAGTAATGTCATTTATTTATAATTTGAGCAATATTTCCTGTAGTGGTATTAAGTTACTAGCATAGCAGTTAGGAAATTGCTTTTACATTTATTTACGCTGGTCCTATAAACCGCCAGTGCCACAAGCAGCAAGGGCAGGAGTGTGTCTGATCTCAGTAAGTTGTGCCCCAGGCTGCCGAGGCTCCTCGGCAAGCGTTACCATGCCAGGAACAGTGTCACGTAAGAGACCTTTCTCCTTTTTGTAAATGCTGAGAAGTCTTGGTTTTTGTGTGTGTCTTTGAGATCTTGTGCTTAGCAAGCTATAAGCAGAGCCGTCTTTTTAAAATCTCGTATCTCCCCCACCTTATCGTGGCGTTAGACCGTGTCTCTGTGTGTGCTGGTCTCTGGGAAGCTGTGAAATGGATGTCGGATTAGAGATTATATCATCATGAATTTGTGCCTCCATCTCATAGGATTCAGACTGACCGCAAGATGATTTGTTGCCCAGAGAGCTTCATGTCATGAACTAGTTAATAAAAGCAATGTGCTAGAAGCTCACTACAGGCTTTAAGGACACATTCTGTAGAAAAAATGTGCAGGTATTGGCATGCTAAATGAGCAAGGCTTTCATACTACGTGTGTGACATAAAGCAAACTGTTACATAAAGTTGAAGCTAGCATGTGCTTGTTGCTTGGATTGGTGTGGAAATATGTGTGGGTTTGGCAGAATATAGGCTGTGTTGCTAATCTTATAACACGTTCTTTAGGGAGAGGAAGCAAAAAACATTCCTGGTGAATCTGTAACAGAGGAACAGTTTACCGACGAAGAAGGCAACGTCATCACAAGAAAAGTAATCACGAATTACATCACTGCTCTGAGTCTTTGCATTCAAGTAACTTTTAACATACTTTCTCCCTTTAGAATCTAGGAAAAAAAAAACAAATTATACTTTTCATGTATTGCTTCCCACAGATCACCCGGAAGGTAGTAAGACGCATTGTTATCCCCCATGAGAGGAGAGTTGGTGAAATGGTAATGGAATGGGGACTACCAGGAAATAACAGTAGACGCAGAGGGTTGTGGTGACTGCTAGAAAGTGCTGCTAAAGGGCTGGAGGTTTGCATTTAACAAGAAGCCTTGGCAAAGTGCGGTGCTTGCAGTTATGGACAAGTTGGGCGCTTGGGTAACGGGGCAGGGGTGTCTCCTTGTGCTGTGTGTGGGCAGGGGCTGTTTCGGGGGCCCAGCTGAATTCTGTCTGTTTCTGTATAACGAGCAGCAGGTATAAACCATAGGTTTGGGTCCTGTTTCGTGCCATCAAGATGAGCCATGCCTGGGGGTTTGGTTAAGCCCTCACCGAATTTGTGCCTTACACCCGCAGGTGTAGTGTGTTGTGTTTTCACAGCCCAAAGGAATGAGCTGCAGTCAGGTCCCCACCAGCCTCTCGCTCACCTGCATGATGCCCCTGTGCTAGCGACTGGGGGTTTGCAGGATTCAGGGGAACGCGAACATCCCCAGGCAGTGGTATCTGTTACAAGCAAGCTCCAAGACAGAATTTTGTCCTTGGCAGGGGGCTCCGGCAGTGCGGACAGGCACAGGCAGACTGAGCTTCGAGCTGTCCTCGCTCCCAAGGAGACCTCGGGGGGACAGGCAGCACCTCTGGAGACAAATGGCTTCAGGGGAGCCCATGCCTTGTTCCCCTAGCACATGGCCCTGGAAGGTCTTTGCTCCAGTAAAGTTTTCATTTGAGCTGATGGAATTCTTGCCTGAGTGAAAACAGATCCAGGAATAAACAAAGATAACAAATACTCTTTATCTGTTGCTAATAGATTAAAAAAAAAAAAAAAAAAAGAGCAAGGCAGGGGGGACAACACAGAAATAGGAGAGTTGAAATAAACCTATTTCCCGTCCCTTCTTTTGTAGTCCTTTATCAGGGAAAAAATAAGCCTGCCTAGCAAAGGGGAAACATTTTCAATTTGCTGCACCACATTTAGATTAGTCGTAAACTACAAATAGTTACAAATACATCAATGCAGATCCACCCGAGGGGTAAATTCTGCCGATAACCACACATAAACAGATGCCTTTCTCTGATGTGAATGAGGCTTGTGATTACTGGAGTATTTATTTTTAGGAGATTATTGAACTTCTAATGAGCAAAGATGAACTCTATTTGGGGCTTTGCTGTTTTAAAGACACTGAAACCTGCACTGCTTATCGCTGTTGTTGGTTTTACTTCTGTGCTGCTGCAGTGGTGGGTTTTGCTGGCTTCCTTCCTCTTCCCTTCATTCCACTACTAACCAGCTCACTTTAAAGCACAGACATTGTGAAACATCATAACAGCAGCCGTGGCCTACGTTGTTGGAAATCTCTGCTAATCCTGGCTGGCCCACAGGCTTGTCGGGAAAGGTGATTTTCCTCAGTGGTGGCACTGAATCCCGCTGCAGTTGGTGGCACTGAATGCCGCTGCAGTTGGTGGCAGGGGCTCTGCCAAGGGCCCCGGCCGGGTGCTCCAGTCCTGGGGTTCTGCTGAAATTGTAGACCTGTGTTTTCTACTTGAAGATGATATTTCAGGCCTGTGCTTTCGCAGCTCAGCAGAGTGGATAGGTAGATTGTGTGTATCTTTGAAATGAAGTGTTAATGTGATTTAACTGCTTTCTACTTATCCTGTTACAGCAAAATGTGGAGCCTATTTTGGAAGCGGGTTTATAATTACAAGCCCTCTCTGCAGACTATGTTAATGTTTATACTTTTCCTTTAAAGCAGGGAGAAGCTTATAAGGTTAAGACAAAGAAAGAAGTCAGACATGTGGAGAAGAAAAGTTACTCGTGAAAGTTGAAAGCCGGCCGCTGAACGGTCAGTGTGATCAATTTTCTTCCATTGCTAAAGCTCTTTGCCAGCACAGTGCTGCACGGCACGGGGGCTGCGCCATGGCTTGGGCACCAGGGCTGCACCAGGGCTTGCCTCTGCTACCTTGACATTGCTTTCAAGCTGCAAAGCTGATTAAATGGCCCTTGATCTTGCAAGCAGGAAATGTTCTGGAGTTCATGTGTAGAAACTGAGCTTTGCTTCCTGGAACATCAAGCAAAGCAATACTGAGGCATGTGTAAGACTTTTGGGAGTTTTACAAAGTCTAGTGTTTGTAACCCATCGCACTTTCTAATCCTAAAAGTCAGCTTAAAGACAGAGAATGAAGGAGCTGCACACGAATAAATCTACTGGGTGTGAAAGGCTTCTGCCACTGTCGGACATGTGACCTGGGGGCAGTTATACAAGTCAAAGTCCTTGTAAGAGCCAGTGAAGTGTCTCGATACTTGCCAACAAATAATCCTTACCAACTGTTTCTTGTGAATTTTATTGATCCAGCCTTAACAATTGCAAGAAACCATCAGCTGTGACAGTGTAAGAGCTTCCCAAACTAGAACCAAATGCACAGACTCATACACCCTTGCAAGGCTCTGGAGCTGCTTTGTCTCCATCACGTAGCTACAGTCACACAGCGAATGTGCCTGTAAACATGGGAGGAGCCAGTCTGTGCCCACCAATGCCACCCATGGCTTCAAGTTGCATCTGTTTACCACATTCAGGTCTTTTTTCTACTCAGGATTTTCTTAGCTTTGGTGGGTTTTAGGAATTGGGCAGAGGAATAGTTCATGAAGTGCAAGTCTGTGTGTTATCCTCTTTCTATACATTTGGTATAGGATTGACCATAGGATTTAAGAACAGGATAAACAGGAGCTGGAAAACATACCGGAGAGTGATGTGGAGGTAAAGGCCAGAAGCAGAGTCTCTCCTGAGTCACTAGTCCCTTCCAACTGCTGCAATGTAAGGTAGCCCCCAAAGCCACCTGCCCGTATGGGTTTCCGTGCCAGTGAGCAGTGCCATTAAGACCCGTGTGTGGCATCTAGCTGAGGGCTTTGGGGACTGAGCTCTAAGGAGCCAGCTCTGCGAGATGACTGGTGCACTTTCAGCATCTGGGAAGCACTAACTGCGTCCATCTAGCACGACTGATAAATTCCTGCTGTTATTGAGAACCCTCCCATGTGTGCTAATACAATAGTACCACTTCACGTGGGTTGGTGCTTGATGTTTTCAAAAGGAAGGCGGTTCTTTCGACACGCCTTTCTGCTTCATGGAGCTCAAGGGTACAAGAGGAAAGCAAGCCAGAAGGATGGTGCTGCTTGTATCAAATTGTGTCCCAAGTTGGCTCCTGTGCTTCTCCACTGTCAATCTGCAGGGGCAAACCAATGGAAATTCATTAATTTGAAGACACTGAACACAAGATGAAGCATTGAACCCCATAAGCAGTGCAGATAAAGAGCCTGCCAGCATACAAACACGATGCAACACACGCTGGGGACAAGGGAGAAGGATTTCATTTTAAAATAAAATGCGATTAGTAAGGCAGTCCTTGCTTAATGTATGAAACATATTCTGACCTTCAGAAAGCCAGAGTTTGAGTTCCTCAGAACCAGATTTGACTGCTGATCCATCTCTCCTGTGATTTCCAGCAGGCAACTCTTCTGTGCTAGAGCCCCTGAGGAACTTGGAGAGTCTTCCTTAGATAACAAACCTTTGCACAGGGGGAAACTTTGTCCCAAAAGATGAGTCTCTGTGGTCCAAACTTTGATATGATAAGCATGACCAAATACGCATTTAGTAATAGTAAGCCCAGTTAAGAGTCTATTGACAACATTTTATTTGAATGCAGAAGTGGATGTATTTGCAGAGATAGAGGATTCTGATAGAAAACCAGTTTGTTTCTTGATCTCAAAAGACAAAAGAAAATCCTGCTTGGGAGGCTGAGATGATGCTTTTCCTTTGAATGTTTGAAAAAAATCCCAATATTAGCTAGATTTTACTGTAAAAATGTCTTTGTCACCATTGCAAATAAACCTGTTGCAAAACATAGATTTTAAGCAAGAGGCCAAGAGCTTTTGCATGCAGTTCTGCAGGACAGCACCTTGTGAGCCAGTGTGGCTGCTGCAATGTGAACAGCTGGGTTTTAGCAGCAGGATAGGTTTATGACAAGCACAGATGTGGGCAAGGACAAATTGTTTTAGCACAGAAGGAGAGCGTGAGCATTCCTGAGGAATGCACATAGACCTGCGACCTGATCAGTAAAGAGGCACATCCGTGCCGGCCCGAATGCCCCAGGCCCTGCTCCCAGACAGGCTTCCCTGTGCCCAGGTGCTGGGGTTTGTGTTGCTGCTTTCTGCCTCCTTGCTGCAAGACATCGCTGCTGTACAGCAGGTGGAACAAACTTGCTGTCCTTCTGTGCATGGCTGTTCTCGGATGGGTGAGAGAGCAGGAGCTGGAGCCCCTGTCTCCTCAGTGCCACTCATGGGCCAGGCGGGAGATGGATGGGTCTGCTCCTCTTCCTCGCGTTGTCCTTCGCCAAGTCTCCTGAACGTGGACTCCGCATTCCTGGCTCTCCCGGTCGCGTTCCCCGAGCAACCGGCAGAGGTGGATGTGCAAGGAGTGCAGGTTTTCCACCACGGCAGGGGTCCTTGCAAACAATAAATGAAAATGTGCTGTGAAAACAGCAGCTCTCTCATTCTGGAGATGTTGCTGTTTCTTGCGCTGCAGAAAGTACCTGTTCTTGGCCATCATCGGATCTGACGAGCTGGTACTTTGTCTGGGGTGATGAAATGCAGTGTGTTGTAGATGTATTTGTAAATCGGTTCACAAGCAACGTGGACATCTGCAGCTGCATTTTCCCTTCATGCTGGGAGCTCAACACATGTCATTACCTACCTAGAAGGACTGTGATTTATCCTAGTGTGGAATTGCGTAACGCCAATTAGAACTTTTCTGTTTAGTCAGGGAAAGGCATAAAATGGATTCTAATGAGATCTTCTGAAATGATTTGTGCTGTCTTTTCTTTCCATAGGACTGTGTGCTTTTACTGCCAGTATTCTAGAGGGACACTCACGGAAGAAAAATCAACAGGAATTAAACATTCACCTATAAATGTGTGCGTGTGTTTGCTGCTTCCACACATTAACCGCATGGTTTTTATGCAAAACCAAAAACAAACAAACAAAAATTTAATTTAGCATGAGCCAATTTACAGAGCATGGAAATTCACGTTCATTCACAGGACTGGAGGGTGCGCAGTTACCAGTGCAGTGTATATACAAGATGCCATGCTGTTAACAGCTTCTTTTAAGCAGTTTGATGCCATCTCAAAAGAAATAAATTCCTGTGGCCAGAGGGGACATACGAAGACAAAATGGTTAAACCATGGAAAGACACTAAAATTACTAAAATCCACAACAGCTCGCCTTATTTTTCTTGGACCCAAACTGTCAGGGTATAAAACACTATTTGTTTCTTTTTTAAACATCAATAGTTTTGCTGTAAATAAATAACACTGTATAAATTCTAACAAAATAGAATAAATGTTGATAAGGCACTGCCTTTTCGATCACAAACAGAATATTGCAAATGCATTGAGCAGGCTAGGTGTCTCAAACGGCTGCACCTACAGGGATATTCTGGGTGTTATCTTCACAGATTCTTGTATATTAGCAATTATAATGTTTGTATATGCAAAAACGCTAGCTTGATTTTAAAAAAATCTTTAAAATCTGCTGCAAATTTAAATGATTCCCAAAATGAGGAATTCTGTAGTTCTGTGAAAATTTTTCTTCAGAGTACTAATATTTTGATGCATGTGTTTCACCTTATTTTGATTAAATCTTTTCCAGTTTTGCAAACACTATACCGCAACATGAAAAATAAGGTTTTATCTGTAAACACAAAGCCCTTCATCTAATATTTGTTGCTGTTGCCAATTTTTCAATGAAATGACCTAAAACCCATAACATATACAGTAGTTGCATTATGGGGAGGGGGGTGCTATCTGTTCTCGCTTTATAACGGGGGTAATGCTTGCAGCTTTAGAAGTGGGTTGGTGCTCTAAGGAGCACAAGTTTGGGATATTTTTAAATGAACTGAAGAGAAATTATTAGCTAATAGACTGGCAGCACGCTGTAAAATTATTACTGTATTGTGTACTGGCTATAAGATGTAGAATCTTTCAGTAAGCCAATCATCTGTAATCATCCTAGCAGTGTAATATTAGGTTGTTAAGGCTGCTGTGTTTTAAAGGGCATTTTTATTTGGGTTTTGGTGAAATACTTTAATTTGTTGATTATATTCATATGGAACAGCATTCATTGATAATAGCTCTAATTACATATGTATGAAAACAACAAACACTGGATGATCTAGTTGATTATTTAAGCATAAAATAAATTGTGTTAAAACTCTTGGATAACGTGTATTTGGCAGTGTTCTTGCACCCCACAGGCGTGCGGCTTCGCCGGGCCAGCCATTAACCACCCCTGGCTCGTTGCTGCTTTTCCTCTCAGTTTCTTTTGTCTGATCCACCTCCTCACCTTCCCAGTGCGACAGGCCATCACTTGGTGGGTTGTCTGCAGGTGGAGGGAACAGGAGGAAAACACAGCAGCCAGCACATCCTCAGCAGAGCCAAGGAAACCCCACCTCCCTGGGATGCAGGAGACCTCCTCAGGCGTGGGGAAGGGACCTGTGCCACAGGGGTTTGCGCAGCCTCTTCTCCAACGCCTCTTAACTCTGCACCTCCTTTAATTTCTTTCGCCCCATCGAGAACGAGGAAAAGCTCTACTGAATGCAAGTTTTTTTCCCAGCATATATCAGAGAGACCAATAACCAGCTCACTGCAGATGATGTAAATAAAATGTACATCTCCTGTATATTGCATGTAACTCCTATATTATAGGTGACGGACCACTTTATATATAAAAGTTTTTGTGGGCAGCATCAGTTGCTCACTGCTCTAGACTTCAGGCTTCTGCTCCAGTGCAATATATAAATTTTATTACTCAGGGTTCGGTTTTACCAGGCTTTCAAGGCAACATGAAGATGATGTATTTTACCCCAGCTTGGCACCTGAGGAAGCACCACTGCTACAGGTCGTACTCAGTCTGCTGTTTGTTATCTGCTGACCCACACAGGAACCTAAATGTCCTCAGCTGGGGCTGGTCAGCAAAGCTCTTCTGGCCATGGTGGAAAGCTCTTGGCTTCAGGAGAGTGTGACAGGTTGGTTTGTCAGCGCTTCTGAGTTATGAGGGCCACCAGCTTTTGAAGCAATGGCAGCAAATGAAGTGGTTTTCATCATTTCACCAGCCAGTCTGTGTTGCAATGCATGCTTTGCCTAGGTCAGGAGACTGCTGGTACAGTGCTGGTGGGTCGGGCCCTTACACCAGAGTCTGGAGGGCAAATGCCGCTTAGGCCACTGGAGGACAAACACATCTCATTGCAGGTCACAGCCCAACAGCAGCGATCGTACCCCTGGAGACCTCACCGTCCAGATGCCTCCCTCCTGCTTGCAAGTACCCAGATCAGCTGAACGAAAAAGCGTGTTTTTAGTAAATGGTGCATCGATGTATGTATTTAATATTGTATGACTCTTTTGCAGCTGGGAGCAAAGGCTGTGATCACCCAGCAGCAGGAAGGCAGGAGCAGCACTGCAGAAGAGCCACACCTCACCTCTCTGTAACAGCATCCACAGGCAGCATTTCAATTGACTCATCTCCTCTGCCTGAATGCTTGGCAGCACCTGATGCTGACGGGGAAGAAGCTGTGGTTGTACCAGCAATGGTGGTTCTGTCAGGCAGAAGCTTTCTTTACGCAGATGGAAAAGGGGGGAGGCCTGGGCAGGCAGCAGAGGTGCGTAGAGGGGTCTCAGTGGGTGTCCTGCTGCTTGTGGTGGTTTATGTGACACCTTCGAGCTCAGGGAGTGTTGACCATGACAGCAGCCATGAGGAGCCGCTGGCTCACCTGAAGCCTCCTGAGGAGGCTTTTGCAACAAGGGCCAACTGTGGGCAGTGCTCAGCATAAACTCTCGTTTGAGAAGGAAAACAGAAATCTTGTTACTGCAAACAGCACAGAGGCCTGGAGTGAAGCTTCTATCTCCAGTGTCGGCTTTTGTTTGTTTCCTTGTTTGTTCCATTTTTTCTCTAGTGAGAACATTCCCCTTAGAGGCAAAATTTTAAGTCATGGGACTTTCATTGCATCTATTAAAATAAACTCAATTGCTAAATGCAGTATTCTTTTCATCCTTTGATATTTGTTTTAGCACTACCTAATAATAATGCTGCAGAGCATCCTACCGTACTTCTCCCATTTCTGAAAGAATATCAGTTACATTTTATTTGTCGCTGGTAATAGTTTTAATGTCAGAAATTCTAAGAGCTCCTGTAGCGCAGACCCCACATTAGTGGGATAAATGGCAGCTGCTTGCAGGATTGCAGCACCCTGCTAATTAATGCTAATTTCCTGGGGAGTTGCTTAACATTGGCTTTGTTAGTAGCACTCATGTGCTCTACCTGGGCTGCTGCAGCCTGGCATGCAAGCAGGTGCAGCTGCCCCAGTATGAGCTGCAGAGTTGTGCCGGGCTCCGGGCAGCCCTGCTGTCCCACCACACCGGGGATGGAGGAGGAAGAGCTCCAGCTCAGCTCCCTCTGACCCCAGAGTGGGCAAGGGAGGGAAAACATCGTGACAGTGAGGAAAAAAATGTTCTTGCTTTGTTGAAAGCACAGCAGCTTTCCAATGGAGTTGTAGACTCTGGGATAGGGAGAGGGAAGAAGGGAAATTTAGAGCCAGGCTGCTACAAAGTCCTTGACACAAATAGTCCATCACTGGTAGAGAAAAAGGTTAGTGAAGGACAGAAAAATGAGCTGCTCAAGGAAAATATGTGTACATGCCACATATTTCATAACTGCTGATGCTAAAAACAGTGTGCTAATTGTGCATGGCTTTATTTATTTGACCCTAAGTCCTGGAGGAAGGCAAAGATTTATAATAAAACTTTTATTGGTACTTTTCCATCACACTAATGCTCAATTATTGAGAGCCATTTGGGCTATAAAACAGCAACGCGCAGCGATTCTCAGTTCACCAGCTTCCTTGGAAGGCTTCCAGAGGCTGGATATCATTACAGCATGGCCAAACCAACAGAACCAACCTGGTACGAACTCTGAGAAAGTTCCCTAGAACAAGGATGCAAAAGCAGAACCCCAGAGCTGAAGCCGCATTAGCTGCTGGGTGGCTGCTGCGCTGCAGTTTCATAATCAGATACTCTGTCCTGCACAGAGACTTCTTCTTTGATACAGTTTTCTGATTAAGTAATTGTTGTTCAGAAAAGCAAAGCAGCATGGCATTATTTTTGTCTGAATTGCTTGTTAGAAAACATGTTTTATGCTGCATCAATAGACATCTTAATCCACAACTTTAGCACATTGGGTTTTTTTCTGCTCATAGAAATATCTTTCACATTGAGTTTTCTCTACTTCAACGACCCTTCCACAATGGTAAGATCTGGCAGGAGGATTGGACTAGATGATCTTTCGAGGTCCCTTCCAATCCCTAACATTCTGTGATTCTGTGATCTCCACATACTCCATTTTCCCCTTTGATTATTCCCTTGTATACAGGTTACAATTTATTTGAATGTTGCTTAAGATTTTTTTTTCCTAGCAATATTTTTCCTTAATTGCACTTAAATGTGACTTTGTCTTTCCTTTCTATTTTTCCCCTCTATTTCAGTTGGGTACTTTGAGTACTGTACACACTTTTTCCTGGGGTTAATTAGCTTCAGGTGGTCTTTTACTTTTCAGTCTATAACTACTGAGTATTTTCATAAAATTGTATTGTTATAGAAGGTCTTCCAGCTGATTATTGACCTCTGGAATTATATTACAGATTACGTTCAATCTCTTCTAACTCCTCACTCATGCCTAGCAATGTATTTTATACAAATATTTCTACTATTGATGTGAGTTTATGAAACAACTGTTTCTAATTGCCCATTACCTCCTGTAATGATAGTTTGTGTGAATAAATCCCTGCATTTTTAATGCTTCTTCTTGACGTATCTGCTCTGCTATTGTTACACTGCGGTGACATTTTGAGATTCTTCATATGGACCAACACCTCCCCTTGCCCCCTTGCAGTTTTGCATTTATTTTTTGTACAATAAAAACACTGGGACAAGGAGGAGGGGGAACCTCGTTCTGCAGGTGCTGTGGTGGTGACCGGCTGGTGGCCGTGGCTTTTACAGTTCCGCCAAGCCCCTCACCACCTGTGGTGGGGGACAAGCCCCAGCAGCAGTGCCCCGAGCAGCCTCACAGCCTCTGCTGCGTGCCCTGAGCCTTTAAAAGGGGGTTTTGCTAGCTGTGCTTATACCACTTAGTTATACTTTTTAATTGGTTTGGTTAACATCTTACAGATGTGCAAAGCATGTGATTTTTTGGGGGGGCTGCTAATTAAGATAAAATTTTCTCTCCCTGTTTAATCTATTAATTTTGAATTACAGTTGGCTGTAATTGTAATTAAACGTACAAGTGCTATTTTTTAAATGACTGAACTGCTGTTATGACAAGGATGCCATCTCAGATTTAAACATCAAGGGCCCTGCAGTTTTCCTCCCACTCCCCAACTGACTCAGTGTTTGTCATTGGGCAAGTAGCTGAGCTCCTACCTCCCTTTCTTGCCTTCCAGGGCCATCGTGTGAATTAATTAGATAATGTTTCAGCACAGCTTTGAACCGGAGAGTGCTACAGAAGTGCCAAGTTATAATTTATTGTTATGAAAGCCGGTGTGCTGGCTGGGAGTGAGGCAGCTGATGCAACCCCAGCAGAGGGGGACAGCGAGGTGGCCAAGGGTGAGCTGCCCTCTTGCCTCACGGTCCCTCCTCTCTGTCCCCACCATCTGCAGCACCTTCAGCTGCCCCAGCAACGCTCTGCTGGAGGCAGCACCAGCAGCTGTGTGGTGGCATCCAGGAGACACAGCCCCTGGCTTAGCCCACGCGACCTGGTTGCTGGATTGAGGATGTTGTCTGCACCCCCTGGTCCATTTTCAGGCTGTTTTTGGTGTTTGAAGGAGCAGTGGCCACGTCCCCTGGAAAATTATAGCACTTCAAATCAGCAAAGCACTTAAGATTAACATTGATAGGGCTGAAGAGTGGCTTAAGGTTAAGCACATCATGGGGCTTGCTGGGTAAGATTAGCCCAGAGCAGATGTGTGTTTTGCTGATGCAGGTTTTCAAAATATTTCGGCCTTGATTCAACAAGACACTCAACCGTGAGCAGTCCCACTGAAAGCAATGGAAATAACTGGCTGATCAAAGCCAGGCAGCTGGATGAAGAAAGAACACTGAGTTACAAACCTGTTTGTTTAGAAATGAGTTTGCTTTGATGAGCACGTGTGCGTGCGGACAGAGGCGACAGAGCAAACCAGCTTGGCTGCTGTCACCAGCGCTGCGTGTACATGAAAAAACGCTTCCTCACAGCCCGGCGGTGTTCAGCCAGCTTCCAAATACCAGCAGATCTATTTAAAAGCAATTCTATGGAATTGTAATGATCTGTCCCAAACAGTTCTCATTATTTGTCAAATCCTGTTTTAATTCCTCAGGCTTTTTACCCCACAGCCCGTGCTGGCGGAGTGGCTCAGCCCAGGCACTGCTGCGGGGTGAGGAGCTGGTGGCCACCCCAGGTGGTGGGACTTGTCTGCCCCTGCTTACCACACGGTCCCCAGGGCTTGCTCTGGGGCCTTTTAGGACAAGAGACCAAGATGTCCCTGCTCATGGCAGAGGGCTTGGACTAGATGACCTTTGAAGGTCCCTTCCAACCCAAACTATGCCATGCTATGATCTAGCTGATTTATAACAGCATTTCTGGATGCCAGCGCTCTTATGTTTTGGGATAAATCTCTCCCTACCGAAGCCCAGAGATGGGAAGTTCACCTGGGGAGCTGCAGCTGCCCAGGGTAGTGCTGAGGGTTGCTGATGCTGATGGGCTTACTACGTTATAATGGCATCACACAGCTCAGCACAGAAGTATCAGGCTGCAGGAGCCGGCTCCGTTTCCCCAGGGCCAGGCAGGTGCTGCAGGACCTTTTCTAGCCTTAAAAGCCTGGAAGGAACGCACCCCATGGGGCTGAGGCGGAGGTGTGGGGCTGTCCCAGTGCTGGATGGGGGCCCCCTTTTCCTACCCCCCCATTTGAAGCTCTGTTTGAAGGGCAGCATGACATGCTGGGGCAGGGACACGGACAAGGCTTCGCAGAAAACGGCACCCGCATCTGAAAACTGAGAACGGCCCTTTTACTGCTTTTCTTGTAATTAAGAGACTAGAATTAAAAAGACCTACACTTGTATTCCCAGGCAGGCAAGAAGAATCCTTACTTTGCAGAGATGGAATTCCTTCATATGTTATAGCCATCAAAAAGACTAAAATTTGAAATTTATGCTGGCGCGGAACAAAAAGGTGGTGCAGTTAGAGATAATGAAATCCTTGCTTGTCATTAGTGAAAAAAAACTGCTGTTGTTAAAAGACCCCTTCATAAATAATTGAGAAACCAATTATACAGTCTTGGTGACTAATCTATCCAGGAGCGATGTGGATCACATTATGTCATATGATGAACAGTGTGTACACTCCGATATATCTCGCTATAACTTGTGCCTTTATTCAGCTGCTCCAGAAAGAAATAACGACAACAACAACAACAAAAAAGAAACTAGTGCGCGTAGTATGTCAGAAAACGCATCGTGTGAAATGGGAGATGGGCGTCAGCACATCTCGATTCGAAGCAGTTTTGCGGCAGTGCGCAGCCCCGAACTGAGAAGTCACTTCAGCTCCGCGCCGCGAGGGGCAGCGGGACCGATGCGGAGAGCCCGGGTTGGCGCGCAGGCGAAGGCGGCTCGAGGTCTCAGCCGCAGCACCGCGCGGCTCCGCGGCGGTTCCCCGGCAGGCGGCGCTGTGGGCGGGCGGCGCGCGGGGGCGGCCC
>VWYH01007856.1:348152-416283 GCA_013399365.1 Pampusana beccarii
GGCGCCGCCGCCCCTGCCCTGCGCCCGGCGGTCCCGGCGGGGAGGGCTCGGGAGGGGGCGGCTCGGCAGGGCTGGGGCGCGGGGCGGTGGGGGCCCTGCAGGGAAGGGCCAGGCTGGATGTTCCCTGAAGTTTCTCAAAGTAGAGATTTTTCTTTCTTGGAGTAATCTGCGGAGATTATGGATTATCTCTGCAGCCGTCACCTCCTCAGCCACCGTGCAGAAACAGCGAGTTGCAGGATAGCGTCTCAGTCGTGAAGAAGTGTTTGATTTATTTGTGCTTTTTTTTGTTAGCTGTGGTATTTCAAGAGGTTATTCAGAAACCCATTTTAAATAAACCTCTTGGAAACAATGCAAGTAACACACCATGCCGTCCCAGGAAGAGCTCAGCTACTGGTTTGTGAGCACTGCGAGGATAGCTTGGGATTGAACATCATTTTATATGATGCTGTTAGGCATCAGTCCTCCGTAAAATACCTATGAGAATACAATAGAATGACGTTGTTTTCTTCTCTGTGAGTTGGGAGTTTAGGAATTTAGATTAGAGGGGGTTTTGTTAATGCGGTGGTCAGAGCGATCGTTTAGATGTTGTAATGATCATGGCCTACATGGAAACAAAGTAGGTAACATGTTAAAGACCAATTCAAGGTAACTCTGATACTTGTATACGCTGTTGTGTACATTATAGCTGGTGCAGATAGAGATGCCTTGAGAGAGACCGGTTTCACCTGCATGTGCTCATTTTCTTCTCATCTGATTTTTCTGTAGAGGTTACTTTGTTACGAGCCTAATGGCCATTTTATTGATGATCAGTTTTTTCGTTGTCGGTATATCTAGCAAAGAAATGGAGCCCGTCTAGGCAAACCTCTCATCTGTTCCCAGTAGTAAGCATTCTGTGTCTAGCAGGATGTGGGCCGGAAGAGTGCATGAAATACAATACAGAAGTAATTTATTCAAGGATGACAAATATAGTGCTAGTCGGGGAAACGTGTGCTTTGTTAATACTTTATGAGAAGAGAATGTGTCTTAATTAGGTAGCAGTGGAGTGCCTTCTGATGTTGAAAGGGGCTAAGACATCTTGTCAGTCAGACATTTTCTCTTTGCCTGTTAGAAAGACAAAGCATCTTTCTGAACCCCTGGTAGGTGTATTGTTTGTAAACAACTTGAAAAAAATGTTTGTGTGCATTAAAGTTCTTTAGGCGCTGTCTCTAGAGACTGATTATCTTATATTTTCATCAGATTTTAATTTACAAAACGGAAGTATTTTTCTTAAATCTAAAGCTCAGTCTGTATGTTTTTGACATCTTGGATAAAGAGCGAAAAGGTGTTAGACTTTTATAGCAACCTGTCCGCTGTCTGGAAAACTGGCATCTTTAGCAGACACTCTGTCTTTTGGTATGCTAAACTGCGTGCACAACTGAGTAAACCACTTCTAATTCAGTAAGCGGTGAAATAATGAATGTAAAACATAGCTTTTTTTCAGGGCACTGAGACTTTGTGCTGTGGTTTACATAGTCTGTAATGTAAACACATTTGCAGTCAAAATACTTTGTGTTGCTCTACTATACGACTGACTGGAGATGAACGTTATTGGAATGTTGGAATGTGTACCATTTGCATGTAAATGTAATTAAATAGAAAGTTTTCTGAATTTCTCCATTGTGATTCTAAACCTTTGTCACTTTACTCCTCCGCCAACCCGCTCAATCTCCTGGTGGTGTCGCCGTGCTGGCAGACGGGCACTGTGTACCAGTTTCCTGTTGTAGACATTGTAATGTCACGAATCAGCTTTGATTTTTATCAGGTGTTGAACTGTGAAGCGCAGATGAAACCGACAGGGAGCCAGAATAGCAGGTGAAATGACTAAACCTGTGTGCTGGAGGTGAAGGTGACTCCTCGAACGACGTGGCTCTTCACCTGCGAGCTTTCCACAGTCCCGTTGTTTGAGCTCCGTTGTGCTAGTGCCATGGGTACTCTTCACTTTCTTTGGTTCCTGCCATTATCTTTAATGGCTTTACATAATTTCTCTTTAAGGTTTACCAGGTAGAAAGCGGTCTTCTTCCTCCTTCCTCTTGTGTCTGTGCTGGTGTAAGCGTTAATATGACATCTTTGTTTCTTGGCGTAGTATTATTTGTGTCAGTGTGGATGTGTACAGTTTGGGAATTATTTAAATAGCTTGCTGTGTAGGATCCTATTAGTTCTATTTTGTAGTTAACCCTTGTATCATAGGGTTGGAAACAAGCATATCAAAGGACAGGAAGCCTACGTTAACGTAGTTGCACTTGGAAAACTGACCCAGAAAAGGTGTTGACTTGGCAGGCTTATATGCTTGCTAACTTCATATGGCTTCGCATCTAAAACATGTAAAACTAGATGCTGCTTTAGTACTGAAATTGATAAAACTAGCTTGGACTAAGTGTATGTCCAAAAAGGTGCATGAACTCTACTCCTTTCAGTAGCCTGAAATGCAAATGAAATTATACTGTTGCTCGTGTGAAATTAAGTAAATATACATGATAACTTTCAGCTGCTATTATTGGTAACAAACTGTGAGGGAGGGAGCGAAGTGGGCTGAAAGCTCAGTAGATTTGAAGTGTTATCTAGCAGTGCAAGATCATTACGTTACAAGGTGCAAAGTTTTGAATCAAGCATTAAGAAGAAATAACTAAGATCACTTGACGCATTTGCAGAGTTCATTTATCTTTCTTTAGCAGTCTTTAATTACATGATCTAATGGTATGTTTCTGCAAGGTCTTTTTTAGGAAGTGGAGCGGATGGTGCCTAGTTCGGGAAAAAATCCCACACCTGAAGATCTGAGATGCTGTGTGTTTGAGATGTGAAATAATGAGTTTGGGTTATAGTGCTGCATTACCAGGAGTGAATTTCCTGTGTGAACTTTCTTGATTTTTTGGTGAAAAAGGTCTACCAAGGAGATTTCACATCTAATGGACTAAGTCTGGGACAGCACAACTTGTCTAGTTAAATAAGAGTACCTTAAAAACTGGCTGGTGGTGGTGGGGTGACTGCTTTGAATTGTTGCGTGTGACAAAAGCTGAAGTACCTCAGCTGGCTGTAGTTATGTCTTGCTTAGGAAGCTTCTTTTGAAGTCAGTAGGACTTCAATTTCTGGCTTCTTTTTTTCTACTTTTCAGTGTTTGATGTAACAAAGTCATCCTATTTTAGTGAAAGCCATGTAGCCTTTAGCTGATACTGAAGCATTTTGGTTTTCTTTGTTATTGTTTTGAAACTGACATGCTTCATACAAACAGTGCTTTTAATAACAAGACGAGTTTTAGTCCGTGATTGCTGCAGGTATATACATGCTTACTCTTGGGTGTTAGATTCAGTAATTTAACTTGTGTAAATTGGCCTACTATAGTCGGGTGTCTTCTATAGTTTTAGAAAATTAAAGTAAACTAAGCCTTATTCTGTTATTTGTTATTTTAACTGAGATAAAGATAGTGTATTTGAGAAGCCTTAATTTAAAAATGTCCCTGCTCCAGAGTGCTTGGTTTAGCAGTTTTAATGTTTTGTGACGTAGATTTTACAATAACAGCTTCTCAGGTGGGTTTTTTTTCCCGCTGCTTGCTTTGTAGGGAAGGGAATTATCCTAGAAATAGCTCTTTGTGGTGCTTTTTGGATCCCCAACAGGACCATCAGTTCAGATGAGACAGTCTCATCCAAACCGCTAATGGCATAAGTAACACTTGGATGCTGGTTTTTGTGGGCTGACCATGAGGTATCACTGTCTGGTAGCGACTGCTACCGCACTTGCTGGCCAGGGGCATCGGGTTGGGGACTGCTGGTCGCTGCTGGTGGCAGCGTTTTACTGCCAGATCTCTGCCACCACCCGTGTGTCTGTAGCCAAACCTGCACCTCGGCCCTCGGCTTGACTTCCATTCCCTGAGCGCTGGCAGAAGGCAGTTGCATCTCCTGGCTTCTCGGTCTCCTCGCGTGTTTGTGCAGAGCAATTCTAACAGCCTCCCACCACTTGGGAGAAACAATGGCAGAAAAAGCCTTACTCAGATCCTATTTCCTTGCCCCTACTCACAAATCCTGAAAAAAAAATGTGGCTTCCGATAACAGCCGTCTCTTGAAAACAATCAGACTTTCTGTGACTTGCGGATTGGAAAAATCCTTTGTGGTATCGTAGACTTGTTACAGCTTTCTCGATAAATGACCAGCTTTAGATGCTGGAAATAAATATGATTTTAGCGTTTTGTTCTCAAGGAAGTGTGCGGTGGCATTTGTTTGTGTGTGCACATAAGATCTGCTGTTGTGGGTTTTCGTGGAAAGTGTCAGCCTGGATGGATAGTTTGAGGAAGTGAATGGGTGTGCTGTATTGTCAAAAATCCCCTTCAAAAATGTTTTTCAACAGCTTTTTTTTATTTCCTGGAGTTTGCACCAGAATTTCAAAGCAGGACACCTGTTTCAGTACAGAACATGTCTATTAATAGTAGAAGAAAGGGTGGGATAAGCTAACTGAATTGAACCTTTGAAGGGTGCTGACTTACGGGCACGGGGATGAATGAAAGAAATCAATTAGTAGCAGCTAGAGGTAAAACAGACCAAGAAAGGAAAGAGATTAATATTTTATGAGAGGTATCTGTAAGTCTGTTATTTACCCTTTATTTTGAAGTAGGTCTTGCTTGTGTGAAGGAGGCTGACTTGCCGTTTTGTGATGTCCTCTGTAGGTGTAAGAAACCTGCTTGTAGCTTCTGTATCCAGCTGCGTCATTTGTAGCTCTAGTGTGTAGCCAGACTAAGCTGAAAGTCTAACTCGGAAATAACTTACTTTAGAACTGCTCTGCTTGCCTCCTTTTCAGAGTAAAGACAACTTCATTGCTAAGATTAGCAAATTCATGCACAATGAAACTCCATCCAAAATTTTTCAGGAAGAGCAGGCACATAGGAAGTGAGTGTCCTGTATTTTGCTTTTACATTTCCCTCAGATCCTCAAGAAGTTTCTGTTGAGCTTCTGCAGAATGTCTATAAAGGAAAAAGGAAGCTTAGTAATGTTAACTGTTTTGGCCCTTAGGTTAAAGTGGTAAAAGCAATGCTACTTGCTGTGTGACTGGTGAACTAATTGTAGAAAGGTATATTATTGTGTGCTTCCATTTGTTAGTTACGCACAGCCAGTAGCATATCGAAAAACATTATCCATGTGGTGGTAACAGCATGTTACGTTTGCCAGTGTTGTAGGCCTTCTTTAGTGCTGGTTAAAGAAAAAAAACAACAATAACACCAAAAAACCCCCACAAAAAAACAAAACACAACAAAAAACCAGAACAAACCCACAGAAAAAGTGGTAATGTTTCTGAACTTGATTCCAATAGTTAATAAACAAACACTTGTACTTTCAGGGAGTTTGAGGCTTAAGAGAGTTGCTAAATCACTTACTTCGATTTGTGTCACATCTTCACGTTTTTCTGAGTTGTTCCGGCATCGAATCTCGTAACCTGCCTTGAAATGTGTCTTTGGGAAGTGTATCCAGTTTTAATTTGAAGACTAACAGAAGTGAAGAACCATTGTGCTTGGAAAAGCTCTGCTGTCCCGTCTCTGGTTCTTCCCATCAGCTTCATCAAGGCTGACCTGCTGATTCTTGCTGTGCCTTTTGACTACGTTAGTGAGTCTTCTGGATGCTCTGCTTTCTCCTTATGAACATACAGGCTGCAATAAGCGTCTTCCCGTTTACTTTGACAAACTGAACTAAGCTCTCAGGCTTTGAGAAACTGGAAATCTAATGTGCTGGATGAAAAACGCTGTGGGTGTACGATGCACTGATCTGGCCTAAACACCCTTCCCTGCCTCAAATTTGCACTAAAGTTCCTGATAACCTACATTGGAACTGACAGGCTTTGTTTATTTGTTTGCTTTCCACCCAGTATTGTCAGTTGTGTCCTGTGAGTTTACCGTAGTGTGCTCTGGCTAATTTGGCAGAAATGCAGCAGCACGCCTGTGCCTCCTCTAGGTCTGTTCCATACTGCTGGGTTGTCCGGTAGCACTTGAGTTGATGCTAATAATTGTGGAGTCGTAGTTACAGGAGTGGTATTTTCCCTTTTTCTGGGTTTTCTGGGGGTTGGTATCAGTTTCGTCAGTGCCGTGTACAGAAGCGGTGAGCTGTCTCTGCTGGGCCTTGGGTAGCAGCCCGTGTTGCAGCATCATGCGTGAAACTCACACAGAGATGTTGTTCCTTCTCTCCCTGCCAATTCTCTGGGAGAATCCTTTGGTTTGTGGGGTTGGTCATTTTTTTCAGAAGTGCAGCTTTCGTAGGATTAATTTGTTTCAAATGAAACAAAAGGTGAAGGTGTCTGTTCTCTGTTATTTTTTTTTTTTTATAGTCTTGCTAAGCTCAGTCTCCCATAGTTTATCAGAAATTACTTACTGAGGAGTACTCTGCAGTGAGTATTTTGAACAACATCATGGTTAATACATTTTGGTGTGAAATTTCTAATGAGGTTTTTCCACTGATGAATATTTTTGAGGTCAGTAAGCCACTTTGGAAATCCTGCTGTATACTTCGATTATTTTATAACCATTTTTAAATAATGTGTGGCATGTATTACTAAACCAAAAAGTCATATGAGTGCCATATAAACATCCTACACCTTTGTGGTTATCTTTCTTACAAACAGTCCTTGGCTGAAAGATGAGTCTATGCTTATCTGCCACAACTTGTTCTCAATAAAACCATGCTGAATGACCCTTTTTATGTTTCTGTCCTTTATACAGTAAATTAATTTGTTTCCAGTATTGCCATTGGGTTGATACCAAACTGTGATAACCATTTATGTCTTGCTTGCCTTTAAATATTACACAACAGCTCTATTTTTTTATCTGTTATTTTAGTGATGTTCCCATGTTTAATAATGGTGGAATGTGTTCTGTCAGTAGAAATACTGCTATATTCTCTGAATTACTTTGAGGATGGAAATGAAATAACAACTGAGATATTAGAGTACATTCGAGAATTTTTAATAATGCAAAGTTCTTGGTGTTTCTGTGGGCTTGCTATTCTGCATAGAAAGTAGTTTTGCTTGTCTTTCAAGTGAACTTTCTTATTGAATATGGAATTGTATGTCAGAATGGGTTCGTAGTCAGCTTTTATTTTAAGAAAGCTGTTTAATGTTGAGTTTAAACGTTTACTGAGACTAATGGCCATTCTTTCTTAGTCTATCTCTAGTGACTGAAAAACGTTTTGGATGAGAGTTGTTTTATTTTTTTATGCGTTGTACACCTGACAACAAGTTTGCTTTACCTGACAAGAAGTTTGCTTTCACTGAAGAAAAACAAATATTCACGTATGCTATTGCTGTATATCTGCTAGAATTTTATTTTATTTTTTTTAATCACTAATACAGTACAGGTCAGTCACCCAAATGAGTATTCCCAATACTGAGAGTTTGGCATTGTTCACATCTGCTGATTTAGATGGTAGAGTAAAACATTAGGTTTTCTAGAGTTTCTAGCACTGTTGCTAATCCCAGTATTGGAAAGCTAGTGTAGACAAGATTTAGAATAGTTTTGCAGATCCTGGAAGTTCTCTACTTCATTTTAGTTGTGGTTTTGACTGTAATGAAGTTCGAATTTTATTGCTGATTTGAAAGGATAAAGGAAAGTTGGTTTCGTTTTTGTTTTTGTTTGTTTGTTTGTTTTTTTTGTTTGGTTTTGTTTGTTTGTTTTTATTTTTTCCCCGGTAGGTGCCTGGTCTGTAGTTTTCTTGCACTTGTTAATTTCGTTTACTTGTCCTCATTGCTTGTTTCCTCCTGCTGCTGATGCTGACTTCAGTTTATATTGAAGTTACGTTCAAAGTCCTTAGTTTTAAGTGTTGGTATACATGGGGTGTATTTTCATATCTGACTGGCAGTGCTAAAGCTCCTTGTAGTAAATGAGGAAATCGTACCGGTGTGTGGCCCAGATCTCTGGTGAGCAAGCTCACGCATCCACTAGAGGCTTCAGACAGAGGGTTTTGTTTTCAGGCTGCACCTCGTTAAGATGTGCTTGGGTGGGATCTGGGGTGGGCACCCGAAGAGCAGAAAGCGCTTACCTCTACGGGGGCTGCAGATGAGGCTGGTCGGGGTGCTGCAGGAAGACGGAGTGCTGATTTCTCACAAGCCTATCTCAAAATGTGATTGGAATGAAGAAACAAGAGAGTGCTCTCCTCCGAAGCATTGAAGATTGTCAGCAGTAGACATCTGATGTATTTAAGCTCAGTCTGGTAAAAGTAGTGAGAGAAACAGTTGCTTTGCTGCTCTTTTTTGGGCTGGATGGTAGGAGGAAGTTGCTGAATTTAGCAGTGGAGCGAGAGGTGAATCCTTTCTGTCTTACTCTTGAGGAAAAAGAAATTGAAGGAGGAGAATAATAGGGACAAACTGTACAAACTGAATTATGCACAGGATTTGGGATCTAAGCAGAATGAATGGCAAAGAGACAAAGACATGGTCTAGAAGAGAGGTAAAAAATGCGATATAAAGCAAGTTCCCATGGATTTGTAAAAGAAAACATTTCTGTGATGTCTTGCTTCCAGCACAGCAGCCTGGGGACGTCCAGAAGGGAACCTCTCAAGTTCCACTCCTTCAGTAAAGTCTTTCTATCTGACTGAAGAGGAGTCTTAGTTTTAATTACGTGGACCATTTTTGTCACATTTCAATGTATGGGATAAGATAAAGAAGTAAAAATGAAGCCAAGACGTTTGATGTGAACTGTTCCACAGTAAAACACAAGTGTCTAAGTAGGAAACTCCAAAGCACGAATTACCGATGTGCAGGTTTCACATCTCTCTCTGTGGGGTGCAAGGGCTTCTTGATGAAAGCTCGAGCAAAATATTTACAGAAACACTGAAGCAATTTTTAATCCCGACACTTAACTTTGTAATTTTTTCAAATATTCAGTTAAAATACAGACATTGTAGGCTAATTGTTGCCCATGGGGACAATCCTTTTTAATGCCTGAGAGTAGTCCTCTATCCTTGCATACCTTTCCTTACAGCATTTTTGTTCCTGGAAAAGACGGTATTCCCTCAGTGTATCAACTGATACTCTGGAGAAACTCTTAGGATAAGGCCTCTTCTTCCCTTTTCAACTCTGAAATTTCATCTTCTGTGCAGTAAGATTACATGCAATCTGTTTTTCAGTTTGGGGTAGGCTTAGAGAGGTAGATGAGTATCTCTTCAGCTCTGCTGTGGATCCAAACAGCCTAGAAGTGTTTCAGCTATCTGTAAGGTTTCCTCAGATGTTTTAATTCTTTAAGCTGCCTAAAAATGTGATGCTTCTGCTTATTACTGTGAAGCTAAGGTCTTTCTAGTTCCTTTATTGTTGTTGATGCTAATAATGTTTAAAACTCCTATCACATATATAAATAAATCCCACAATTATACACTTTAGTCCTAAATAAAAGTATGTTTATTAAGAAGTCAGACATGATAAAACCCAACAATGTTTAATGGGTTGTAGTATGAAGCTTCTTCCTGTGCCTTGCAGTTTAATTTTTACTGGCAACAGAGGATGTTGGAAGGTTTTCGGGGTTTTTAGGTAGTGGTGGGATTTCGCTTTGTTTCCTTTCACTTTCAGATAGACTGCAAAAGCAGTTACTGTGGATTTTGCAAAATGTAGGAGTTTTTAATCACCGTTTTTCCAAGAGCTTTAAACAGTATGTGTTTTTCAAATCTGTTAAAAATAAAGAGCAGAGATTTTGTCCTGGCTAGTGTTGCCGGGAATTGATTCATTAGGCAAAAGCCCTGTTCTCACAGACCCTGAAATCCTGGTTGGGTCAAGAGGAAGAACAGCTCCAGAGTCCTTTTCCAATTGTACCTGAGATGTAGATCTGCAAAAACCTCTCTCTGCAAACTGAGACATGTAACTGGAAGTTCTTGCTCTGTGAATGGAAAGATGGGCAGGCATTTCCTAAAAATTTCTTTGTATTAGACCTACTTCTCCAGATCTGTATGGGGTGAGTGTTCACAGATGATTGTATTGCCCCGTATCCTGCAAACCTCTGTTTGTAGAGATCAGAGACAGAGGATACAGAGTGAAGGATGTGTTGTATCATATTCCTTATCATATTTGCATACACTACATTTATAGACTTGGTTCTTGTTTTGAAAGCCTAAAAAGAGATTGCTCTTCAGAATGCTGTGGTTTGTACTCTAAGATGTCTAAACAGTAGAAAAGGAAAAAACAAAATATTACTCCGCTCACTGACTCCTAGGAAGGATAAGTAAAAACTTAGGTTCGCTGTGATGGAGTTAGAGCTAATGTGTCTTAATAGTGGGATGGGCAGTGTGGTGTTCATGAATACGTTGATTTGGAGCAAAGTATGATTATAATCAGTATCAAGCTTTGTCTCCAGCACTTTTGGATCACTGAGAAAGTGTTTCTGTAGAAAGACAATATGTGTAAGAGGAAAGTAGGGGAGATTTTAAAAGGAGCACTCTTAAGAGTTTAGTTATGTTGAGTGACTAGGGGTGGGGAGAAACATTGCCATCCCTTATGATTGTCTAAGTTGTATTTAAACTAGTTGCTTAAAACAAACAAGCAAAAAAAAAAACCACCACCACCACCAAAAAATTAAAGAAAGTGAATCGAGAAATTACATGGTGAGCATTTCACGCTCATAGTTTGGAAACCCCACAGCTGGATTTTGATATGGTACTCCTCCTCCCTAATTTTAATAAGTTTGAAGGAAGGCATGTTTTATTGACGTAGGTATCACACAGGTTATACACACCTGAAAGAAGGATCTCCAGGTGCTGAAGGCCACTTGGATCTGGACGAGAAGGATGATGAGTGAGCAGGCTGTTTGAGCTCGGGACCCAGTCTAGAAGTGAGGAAACTTGTGGGCTTTTTCCCGGGAACGGGGAGGGTTGCTGATACCCGAGTGGGATGCCACGCAGCAGTGGTCTGCACCTTCTGCCTGAAGAGATGGGTATAACAGAATTATACTTTGACTCTTATTATACACTCTGATGAAGAAAAATGAGAGTTCCTTATTTGCATATTTGCAATGATTTACCTGAGCTACATAAAGTGAAGAAGGATTTTCGTTAAGATTATTGGGGAGGAAGAGAGGGAGGAGTGACTATTAAATCTCTGCGCCCTGATTTTGTTTGTGCACCTTTGTCTTTGAATAGTGAAACAGTTGTGGCAGCAAAGCTACTTTTAACAATAGTTTGCTGTGGTTGTCTTTTGAGCAGAAGCTTGTTATTTTAAAACACAGCTCAATGCCTGTTAGCATCAACATGCATACCTCTGAATAGAAGCTGTATTGTAAATTAGCCACCTAGTAGTCTATTTTTCTGCTGAATCTTTTGCTTTTCCTGCTCTGAAGCTTTGGGAGTGTGCAATATTGAGTTTGCTAATTGATCAGTCCAGCAAACTGGGCTGGTTAATGTGTGGGTACATTGAAGATAAATGGTGGTTTATCAGTGAGTGGAAAACAGGCAAAAAAAAGTATTTAAAATATGTTGGCTTAAGAAGCATTTATGCATTAGATGTCATTGATATTACAGGATAATTTGGGCTGATTTGTTGCAGTACTACATTTCTTGTAGGTTCTAGTACCGAGTGGTGGTGTTGCTGACATTTAAGCTGCTGTTGATTGTTGGTTTCTAAGTAGCACAACACAACCAGATTATGTTAAACTCGAGTATTTTAGATGCAAGTCAAACAAAGCCATAGCATCTCACAGGGATGGTAATTGTAACCATCATGTAGGGCATGGAAAATAAGTTTTAAAACAACCCCAACAACAAACCAGTATATGCTACAATAGTAGCTAGAAGCAATTTGATCTTTTCTTTTTTTTTTTTTTTTTAAATTTCGTGTCCAGAAACCTGTATGTTCAAAAATTCAGGCAAACTAAATGTAAAACTACAAATCTATTTATTTGTATGTGTGCATCCTTATCCTTATGACATTTTTCAGCAGCTTTCATATTGAGGCTGAACAAAAGCAAAACCTGTTCCACGTACTTCTGTATTCTATTTGTTTTACACTATTGATTAACTAGCAAACTGTTTACAGTACGAAAAATTCACCAGTAAAACAGCAGTGTCACCAGCAGTCAAAGGGTAAAGCAAAAACTTCTTTCAAGTAGTCATCAGTGAAGGATTAATACAGAGAGGTATTTCAAACTGTGGTTCAGTGTTTGATAGGACAGTGTGGTTTTATTTTCTGTGTTGGCTGTCTTTGTTGATGTAAATATTCGCTTGGGTATAAACTAACAAAAATGGGGCAGACTCCAGCAAAGCCCAGGGACGTTCTGCTGGAGCGGTGTGTGCTGACCTTTGTGCTGGGCATGGTCACTCGCCTCCGCTGGGCTGAGGCCGGAGCCGTGCCGTGTGGCCCCGTTCCCATTGCCTTCCTGGCTGTGTCATTAAGAGCCTTCTGAGGAACACGTAACTAATATTTTGAAGAAATATTTTGCATGTATGGAGAGGATTTAGGGGACCTGGGCTTGTTGCTCGTATGTGCTATACTCATTTTATGCATGCATTGGAAATCCATCGCCACTCAAAATGCAAGAAGTGCGGGAAACGTGCACTTTATGTGCAGTGGTGAGCTGGAGAAACAGGCTCATGAAATAGAGGCGTTTGGAAAGGTCTGTGGGCTAGATTTAATTTTCCTGCTAGGTCATTCCTGCCTTGGCCTATAACTTGTGTTGGCTCAGGTTACAGCTCTTGTGTACTGGAAGCAGAGACTCGGGCCCTGATAACCCTCTGGGAGCTTGTTCTACATGATGATGTTTAAGTGACTGAAAAATAAGTGCTATAAAGCATGTGTCTAATGAATAGTCAGATTTTTAAGGTTTCAATGTCGAGCACTCAAAATAGGAAATATTTTTGCCTGCACAACCTTGCTACCTTTCCTTTGTGGTGCTTTATTACCATATAGTCTTTAATTACATTAAGACTTGCATAACAGCATGTGGTCATGGTTAAACTGCTAAGTAAAAGTTATTTGAGGTTTGATACATTTTTCTAGGCCCTGTCCTGACATTTTCTTTGTCACAGAAAATGTGGCTTTTTCATCTGCTGCATTTATATTAACTATTTGATGCAAGCACTTTGATGTAATTAAAAACCCTTGAAGAGGGTAGACTCAAATTTTTAATCTGTTTGTTTTGAAGAAAGGCATTTACATTGTTTTTTAACTATTTAAATAACTTCAGGAATTGATTGTATTAATGACGAATTTCATGCAGGTTGTTATACCTTGTTTGGAATGAACCAAATACATTAATTTTATAAATATTTATGTTTGAAATGAGCCTGTTTTTATAACTGGCTTATTTCACTTTCACCATTTGTATGTTTCAGTTGTGTGAGAGTCTTGCAGGTCAACATCAAAATGCAGAGAGAAGCTGTTTTAAGTGTTTACAAAACTGAAGTGGAATGGAATTGCATACTATCAAACAATTTTCTTTATTGCTGATGCTAAGAGTTTGTTTTGCGTCTATGAATACTACAGAACTTTTGGGTTTAGGAAGCTGGTCAATTCTGAGGGCTCTTTTCAAGTGCTATTTGTTGTGTGGTTTTCCAGGCCACAAGGTGTCTTGAAGGTAACTGAATTTTTGAGAGAAGGACTCACAAGGCTGCCTGAGTGATGTTGAGCTGAAAACATTTGATCATGGTTAAAACTGACTTGGAAGAAAAATGTATGTTGTACATCACTGGACTCAGCTGCTTTCTCTCGTCAGCCTGTGGCCATTGTGGGTTCATACGGCAACGTGCGGGATCGCTGGGTGGGCATCGAGTGAAACTTGCTGTGACTGGAGTCAGCAGGAGCCTTGTGACAGAAGCGTTTCGACGTGTCCAGCCAAAACCTAATTGACCTTTTAAAAAGGGGAGGGTAGGGGAATGGAAGGAGGAGAGAATTTCCAACTACAAATGGACGTTAAAAGAAACTGTATTTTAACACTTTAATTGCTTATCATACAGACACTGCTTTATTATTGTACCTTTTTGTTTCCTCTCACAGCAGAAGTCGTCTACTGAATAGCCGAAATGGAATAGGAATTGCCTTTTGAGGCAGTTCTGCATGTGGCTTTCATGTTACATGATAGGTAACATTTAGAGTAGTTGAAGTTATCAGGCTGAGGTTCAATACAGATTTTTTTTTTTTTTCCTTCATTACTGTGTTTTGGAAATAGCATCTGGTAAACCTGTAATTATTAAAACCAACCAAACAAACACAACAAACAAACAACAACAACGTAAAAAAAACCCCACAACAACCTTTCCTCATCTACTAGATTTGTGTTGTTTAAAAAAGAAAAAAGCCCAACAGCTCGGGATTCTGAAGAAAACATACCAAGATATTACTGCTTGTTTGTTTGTTTTCGAAAGTATGGGTCTTCTAGGAGATGCCGTATACCCAAGGACCCAAAGATAAAAATGTGCAATTCTGCCATTTGTATAGCTCTGTTACTCCTGAAAATGCATCTTAAAGAGGGGGGAAAAAAAGAAAAAATGAGAAAGAAAAATTACTTTTATGTCAGAACTGAGGAAGTGACCCTGGGGTTTACCGTAGATTAAACAGGAAATCACACTACAAATTGAACCCAGAACCTGAATTCTAGCTCACCGCTTTAACCACAAGAGCATTCACTCTCTTTTTCTCTGCAGACAGGCCACCCAGCTGAAGAAAGTACCTTTGCTTGTGGGGAAAGCTACGCTCACGTCATACTGGGGCTTGGGTGGAACTTCCTCGTCCTTCAGCCCGGACAGACAGACACATGGACACATGCTGCTGGGCTGTCGCGATAGCTGGCAGCAGTGTGAGCCCTTGGTCTCTGAGTTACTCTTGACTCCTGTCCTTGTGGTGGTTCATGTTCCTCGCTGTCTCAAGTGCACATTGCCTGCAATGTGCTNTAGGTAACATTTAGAGTAGTTGAAGTTATCAGGCTGAGGTTCAATACAGATTTTTTTTTTTTTTCCTTCATTACTGTGTTTTGGAAATAGCATCTGGTAAACCTGTAATTATTAAAACCAACCAAACAAACACAACAAACAAACAACAACAACGTAAAAAAAACCCCACAACAACCTTTCCTCATCTACTAGATTTGTGTTGTTTAAAAAAGAAAAAAGCCCAACAGCTCGGGATTCTGAAGAAAACATACCAAGATATTACTGCTTGTTTGTTTGTTTTCGAAAGTATGGGTCTTCTAGGAGATGCCGTATACCCAAGGACCCAAAGATAAAAATGTGCAATTCTGCCATTTGTATAGCTCTGTTACTCCTGAAAATGCATCTTAAAGAGGGGGGAAAAAAAGAAAAAATGAGAAAGAAAAATTACTTTTATGTCAGAACTGAGGAAGTGACCCTGGGGTTTACCGTAGATTAAACAGGAAATCACACTACAAATTGAACCCAGAACCTGAATTCTAGCTCACCGCTTTAACCACAAGAGCATTCACTCTCTTTTTCTCTGCAGACAGGCCACCCAGCTGAAGAAAGTACCTTTGCTTGTGGGGAAAGCTACGCTCACGTCATACTGGGGCTTGGGTGGAACTTCCTCGTCCTTCAGCCCGGACAGACAGACACATGGACACATGCTGCTGGGCTGTCGCGATAGCTGGCAGCAGTGTGAGCCCTTGGTCTCTGAGTTACTCTTGACTCCTGTCCTTGTGGTGGTTCATGTTCCTCGCTGTCTCAAGTGCACATTGCCTGCAATGTGCTCGTTTCAGGTGTGGCTGGAAGATTTGGGGGAAAAAAAGTAGCTCCAGCCTGGGAGAGCTGCACTGTGAAAGTTCTTCCTGTAAAGGAACAGTATCAGCTCACTGGAATATTTGTTGCATTTGTAGACCAGCAGTTTTCCGTATCGCTTTAAACTGGTGCTGGAAAGTATGGCCAGAGCTGTAAAATAAGTACTGCTAGAGGAGGAGTGTGTACTTCAGGAAAACTGGGAAATTTAGGTTTTATTTTATAGCAAGAACTGCATATTCTAAAATCATACCATTGTAACTTTCTGCGTTTCTTGCCCTTTTTATCTCATCATGTTTTTTAGTAGGACTTTTGGAAAGGCTGCTTTAGTGAAGTGATAGCTTTAGTTCAGTGTAACATGCAGCAACTGAGATCATCTCTTCCTGAAGCTGCCCCAACATTTCAGTCTATATTCAGTAGCAAAGATTGAGTTTCTTGTGTACAGCAACCAGCTTAAGCTGCTCTTCAGCTCCATCTGCAGGCTGTATTGTCCATAGGGCCCTGTCAATAGAAATTGCACCATAAAAGATGGATGAATAGTAAATAGGTCTGTGGTGGCTCTTACCTTAAAGATGAGGGATCCCCAAGGGTGGATTGAATCCAAGCTGCGCTTGGTAGGCTGTTTCCAGCAAGATGCCCTGAAATCGAGTGTCAGCTCTGCTCTGGGTGCTGCTGGAGACGGGTGATGCTCTGTCAGCGCGCGAGCCAGGCGTGCTGGGTGTGCGTGGGTGACACGGGCAGCCTGTGAGACACGTGCTACTGGAGTCGTGGCTGAAGTGAGAGCTGAAACTAAAATGCCAGAAGTCGTTCATGTCAGATCACTGTTAGTGTTGTGCTGATACCGACTAAGGGGTACGTATTAATTGCGATTGTTGAACCTGCTTAATTACTGTGCAGTACCAGGAGGTTTGTGAATCTTTTGGAAGAACTACCTGGAAAGAAAAGGGTGTATAGAGAGCTGTGATTTTTTTTTTTTTTTTTAAATTATTACTTGATTGTATTCAAGCTGATGTCTCACTGGAAATACTGGATTTTGCTGCTTCAGAAAATAGTGCCACTAGAACAGTGTGGTTGGGGTATGGGCCAGTGATATGAAGAGATGACATCCCACCTTAAGCGGAAGTTGCTGCATATACGAGAACCAGAAGGGCAGAAGGAAATCTGGCAACGTGAACTTGGGCTGCTAAAGGTATATTTACAGGAAGAAGAACTGAGAGCAGAAAAAATTAACACTAAACTTCTCACAGTTTATGCTAGTATATGCAGCTTGTGGAAAAATAACTTCTAACAAGATTAACTACCTAATATGTTACTCAGTTACTATATAAAGTTTAGGAGAAATATGTTTCTTAATTCTTTTGAAGTTAACTCATTGGATTGTAAGATCACAAGGACAGGTTTTTACAATGCTCCATGCATCAGCTCTACCAATGATCAAGATTTCACGTGCTACTGCAATAGAAATAATAGGATCTTTTTCTTTGTAGAAAATCCAAGAGATTTTGTGTGTTTTATGTGCATGAGGTGTTTTTTTCACCCTTTTCATTCTTGATTTCTTGCAAAGTAACATGATAGTTTTTGCCATTTGTGGTCTTGACCACAATAATTACAGGTTTTCCTTAGTGGATGCATCCATAAAATGCTCTGTTAGCTACACATGGAGGCTTGAGACACAGGAGACAGATGGATGTGACTGTGGTTATACAGAAAATCTGTGGTGGAAGCAGATTGCTTGTTTCAGGTTTCCAGAGATTGACCGATCAGGTGTTATCATTTTATATCACTCAGTGCCTTAGCAATTTGTTCTGCAGTGTGGTACACGGAGTGAATTGCTCTTAGTGTTTTTGGATATTGAATGTGATATGGTTAACAGAGAAAAAACAAGAATTCTGTGCCCTCATAGAAGACCTGCTGTCTCTGATTTCCGTGCTCTGTTTCTCTGTTGTTGCTGATCATATCAGAGCCTCTTTTCAAACGCAAATACTTAATAAAAAGGCAGATTGTTCATATGGAAACACAATGTATACACATCCAGAAAAATATTGCAGTTACAGAGTCTGTGTAGGAAAGACTATTAAAAACTGATTTTTAATGACTGTTTTACAACATCAGTTTGATTATGGACTAAATGAGTGACAATTCAAGATTTTAGGCAATATTAAGGTAAACATGAATGATTATATTACTTACAATAATTGAACTATCTCCAAGTAATGAGTAACAAGATGAAGGGTAAGTTTCAGAGTGAAATTATGTGGATTTAGAAGAAGTGTTGCAGAGCAACTTAAACGGGTCTAAATTGTGGCCGTTCATTCTTAGTTTCCGTGTGCCAGCGCTCTGCCTGTGTGGTACGCTCGTCTAGGAACCCGATCTGGGAAAGCAAGATGGGAGAAGGAAGGGAAAGGATTAGTTTTGGGGTGTGTCCTGCCTGTGCTGGCTGCAGGAGCAGCCGTGCAAGCACAAAGGAGGGGCATTGCTGTTTGGCCAGGAGTGGGCTGGGATCTTGGCAGCCTGTGCTCACCTTGGCCTAAGCACCCATCATTAATGTGACGCCAGGATCCGGCTACCAAGTGTTGTGCGGGCTCGGTGCTGTAATAATGTGATTTTAAAGCTTTTGGTTGGTGCAAAGCGTGAACAGAACAAATCTGTCCAAGTTAGAGGTGAACAGAAATCAAAATAGAAACATCCTGATTCTTTTCTAATTGCTTTCTAGTTTAAGTTTAGGTAATTTTACTGTCTTTTATTGTGTCGCGGTTTAACCTCAGCTGGCAACTAGGACCATGCAGCCACTTGCTCATCCCTAAGTAGGATGGGAGAGAGAATCGCAAAGGGAAAAAATAACTCGTGGGTTGACGTAAAAACAGTTTAGTGGGACAGCAAAGGAAAATAATAATAATAGAATATGCAAAAAAAGTCGTGCACAATGCAGTTGTTTACCACCTGCAGCACCGATAGCCCATTCATTCCAAAGCAGCAGTATTTGCCCCCTGGCCAACTCCGGTTTATACGCTGAGCATTACATCACATGGTGAGGAACACCCTTTTGGCCAGCTTGGGTCAGCTCTCCTGGCTTTGCTCCCTCCCAGCTTCTTGTGCACCTGGTAGAGCATGAGAAGCCAAAAAAAGTCCTTGACTACCCCACAACAACCAAAACATCGGTGTATTATCAACATTCTTCTCATACTAAATCAAAAACACAGTTACTAGAAAGAAAATTAACTCTATCCCACCTGAAACCAGGACATACTGTCTGAATCAGTAGAAATCCTGTGTAGTGAAGGCAATGGATGAGTTGATTTTGGAACAGTATGCATGAATTTTAATGATTTGAGGACAAAGAACCCTTGAAATTTTACTTGTTTACTCTGTTCCAAAATGTCTCTGAAGACGTAACATTGTTAGTAGCTCTAAGTAAAGCCACAATTAGAAAGCGATAGATTATGTTATTGAGATCAGCTAGATTCCTTGAGTTTTAATCCTCTGAGATGTGAGCTGACAATTTGCCATTTCTCCAGAGCTCTGGGACAACTCTACGTTGTCTTGATGTGACAATTAATAATACCAATGCTGAGCATGCTGGAATAGCAGTTCTCTGCTGCACAAACATTAGAGAGGAGGTGCTGTGCAGGACCTAAGTTCCTAAGCTAATGAACTGTGGCAGACCTTTCTTCTTCTTTTATTTCCATTTTTTGTCTTTGTTTTGGGTTTTTTGTTTGTTTGCGTTTTTGTTGTGGGTTTTTTTTTGTCATGTTGGGTTTGTGCTAGCTGAGCTGATGACAAGGAGAAGGGAGCTGGTGGCAGATAGAGAACAGGAAAGGGCCAAGAAAAGAATTCAATAGAGATGGAAGAGAGCAGGGATAAAGATGTGAAGAAAAGGAAGGAGTACTCAACTGAGAAGTTTCCAAACCACTGCTTTGGATTTTATGATACTGGTGGTATTGTGAGGAAAACTTACAGTTGTCTTACTGTTCCACCAAATTTAAAGGCGTTTATTTTCTATAAGTAACTTCTCTTGTAGACGTGTTTAATTGTTTCTTGGACTACTAGGGGATATATCATTCCAGTTAAAAGATCACTGACGTAATGAAATCTTTTGTGTGTTTTTAAGTGTACAATATGTATAAAGAGATGGTTGTTTTGGCACATTTTGGGCAGAAGATTATGTAAGCTAAGCTTTCAGTAAAAATCTAGTTATGCTTCTGTTGCAGTTCTTCAATTTTTCTCTCTCAAATTTTACTGAAATAAAACCTACTGAATCTTTACATATTGTAGGCTATAAGCTGGTGTCATTTTATTAGAACTGGGGCAAATCACAAATCTGCAGGTCAAGTGATGGGGATTTTATTGCAGGGGATGAAAACACTCCTCAACACTCCATTGTCTCCTTTGTTAAAGCTGGTGGCTTGGGAATTCTGTATTTCTGCCATTCTGTTGTTCTGGACTTTGTTTGGACTGCGGAATTAATAGTTGGCTCTATCAATTTGTAGCTGTGATCCTTCATTTGCCCGTATGAAATACCCTTTGTGGCTTTTCAGAGCAGGCTTCCAAAATATAACTTCTGTGTTCCATGTTTCAAGTTCCTAGTCTGTACATTAAAACAACCGAACATCTGAACCGCAGGGAATGACAGGCTGGGTTGCTGTGGAGCAGTGCCTGGGTGCTAGAGGGGAGTGAAATGGGAATTGTCTTCTCCAGTAATTCTTCACGGGGAAGATTTCCAGAGTAGCTCTCTCCTCTTGTGAAACGTGGAAATCCTCAGGGTAAAGCTACCGTGTGGCATTTTTTAAAGTTGATGTTGAATATAGTGAAGTAACAGTTCTGAGAAGTAATATGAGTAGTTTTCCTGGGCTGGTGGTTGGGTAGAAATCCTCGTGAGATGAACCGTGCTGCCTGTGGCTCAGGAGCAAAGCATATCTGGGTGAAAGAGTAAGTGCACTATTTGACTCTTAGAAAGCAGGGCTGCAGGCTGAGGGGTCTGGAAAGAAGGCACAGTGCTGAATGCAGCAGTCTCAGAGCTCTGCTTCAGCTTGCTATGGAGAACATTTAAATAAAAGTTTGGTTTTAGGAGCAGAGTAGGTAAAAGTAGGTATCTGTGAATCAGTAGTGCTTTTATGAAGTTTAAAATTTTGGGGAGTTTGCGCATCCAATCCGTGACGTTCTGTGATTCTGTGTGGTTCTGTGATTTGATTGGGCGGTGGCCACTTTAAAGCACCAGTGTAGTTTCCTAAGTTGAGAGGTTGGGAACGAAAAAAGGAAGAAAGGTGCTATAATGTTAGAAAAAAAAAAGGATGCTAACAGCAGTCAGATCCAGCCTACTGTTCTCCAGGAGGATGGGCAAGATTAGAACAGCAGGTGGGGGGGCATTTAAAGGGGAATGGAATAATTACAGCTTTTAATGTGGAAACTTGCTCCCTTTTTTCTTAAAACTATGTCTTTTCTTCACAGCAAGCAAGGGCAGAGCAGGAAGAGGAATTCATCAGTAATACTCTATTTAAGAAGATTCAAGCTCTGCAGAAAGAAAAAGAAACACTTGCAGTAAACTATGAAAAGGAAGAGGAATTTCTCACTAATGAGCTCTCAAGAAAGCTGATGCAGGTAATTGCCTTTACTGGTGTTTCTCCCAGGAGCCTCACAACAAACTGCTGGCTGAACTTTTTTGTTAATGTGACTGCAGTAAGAGAGATGCAGTCAGGTTGTAGCTTTTGTAAAGCTGACACTTCATAGAAGCAAAGTACAAGAAGTGTAGTGGGTAAGCTTTCAAATTTTTTTTTTCTTAATTTTTCAAGTATTTACTACTCCGTGGCTGTGTCAAAATTACTGCCATGTTATTCAGTTGAAAGCCACCTGGCAGAGGGACTTTTTTCGTAGGGCCTTTGTGGTTTTTTGCTTTGTCAGACCTTTTTTTGTCCCAATGGTAGGGGCTTATGCATCGCATTCAAAGTGGCATCTGGAATGAGCTCCCAGAAAGTTAAAGCGTTTTAAATGTGAAAGCTGTCTGCCAGAGCACGAGCTGCAGCGTTCCTCACTAACAGCCTAACAAGAATTTCCCAGTTCAGCATGATGTGCATTACTATTATAGAACACTGAGTTACATCAGGTTTTCAGTATTGTAAGAAATTAATTTTGAAACCTTTTACTCTATGCCAGACTGTTTCTAAACATACACAGTAGCACACAAAAGAAGGTGTTTTCACTTGAATAATGCTGTCTTCCTGTTGCCAGGCTTTCTGGTGCCATACCGTTGCTTGATAATACCTGTTTATAGCTGTGTGACATTAACTTTTACTGCCTCTACAAGCCAAATGAATAAGTGTATGCTTTTACTAGTTAATTTTCCTTTGTTTAGCATCATTTTTAATTTGTCTAGGCTGAATGCTGCAGAGATAAAGGAGCGTATGCATCTCAACGGAGGTTTTGGAGTAAACAAAAGCTTTTCATCGCACACATTCCTGATGTACATAAGGCTTTTAAGTTCTTATAAGCCTTACATACATTCACTATATTTTCCCTTGTACTTACTCTAATTACATTTTTGTCTATCTAGCTAAGTCTTTAGAAATTTTGGAACCATAGTTTTTTAGAGTCCTCCATCCTTAGTCATTCTAGAATGGTAGTAATATTTTGCGGAGTATCATTAGAAGTGTTTGGATACAGGATCTGTTCTTGTGGACATGGATGTCTCAAGTTATTGTTTTGAATGTTGAAGTAGTAAATATTGAAAATCTACCTTCTGTGAAGCAAGGCTGCTCAAAAGAGTAATTTTTAACATTGTTTGAACTTACAAAGTCAATTCTTCTTTACATTGTGCAACAGTACTTTTCAAAATCAAATACGGATTTTATTCAATACCGTTATATTTTTGCAAGTGCAGATTGGTCCACGTATCTGCCCTTGAAAATCAAATATTAGGACATACCAAGATAACAGCATAATGTGTAGTCAGGCAGGTTAAGTAATTGGGAGGCTATACTGAACTGTTTCTCCTGCAGGTCTGATTCTTGACAATTCTTTCAAAAATCGTCAGTCTGTAAACATAAGCTATTGCCCTTCCTGCTTTCCAAAATATGATGCGTCAGCTCGAGGATGCAAATGTGATTGTGCAGAATAAACGGAGTCAGCTCATCTATCATTTATTTGATGAACATCTGTACATAAAGAGGAGGCAAAATGCTGATACAAATTTGTTAATAAATAAGGATTTCAGGATGCAGCAAAGAGGAATTGGACAAATTTGAGGGCTGGAGTACTATAAAAATAGAGTGCTCAGTACAACGCACAATGGCATAGTCTGGGAGATAAATAAAGGGGTTTTTTTAAGGGGTAACTTCATCCATTAGCTCTATTATTTCATGAAAAGACTTTCTGCTCTCCCAGAATAAGCCGGTACAGTAAGGAAGGTAAATGTGGTCCTACATTGTACCAGGAAACTTATTTCTGTATAGAGAGAAGGATATTACTGTAGTTGTGTAGGACTCACCCGAGGTAATGCACGCACTCTTTCTGTTGCTAAGCTTTGTATTTGATAGGCCTGTTCTCGCTTTAAAGTATTAGCTGTGTGTCCTGCACCAAACCCATCTCTGGTGTTACGTGGCTGAAAATGCCCTCAGTATCTCCCCTACAGTTTTCATGTGCAATTCAAGGCCTATCAGACATTGTCATCAAGGTGGCACAATCTAACACACTTTTTCCTTCTCTTTAGCTGGCAACCATAGGTGTATCTGTAAACAGTTGTTACTGTAATTGCATAGAATTAAAACCAGTTTGAAAATACTGTCTTTGCTAAGCAAAATAAACACTATCCACCAGTGTTTTACCAGTGGATATTTTCTCATTGTTAGCAATTCTGGTTTTCAGTGTTAGAGTTTCAGCATTAACTGGTTTTTGTTTGGTTTGTTTTGATTTTGTGATCAAAGCCAATGAAAGTGAGAAATTATTTTATGCAATTATGAGTGACAGACACCATTAATATGTATTTTGTGGTGTCGTCTTAGTATTTTTCTCCCGCCTTGAATAATGAAGCCAAAGGCTGAAGGAGAGTAGCACAATAAAGTAGATTTGTCAGAATGTCCAAGAGGGTTTTCATGTTACGGAAGTGTTTGTGGGTTTCTTTCTATTCACAGTCACTTTGCTTTCTAGTGTACTTATGTTAAAATCAGAGCAGAATATATTCTGGTAATAGATCTCTCCTGGCTTCACTTAGTGTAGCGTACTGATCAGCTGGAATGTCCTTTGGCTGCAGGACGGTCGCACTCCCAAGGTAGGCTTTAGTAGATCCTACACAGCAGCTACGTGTCTAACAAGTAAACCTTATCATTTGCCACGTGATGGAAATTCCAGCAAGCTTTAAAAGGAATGATTCGACGAGCAAGTTTGTGCTATTGCAGCTCCATTTATTTTGAATAATACTGCAGTTGCATTTGCATGAAGCATACGAGAGCAAAAACCAGTATCTGTTGTTAAGTTGGGTTTGAGGTGCCTCCATATGAGGTAGGATCGGCCCCAGCCACGTGCTTTCTGTAGCAGCATCTGCCTTTAAGCTGTGCAGGAGATTCTGGCCATGTGCCTTTTCACACAGTTTAATTTGCTGACTAAATATAAGCTGATTACAGCAACTGGCTTTGGTCTGATTTTTTTAGTTAGGTGAAAAAAAAGTATCTGTCTTTTTTTAATGGAGCAAAATGAAGACTGATGGAAGGGCAGCAAGTACCTGGAGCTGGGTAGTGGTCCGCACACTGTCTGCTCCTTGGGCTCTTTGGCTTCAATCTCAAACTGTAGATGCTGTGTAGGGGTGGGGAAGGAAAGGAGAGTGGCTTGCAGAGTTGTAAGACTAAAAAATGTCCTTTTCATATTGAACCTGTTTTTTTCCAGCTAAGCTTAACTCCAGTACTGAAGCAAGAAGCTTCACATTTTTGATTATCAAACAACACAAACAGTATTTTGATTTAACATTGCGAATATAAATTTTTCTTCTAAAGAAAACCTCACTTTGCAGCCCTGCATGTTCTCACACAAGAAATGAAATGGCTTTATTTCCAACTAGACAGGTTAACACAATTTCTTGACCATTTGATGAAAAGATGCCATGATAATCTCAGTGATTATCATATTGGAGTCCAGGTGGCTTCCTCCAGTGTGTGGGAATTGCCATGAGTGTCAGGGGCTTTGGAAAATATGCTGTAACTTAGTAAGTGAAAGGAATAAATCTCATTTATTTTTTAACTACTATTCTGGTGTTTATTTTAATTTGTGAAAAATAAAATACTGAAATTGATAAGCCCCGAAAACTCAGTTAAACTGCAAAACTTCTCTCATATGTATATTACCAAGTAGTTAAGTTAACGTCTGCGTAGCACTCTCTCCACACAAGCCTTTCTGCCCTGAACTCTCTGCCAGGCTGCACTTCACAGACCGTTTTGTCTCTAAATAATATCAAAAGGAACTGAATTAATGAACTAGCAATTCTAGCAGGTTTAAAATCAAAGGCTTTGTGGAGATCCAGCAAACTTGACTTGTGTCCATGACTGTGAGGTGTGTCCTCGTTTCCTCAGACATTTAAACACAATGGTCTTAGGTGTTGTTATGTGATAGCCAGAAGAACTGGCCTTGAAAATCAGCAGGTGGGAAAAAGTGCCTGCAGTTTTCAGTGGATGGCCAGAGCACGGTGTAATTACACTATTGTCTTCTGGTGACATTTGCTTTTCCCTAAGTATTCATGTGTTTGTACCATGGTGCCAGTTTTATCCACAGGAAGACTTGGATTCCTGTCTTGGAAGGATTCCATTGTGATTTTGACTTTAATGTTAAAAGTGATGCTACTCCAAGCCAGAGTTTATGTTAGAATGGGGTGGGGGGGCTGTTTCCATCTCCTCAAGAGCTTTGGGCATGAACATTTTTTTCATTGGAAATATTAATCGAAAAAAAAATTCCATTGAGTGTTGAGAAAATTTATAACATTGACATAAAAACACTGATTATTTCAAATCAACAAAATCTTTTGAATCTTGACAGCATAGGAATAGAAATTAGCTTTATTTTTTTTTTTTTTTACTATCTTGTTACAGAGCAATTTCAGTAGTATGATTTCAGTCCTAATTTTAAGCTTTCAGCTGCCTGGGAGAAGAAAATGCTAAGACCTGCATTTTTTGCTTTGGGTGCTCTTGAGATAATGCATTTAGATTAAAATTAATGCTTTTGTGAACATTATTATAGATTTTTTACTTTTGAAATGTCTATAATTTTTATATACTATATGTAATGTATGTATTTTGACTAGACTTTATTAGATATTTGGAAATGTAGTTTACTTGCATCTGTTTTGTAAATGAAACAGTTTAAAATGTTGCTTTTTGAAGCACTGTTGCATGGGTTGTGCATTTTGAAGTCTTTTGAGAAGAAATATCAGTAGATAGTTTAATGTGCAGTAAAAATAAACGTGTAAATGAATGTGTAAAAGTTGCATAATGTTTCATACTTTTATTTGTGGGTTTCAAATGCTTCCATGTCTCCTAAACTTTTAGCTGCAGCATGAGAAAGCTGAACTGGAGCAGCATTTAGAGCAGGAACAGGAATTTCAAGTGAACAAACTGATGAAGAAGATTAAAAAACTGGAAAATGATACGATTTCGAAGCAGCTCACCCTGGAGCAGGTAACTCCTTACTTTTTGAATGATATGACTGTAAAACTAGGGATTCTGAAAAAAAAAACCAAACAAACAAACAAAAAAACAAACAAACCAAACCAACCAAACAAAAAAACCCCAAAACAACAACAAAACTTGTTTTGTATTAGATTTGACGTAGTTTCTCAAGTATGTCAGAAACTGGGTAATATCAGTAAGATGGAAAAGTCAGTGTGACTTTCAAAGCAATACATCATTAACATAATTTATTATATGAAACTTTGATTTATTTTTTTATGGCAATTATAACTTTTGGTAGCCTTACTGCAGGCCTTCATGTCTGCTGGACAGCTGTGAGTTTTGCAAACACGACTTTTTTTGTAAGTGATGCTTCTTGTTGCTGTTTATCAGCTTCCACTCCCACACTGCTAGTGAGAAAGGCTGTTACTTCTGGTAACGGTTTAGCACAACCATAAATCGTATGTATGTGGTCTAGTTGTGCTTTAGGTCACCTTTTTGTGGCAGCTTGGATTGCATAGGACTCAATGTCAGATGTCAGTTGTGTGCGTACTTCAAAAGATTTGAGATTCCACTATGTCTGGCTCCTTTTCTCCCTAGACAGCTGCGAAGATTGCAGAGATAAAATACCACTTGTTTTGGCCATGTTTCCACTGCGAATTTAGACATTGGGACTGCTCTTATGTCTAATTTTAGGCATGTGCATCAAGGCATCTTGGAGGAGTTAGTAGGAGTTGTTTTGACTTAAAAGGGAAACCAGTGAAACATGTAGTCCTGTTGAAGTCCAATAATTTGTCTGTTGTAAATATAATACATTATTTCTGTGATTATTTTTTTTTTTCCCTCCCTGTTCTCATCAAATGTGGAACTTTTTTGTTGCTGTTAATCTGGATTTCCTCAGTTTTTTTATGACTCACTGATTTCTATTGTCATTGTGGATAAATTAATTAATGGCTACCTTAGTGGTAAAATGGGTTTTCTTGATTCTTATGCTAACATTCTATAAGGAGAGGCCTATGGAATAAGTTGAAAAATTGAAAGGTAGGAAGATGTAGTTGCCAGCAAACCAGTGACCAGCATGGAAATTACCACGAGATTGAAATAACTCTCTTAGCCACAAGGTGGTGGTGGCGGCTGCTTAATCAAAATGCGAAGTGAGATACCCATTAAGCTGGTTAAGTCTTTGAAATGTTTGCATGAACCACAGCTGAAATCTTAATGGTATTTATTTATCATTGTTCTGGACGGGCAGACATGTGAAATCGCAAAATTTGAAACTTGTTGCTGCATTTGAATATCAGTGTTGGATTGTTCAAAAAGCTTGGATCCTCAAAGGGCTTTCAGATATCTGGCCTTGAAAACTTACTTTGTTTCTGAAGATGTTAAATTTGGCCGTAACTCTTACTTAGAAATTCCATGCATGTTGATGTTTAATGCAAAATACCTTTGTTTTCTCTTACAGTGAGATATAGTAAAGTCGAGTTATTTTGAACTTGCATGCTTTCTTCTCTTAGACATATTAAAAAAAAACGTATTGTACTAATTACCCAGCTGAAGCAATAGCCTTCGGGGCATGTGCTGTGCTGAGCAAGAACCAAACGTTGTGAGCAGAGCAGTGTTGCCTTTATTGTGCACTTAGGGAGTTACAGAGGAGAGATTGCCACAACGCTTCAGCACAACCTTCGGGAGGCCTCTTAAAAAGGGCTTGGAAGGGTAATTCAGCAATGCTTTGAACATCATCGAGGGCTGCATTACTACATCTGTTGCTATAGTCAGTGAGCAGATAGTTACAACGTATGTTCACTAAACTACTACTTTTAAAATATGGAACATGAATTATCTGTGCTTTGTGTTCTTCCTCCTTTACTCTCTCTTCTAAGCTGCTTGTACCACAGGTGATCAGTGTGTAGCCAGTTTGTAGTGGTGATAGTTGCATGGAATGTTAATCCTAAATAAAAAATTAAGTTGGTTTTTAGGGTTCAAATATTACCTGACTTAATTTTCTTAAGTCAGCTTGAAGTGGCAGAACATTCTTCTCTGAAGGTTAATGATGAAGAAATTTGAAATGTGACTATTTCATTAACTGAATGCCTCAGTTAAAATGAGCAATAATGTTCTGTGTTATAGTTCAGTGGTTTGATAGGAAATAAATAGGTGTCAGTTTTGTCCTACAGAGGCCAAGTTTGTATAGTCTTGCTGTTACTCTTTATTTGCTTTTCTGTTTCATACAGTACAGTGAGAAACTTGAATTGATGCAGTTAAGAGATGAGAAATAAGAACTAAACTGCTAATAATCATCTCTTATGTCTGCTTCTTTGAAAGGAGAACAACATTAAATGTATAAAATCTTCTGGAAAGATATTCTTGGAGAGCAGCAAAGAATTAAAGCTACAAAGGGGTGCAGATGAGAAGTAGAGGAGTGAAATTTGGGATAGTGGGCTTAGGCAGAGATCATATTCAACTTTCATGGATTTGGAAGAGTTCCATTTCAGGAGGAAACAGTTGTGCTTGTTAGTAAATTAGCAAGAAGACCGACGAAGCGGTAATCCAGGAATACACAGACAATGGATATTTTGGCTGCCTTTGAAGTAAAGTAAGTGTATGCTTCAGAGATAAGAAGAAATGCTATTGGATGGTGAGGAAACTTAAAAGGAATTTCTCTCTTCCTCTGAAAGGAAGATTAAGGTTGAAAAAAGCAAGCAATACTTCCTTGTTTCCAAGTTGTGATGGTAAAAATTAAATTATGTTTGATTGGAGTGTAACTTTGAACCCATATAGAATGGCACTAGTATTGACAGAGCTGCTGGTCCTGCTTGTATTAGTTCAGAATATTATTACGTTCCTAATAAATTTATTGACTAGAGTTAGACTGTATTTCAAAGTACACCTGAAACTACCTAGTCCAAAACAAATATGTCTGTTCTCTGAATTCACTGCTCTGGTCAGGATGTTGCAGTTACTTCTCCTGTAGGTTCAGTTCAAGGTGTTCATCTCCTCAGAGCTTTAATATCCTGACACTGGGAGGAACCGGGACAATACTCAAGATCAGGAAAGGAAGATGGTCGTTTCCAGTGCGTGTTCGTCTTGCTGGAAATGCGGAGTTTTAGATCTCTGTTTCACAACCCAGTTTCTTTGGTGTTTCATCAGAGCATGTCTGTCAGCCTTCAGGGCACAACACAAGGCTCATTTTTATATTGTTGTTGATGACTTGACTTAGCTGTTGTGCATGCTCACCTACATGCAGATTTCTAATTAATGGACTCTGCTGCCTTGGTGGTGGTTGCTGTAATACTAAATGTAATCTTATATTTTTTCAAATCCAAGGTTATAAATAATTTACTCTGCCTTCAAGTTCCAGTGTGCTCTTCTTCCTACCGTTAAATGAAATAGATTTCTTTTCACCAGTATGTTTTTGAGGGTTTGTTTGGTGCTAGATCAATAACACAGTTGTAAAAAGACTGTGTCACAGCAGGTGGGCCTAAGCCACACTGCACTGAAGTGATGCAAAACCCACCGCTGCAGTCAGACCTCTCTCATCACGTGCAGGGAAGATCTGCATGTTGGTAATGGAGAGACACAGTGTGCAGACTCCCAGAATGTTTTGTGGCCTGCCTTGCCTCTGACCTCAAGCTCTGGTCACACTGGCTGATGTACCGCGCCCCACAGCAACGCGCCCCACAGCAGTGCACCCCACAGCAGTGCGCCCCACAGCAGCGCGCTCTGCAGCTCCCAGGGCTGAGCCCTCACCCTCCCGCCACTCCGGCTCCTGCTGGCGTGTGCAACGCATCCCAATTCTCATCCCTTGTGTGAGGCTGAAGTGTGTTGCTCCTGACTGCTCTTTTATTGAAGTGTAAGTTCCTTCAGCTGCTAATGCACATCTGGAAACTCGGACACGGAAAGGTCTATTAAACAGCGTTTCTTTTTCTAGTTATGTTCCCTGTTACTTGGCAATATATGTCTGTTTTTACTTAGAGTAACTAATTCCTATAAGCTTTAAAGAAGGAAGTTGTACATTCATTAAACTTGCACTGTTACCTGAAGTTTCTAAGTTTAAATTTTGTTCGGGTATCTCGATATTAGTTTAGTGGTTAGCACAGAGCCCTTACAGATTTAGATACTGTAATAGCACTTCACTCGGTGATGCAGTAAACATGTGAGGAAATCACTTAATCTGGTTTCAATCTTACCATTTTGTAATTTGGGATTGTTTGCCCTTCAGAAAGTTGGTGAGTGTTAACCAAAAGCTTGCCTGGGAAAAATACCTCCGTGCTATTTTCCACTTATAAAGGTGTTGGTCTACTGCCGTAGGTTTCATTATTGCTCCAACTGCCAGTTTTACTGAATAAGATCAGCTGTGCCTCTTAGTATTCTAATGTATTCTTATTAATATTTGCATTATATTTGTACTAAAATACTAATAATGGATTTCTTCATATGTGGCTCCGCATTATATCTGCTTTTAGTAGCTTATAGTAAAATCAATGATGTTTGTTCACGCAGTAAGTGAATGGCAATGATGTCTAATTAAGCATTTACTTTTATAAAGCCTTTGGTAAGATAGAAATACGTTTCTGCCAGTAAGTGTTGATACAGTAACACTTAAGGCAGTTCACCTAATTTTTTCTTTACTGTTTTTGTTATGTTTCTCCTTTATCTAACACAAAGCAAACACAGCTTCTCTTCCATTTCTAGCTTACTTAACTGTGATTATTCCACTTTAAAAGTCTAAAATTTTTCAAAAGAATAAATGTTGGTGTAGTGGACAGTAAGTTCAGTTTGAACTTCAGAGACACATGGAACAGGAGATGCCTCTGAACAGGCTTCTCATGTCATCAGTGACCCCGTGTCCAGGTTTCAAGCTCCTTATTGGCCAGAGGCAAGATGTTCTGTGAGAAAAATTTCTGTTAAGGAGATGACAGCTGTGCAACTCCTGAATCTCTTGATTTTTTTTCAGTGTCTCTGACCATTGTTCTGTGCCTGATTTTTTTGTCTCTTCGTCACCTTCTCCTCGCTGTTGTAGAGCGTTGTGTAAAATAGTGGTGTCAGAGCAATGATCTTTCCTAATGACAGTTCCTTGCAAAAAATATATTTCTGTTGTTTTCATTGGTTGTTTTTTCCCTCTCCAGCTGAGACGTGAGAAGATTGACCTTGAAAATACTTTGGAACAAGAGCAAGAAGCACTCGTGAATCGTCTCTGGAAGAGGATGGATAAGCTTGAAGCAGAAAAACGGTTTGTCTTGTTGCAGTGGGTTTGCTGTGGGAGAGGTGATCATTTAATACATAATATTCTGGATTAAATATGTTCACCTCTGTCCCATAAGAGTTGTTCAATCTATGAAAACCTGGAAATTAAAGCAGTTGTAAAGCTCCTTGTTTACATGATGCCACATCCTTGATTGCTAAAGCAGCTGAAATTAAATAGTATAAGAAATGACCTGGAAAAACTCAAAGGGATTTACTGAATTTTTTCCACTGCTGATAGACTCTTTTTAAAGGTTGTGGTTTAGGATCAGCTTTATGTCCATGGCCCAGGGAAAATAACATGGTATTTTAGTGTATTTGTTGCATGAAAAGCTGTTGGTTTTTCCTTAACTGCTTGAAGAAAACTTCAGCTTTTTCTCAGTGGTGTGCACTCATGTCATTGAGACTTCCCGCTGCTTACTCTATAGATGTTATGATAGTGAGACTTCGTATTCTTGGGAAAGCTGAGATTAAAAATATGTATTAAAGCAACCCTCTCTTTAATGCCATGTTGTAACAAATCTGGTTTTGGAGAGAGTAGGGAAGAAGAGATGATTAATACCTTATTTTCTTCTGCATGTTTAAGGGCGGTTATATTAGTGTGACTCTTAATCTTGGGGCTTCAGAAAACACACGAGCCTGGGCGAACTGCAGGTTTTGTAGATTTATTTTATAGAGCACTGCTGTGTGGAATCGCTCTGAAGAGCTACATGCGATATTCAGCAGTGGAAAATCCATAGCAGATTTCCAGGCTGAAAAACACTTAATATGTTAACTCCAAAAATCATGAGTTAGAACATTCATTATCTACCGTACATTTATTTCATTATAAAAGAAGATCGTTACCCCTGAATTTACAAGCAGTTGTTTGAGATATTTGAAACCTTTGACTATATGGAATACCTTTCTGTTTGGAGAATTGAAAAAAAGGGAAGAAAAAAAAAAGAAAAGGAAGACTGCTTGACTATGCTTCAGAAAATCTTTGTGAAGATTTCTCTTTTGGTAATGGTGAAATGTAGAAAAGCTTGTGTTTCACCAGACATACTTTACTTATCCTTTCACCTTGAATATGTGTTCTTCCTATAAGAACATAAATGTAAAAACTCATAAGAGAGAAACTGAATTTACTTAGAAATGATTTTGTGGAATAAGTAGCTTTTGAGTATAAAACTGAGGTAACTATACATAGTTCAGAATTCGTTTTTCCTGACCTGTATGCAGAAATATTTAGGAGTGTCAATGTCTGAATATTTTTGGAAATCCACCTGTGCTTGGACAAAAAATGTTATCTTTTTTATTTTAAGTTAGGAAAGAAAGCATTACAAATCCTTCCGAAATTCTCTCCCCATAATCAGTAGCTAAAATAAATCTTATATACCTGTCAGAATCCTTGCAGTGTCTTTCTTGGAGATTTAAGGGGTTTTCTTTTCATTAGAACTTGAAGGTAAAGTTTGAACTATTTTTCATACAGAATTTTGCAGGAGAAATTAGACCAGCCAGTGTCTGCTCCACCATCACCCAGAGACATATCGATGGAGATAGATTCTCCAGAAAATATGATGAGACATATCAGGTTTTTAAAGAATGAAGTGGAGAGGTTAAAGAAACAACTGAGGGCTGCACAGTTACAGCGTGAGTAAACAACTTGTTTTAAATCTTCATAAGTTTGTGTAATATAAGATTTTTATATATACTTTCATGCATTTGAATTGAAGGTAGAAGTGGAGCAAAATAAGGTAAGGTTGGATTAAAACATTTCATAATTGCAGTGTTATTGCTTGTTGATGTATTTCTAGTGCAGTTTGGTGGTTTTTTAGCTTTACTAGAAGGGTGTCTGGAAGAATCAACAAATATTTCTTGAATATTTTGGGCCAGAAAAAATGTTTCTACTTTTTTTGTTTGTTTGTTTTTTGTTTTTTGGTTTTTTTTTCAGAGACTTAGCAGTATTTCAACATACAGATTTTGCAAAACATACTTATGGCCTACTTTGTAAGAGTCTTGTTATAAATTAAGAATTACTCAAAAGAATTAACAGCTAGCAAAATGAAGTTCAGTTTAAATCTAAAATTCCTCTCTGAGTTTCATCAATTCTGCCTGGTTTCTAGTCAGTAGCGTGTTATTTCAATTGATAGGTGAGCAGATACCTACCCATATAGACAGAAAAATGCAGGCAAGTGGGAAATAGGCAATATTCTCCCCCTATGGTGTGCTGGTCTTGACAGGCTAACTGGAATATTTCAGCCTTCGTTTAGAGAAATAGCTTGCGGAGGCAGCGGCCTTCTTAAAGACAGAGGTGACGGGAGAGCGGTCTTCTGCAGAGGCCTTGTGCGCGAGTTTGCGATATTAGTAATTTGTCTCAGTTAAAAGAAGATAAGGACTGCTAATCTCTGTACTTGCCAGTTCTATCTGCACTGCAGCCTTCACTTCGTGAACTTCAGAACAAGAGCAAGGCCTTAGATTTAAAGTATTCTTTGTACAAATCTGTAATGAATCTTTAATTTCAAGTATTCTTTATTATTTTTAAGTGGTTTCTTTTTGAATTATAGTGATTGAAAGTAAAAATTTAGAAGCATTTAAAGTCCAGTTCTCATTGAAAATAAGATCTAGGGTTAAAAGTACTCTTTCCCTTTGTGAACAGCCTGCAGGCAGAAGATGAAACTGAAATACAGTTTTCACTTTGGTGTTTGCAATATGTGGTCATTAGAGAATCTCTAGCATTATTCATAAATACTTAATAAAATGTGCTCCCTAAATTCTGATATTGGTGTTTTGTCTTCCTGAAGCACATGTTCCATTTTATTTAAATAATCTGTCAAAATGATTTGTAGCTTTCCATAATTTGGTTTTACCCCTTTAAATAGCCCACATGTGATGCCAGACCATTTAAGTGATGTTTGCTGAACTTGTTCAGAATTCCAAATGCAAATTATTCTTTGTAGAGAGTACCACTTGTTGGCTTTTAATGTTGATGCATGTTCTGCTGGTCAGTCTCTATGATAAAATGTGTAATTGAAAGAATGCTATAGAATATATACAAGGTAGCGCTTTAATATGAACTTGGCTGTTTGAGGTTTCAGAACTTGTTTTGTGCCTCCTCCTTCGAAATGGAAATATACCTTTAAAATAATTTCTTCTATATGTTTCAGTAAAATCTTTGTAAACGTGGAATAGTGTTATTTTAATGGAGTGGGAATCATTGTGTTTCTTCTTTATGGTTGTGTTTTTATTATTTTCTTAATGACTTCTTTTTCCTTCCTTTTCAAATTAATTTAAGCAAATACTTAAAACTTTTTTTGCTTTTTACCTTTAATTTCCAAAATTGCTGTCAAACAGTAATTTCTTTTAGTATCTACTGTTCTGAATGAGGCTTTGAACTAATTACTTAGAGATGAGAATTTTGAGTGATCCATCCTGACCATTTTCTACACTGTCTTTCTTGAAGTACTGGAGTAAAATTAGGCACAATGTGTTTGCCCATTTGCGAAATTGAATTTTAATAAAATTTTAACAAAATTCTGAATTTCAGATTCAGAGAAGATGGCACAATATTTAGAAGAGGAGCGACATATGAGAGAAGAAAACTTGAGACTTCAAAGAAAATTACAGAGGGAAATGGAACGTAGGGAAGCACTTTGCAGGCAACTGTCAGAAAGTGAATCCAGCTTAGAAATGGATGATGAAAGGTTTGTGTTTTCCAGATATGTTGGCATTGAGCTTATTAATCAATACTTTTACTTCTTTTTGAGTATTATAGAATAAGTATTTATAGAAATAGCTTGTATATGGGTTTAATATAGGTGTCAAATTTCAGCATGATCCAGGAGTATCTTCAGTAGAGTTGTATCAAACTTGTACAGAAATTGCATTAGTTTTAACAGAAAGAAAATGTTTATATCTGAAGATTGCTTAAGGTTTTTATAATGTATATTGGAGTAGGTATAGCTGTGGAGTTGAGATTCAACATAATTTGATCACAGTACCTTTGTTGTGCCCCCAGCTTTGTAACTGCAAGGAATTCTGTGAGGTAGGAGCAACGTCCTTACTTGGGGCTGATTCGCGCTTTGTAGAAAGTAAAATGTGTTCAGCCATCAGGGGATACTGTGTCAAGCCTTAGAGAGAGGAAGCATTTCCAGAACTGTTGGCTTGTCCTTGATGTCCAAACCATAGCATGCTTGATTTTTCTTTTCTTTCTCTGTTAAAGCTGCAGTGCTTGCACTGACCTTACAGATAGTCTTGAGTTTGTCGTGGTTTAATATTGTGCCTTTTAGTGTTTTCTCACGTCATAGTCATAAGACAGTGTTATATCTTAAAAGAGGTTTTTAAGTACACTTAGAATAAATATTCTTATTTTTTTGTCAAATGCTCATTATTTTGTACTGGTTTACATTATTTTGGATTTATAGTGGTCCTTTAAAAAAATTCTTTTGATATGGAGATATTTCTTCTTGGATCATCAGTACATTTGTTATAAGCCATAATTTACCAGAAACAAAGGACCAGGTATTTTGTTTCAAGGAGCATCCTTAAAGTTCAAGGGAGTGGTTTCATTTTAATGAAGTAAGAAGCAACTGACATATATTACAGTAGCATATGGTATTAAGATGTAGTGAATGCTATATAAATTAAATTGTTAGAAACGCAGGATTCTGGTGTTTGAATCTACTTTTATTAGCCTAATCTCTCCTGCCGATATTTACATTATAATGGAAATCCAGTCAAAATCTAAATCTATGTGGATTGCCAGTATTAATCCAAAAATGTAGAGTATCCTAATAATTTTTTGTCAACCAATTGTAGGTAGTAGTAATCAATAAAATGCGGGAAAATTTGATTAACTATTCAACTTAACAAAGAAATTTCATTGTCATGTTGATTTTCTTGGTACTACAAAGGCATGACGGAATCGCTCCGAAACAGATGTTTGCAGTGTAAGTAGTACAAGGTAAAAGGAAGCACAAAGCAAATACTACAGTGGTTAGTCTTAGGAGAACTGTGTAGGCAAAATAATTGTGGAACTACATGCAGTAATGATTTCTAAATATAAACTGTTGTCAGCTTACATTGTCTTCCTGAAAATGATGATGGCGATAGATCGGACATCCATTTTTTTTCGGTTGCATTCTGTTAGCTGACATTATTCAGGTTCGACGTGAGCAAGACATGTTTTACACTGAGGGTGGTGAAACACTGGCCCCGGTTGCCCAGAGAGGTGGTGGATGCCCCATCCCTGGAGACATCCCAGGCCAGGCTGGATGGGGCTCTGAGCAACCCGAGCTGGTGAAGATGTCCCTGCTCATGGCAGGGGTGGCACTGGAGGAGCTTTGAAGGTCCCTTCCAACCCAAAGTATTCTGTGATTCCATGATACTTATTTTTTGTAAATGAAGATGCTTTACTGAATGCAAAATACACAACTGTCCCAAAACTTCTTCCGCCTGACTAGCAATAGCTTTGTCTTCTCAATCCTCCATCCTATTCTCTGGAGTAGTAAGGAAATACCTGAAACCAGGAAGCGTACTAATGGTGTGCTGCTGTTCCATATCACTGGTCCAAGTACTAGGATTATTTAAAGAAAATTGTCTTTATGTAGAATAAAGTACAACGAAATCATAAAGACCACAGCCTTGCTCTCTGCATTACCAGTTACTGCATGTTGCAGAGGTAGCCTAGTCAGTTTATTTTCACTAACCTTGCCACTGGTAGCTCTTCAGAAAACTTATATTTAATTAAACTTTAATTTGCCGGTTTGTTATTTTTCCATTGTTCTCTATTGCAGCCACTTTTATTACCTGATCTACACAAATTCGAGCCAATTTGGGTTTCACTACAGTGAACTGCCTGTGTTAGGTGTTGTGGCTTAGTAACTCTGAATATCCGAGTTAAAAATTAATAAGGTGCAGTATGAAAACATCATTCAGATAGTTTTATGAACTGGCTCACAGACCACGAAGCAGTCGTCATTGTGAGTTCCATCAATCAGGAGTATTTTTAATGCTGTTCCATGTGGTGTATCTTTTTCTGTGATCTGGAAATAAATGTAGCTACTAAGAATTTCTGAGAACACCGTGGTAGAAGGGGAGACAAGGAACAGTCAAAGGGCTGTTAGGTAGCTGATTTTCGATGCTGCTTTGCTGTGTCAAGAAACACAGCTTCATGTAACATTATAAACCCAGGCGCACTGGTTTGCGACCATATGTGCAGGAGAAGGTGGGCAGGGGAACCCCTGACTAGACAATGACCGAAAACTCTAGGTATAGAGTGCATAAGCAAGTCAACCTGAAAGCTGCCAGCCTGGTGCTGTGGAAAAAAAGTACATAAAATTACTTTTGAGATATAAACAGTAGGTGGCAAGTAGGAGCAATTGGCATGATTGTTACCTCCTTTTATATAGCGCTGGATGGCTGTGAAGAAGCTTCGCTGTATTCAGTGAGTAAAGAACAAATAAATACCACTAAAATTATTACAGGTGTGAAAAAATGCCTTGCCTGAGTTTCTAATCTGTTCAGTTTGCCACCGTGAAGTGTGGGAGGTGTCTTGCAACACAACCTAGAAGCATCTGTAGTGGGAGGAAGTCCTAGGTTCAAAATGTTTCTCTGTTCCAGTGGCAAAAGACACAATGAGCACATGGTTAAACAAGGAGACCAGCAGAATTTAAGTAGGAAACAGACCATGGTTTAGTCTGTGAGGCTGATCAGTTGTTGGAAGAAGTTATCAACACTTTAATGAGTTGTCACCCCTTTTCATGATTTCAGGCTAGTGCCAAGTACCCTTCTGGAAGATACGCTCCAGCCAGACACGCTATTGAGTTCAATTTGGAAATGATGTGTAAAATGCAAGAATTTAGTATAGGTCGGATTGGATGACATGATTTATACCTCTGGCCTTAATACGTGCTATTCTAATCGTATGCAACTTGTATGGTTTTAACTGCAAATAACCAAGATAAGTCCAGCTATTTCCATTGAAAGTTAAAGCAGTATCTGAGCCTTCAGCTATGATGCAAGTTCCTGTCATGACTTCCTAAAGGTGACTGGTCCTTCATTAATCTAATGTGATTCTTATAGGAATTGAAAAAATCCACAGTGAAACATTTAAAACATGGCACATCTTAAAAGGTTTGATCTAATTATTGTTTACCTTTTTTTGTTAGATATTTTAATGAGATGTCTGCACAAGGATTAAGACCTCGCACTGTGTCCAGTCCTATCCCTTATACACCCTCACCAAGTTCTAGCAGACCTATATCACCTGGTAAATATTGAACCCAGTTTCTAAAATTATTGTATGCATCACATAGTAATGTGCCCTGTTACTGTATTTGGGTCAGTAGCCTTTCAAAGCTAGTCTGGAGAAAAAAACATCACAAATGTAAGCATAGTTTTGCATTAGATGTCTTCTAGTGCAGCCTGTTTTCAGATGGTTCTGTTTTACACTGTGAACAGATATTAAAGGTCAGTTAAGTAGCTATCACTTGAAATTTTATTTCTTTTTTGCTGTCTTTTTCTCTCTGTCTCCTTTTTTTTATTTTTTTATTTTTTTTTTTTTCCCAACTAGGTGTATAGTTCAGTCTGATTTCTAGAGTTTGGTGATGAACTAGTAATGAGACTGCTATTGTGCTATGAATCAAAACTTCTTAGAGAAGTCTAATCTTGAACCTGTTAGAAAAAAAAAGTCCATTTCATTTTCTCTTTACTAGGGAAATGGATTTTGTATTTCTGCTATTTTCTATTGTAAAACAATAACTATAAAATTAAGAGTTCCTGTCTCTAGTACTTTGTGTAACAAAAGCAAATTAACCTTTTCTGAGTTTTTAATTACTGAATGTATTTTTAGGTCAAAGGAAATGTATTTGTGTTACTAACATATTTATTTGCTGAAATGTAAAATCCCTTAAAATTGCACTTAGACATTTATTAGAAGTCATTGGCCATGGATGTTACATGGCGATCACAAACTCGCTTGTGCATAAAGAAGCAGATCCTGCATGCCCTGTTTTCCAATTTCACCTTTAGAACCTGTCAGACAGAGCCCTACAGTAGGGGCAAATGAGATGTGCTCTATATTGACACATTCTGCAAGAAGGGATTGAGCCATTTTATTACACAGGTCTGCTAGAACCTATGCAATGTCTTTAAACTCTTTAATTTTCAAGATTGACTTAAGTCTTTCAGAAGAATTCAAAATAGTTTTCATCCAGGTGTTTCAGAAGGAGTAAGCACGTGTGAAAACCAGCTATGGCCAGAAACTGTGTTCCGGTCTTAGAGATGAGATTGATGATTTTTCAAAAGGTTTATTGGCTTCTGAAATTAGCCAAATCACTTGACTTTCAGTGTTTTACAAGATATGTTACCAAGAAAACGAGAGATGTTTTCATATTCTTTTCCTGTAACTGGTTGTACAGAACCATAGTCGTGCTAACAGCTGTTCAGGAGTAACTACTGTGGACGTTCATGGTTTTACAGGTGCAACCTTCATAATAATGCAGTGTTCAACTGCACATTGTATCTGCAGTCCCCACAGTGATTATAATTAAAAGTATGTGTAGGAAAAATTGTCTGGTCACCTAACAGGCTTGCATGCTAGATTAACTAGAAATGCGCTCAGTTTTGATGCTGCTGTGTCAGTGCAGGAGCCCTCTGTCCGTTTGTTCCTGCACTGGGGCCGAAACACGTTTCTTGTTCCCTGTGGACTTCACTTCCCATCAGTAGCTGACAAAAGAATGCTGTATTCTAGTGGGAATTACAGCCCACAGACAGAGGATGCCGGAACACAGTCTGAAGCAGAGTTACAAGCAGCACAGCTGAAATGATCATCTCTAACAGAGTTAACAATTTTGGTACCGTCGGTACAGTAAATGTGCCAGGCTGGCACTCCTGCAGAGGCAGCTACATTACTCTCCTTCACATCTTATAAATTAATATCCACAGTTGGGAAGTTTCAGATTTCAGAAAAATAGAAGCAGCAATTTGTTAGAGAACTAATAGGGAATTTTGTTCAGTTCTCTGGGATATCTGAATGTAGTAATGGATGAAAACAAATCATTTTTTGAGAGTACTTTATATCTAAATTAGTAAAGTAAGACACTCTCAAAAATATCAGCACAGAAAAATACACCAGTTATATTTTACATTAAGTAATTGCATGACTTGGCATGTTTTGGTTGGCAAATTGTGTGCATGAATTTGTAGAAACATAATTTGAAACCAGTCAGAAATGCTCTCATTTACACGGATAACCAGTCAGGTTTAATGGGTCAGATTCTGGGTTCTGAATCCCAGAGCCTTTTCTGTTTGTAGGGCTTGCTGCTTCTGAGGAGTCTTCCAGGCTGATGAGATACTGCTGAGATTTCTAGCACAGTGCATGGAACTTGGAAGATTGTGGGAGTATTGCTACTCCTAGACATCTGGGGATTAGTTACTCTAATTACCAATTAGTCTTTAGTGTAGATAAACTATTATATGCTTTGTTTGCAGAGATGAGCTACCTTGGATGTATGTGCACTACTCTGCTATCAGTTGACTGCCATGTACACTTGCATTTGTAAAATTTTTGGAGCTGGTTTATCTAGAAGCAGTCCAAATTGCAAAGTTGCCAAAGTGACTTGAAGTGTATTCTTTTGCCTTTTATTGTTCTGAGCTCTTGTCTCTGACTTGCACCACATTGTCACCTGCCTGAGCATTGGCTTATTTCTTTGTGCTTACAAAAGCACTTAGTTATAAAACATGTGCTGTACAGACAATTAAATTGCATGGTCAGAAAAGCAGATTAATTTTGTTAATCTGCATTGTTTAACTGCTCTAAAGTGACAGTGATTCCAATGGAGTCACTTGTAATTTGCACTAGACATCCATTGGCTATGTAACAGAATCAAACTTAGCATGGAAGGAAGCAAGGGGAGTATGTTTTCTTTTGTGACTTTATTAGTGATCTGCCACGTGGGGTTTGTTTTTTCTTTCCCCTCCCACAAGATCTTGTCTCATCAATTGTAGTTACAAACACAGATTCATGCAGCTGAGGACCGAGCTGGGTGTTGGTGCATACGGTAGCTGCAGTGGAACTTTTTTGCATTGATTTAGTGTTGAAGAAGTGTGAAAACTGTTAAATCCAGTGTGGTGTTATAAAAGCTTAACAGACTTTTAGAAACATTTTGGTCATAATTCTCCAAAGCAGTTGCTAGCAACTAAAACTAAATAGCTGAGAAAAGTCTTGTCTCTTACCTCACTGGTATTTTTGTCAGGATGCAACAACGAGGTTTTGGAAAACGTGGTGTTTTGAGAAATACTCAAAATGTTCAGAACATTTCAAGGTCTGAACTTTAAGACTTTTGCAGTTGCTTTTTCTGGCTATACAGGTACTCTGCATTTTTATAAAGTAGTTCTTACAGAAAGGAAATATTTACATGGAAGAATGAGATATTTGTACTTTTGAATATGAGGCTTTCCCTAATGTGGATAAAACAAGTTGTAATTTTAAATGTTAGTTGCTAGCCTAGTCCGGCTAGCAACTAATCCCAGAATGTTTTAACTTCACAGCCCCAAAGATCTTTAGGTCCCTGCCTATGAACGCCAAGGCAAAGCAGCCCGAGTGCAGGTGTGGTTTGTCTTGGAGGAGCCCCCCAGGGCCGGGTTCTTTGTGGAAACTCGCAGTGACTCAGTGCTCGATGGCTTCTCCAGGCACAACCTCGCTGCTGCTTCAGACTGTATTTTGTTCATTTCTCTGAGGAGAAATGGAAGGCTGGATGGGAGATACTTCTGGACTAAAACTAAGCCTTACACTGTTTATGTTAAGTGAGAAGTTACGTGTAACATTGTTTAATGTATGTTTTGAAACATATGGTAGTTTACTACAGGAAAATAATTAATTTTGCATCACGCTTTTCAGTACAATGAATATTTTTAGATGTCTTATCTGGCAGCGGTTACCATTTCTTAACGTATTACTAATTCAGAACTAAAAAAGGTTTGAAAGCCTCACAGTTTAGTTTGTAATATAAACAAGAATGTTGATGCTATCTTGTTATAACGATTTTTAGGTCTGTCATATGCAAGTCACACAGTTGGTTTCACACCGCCAACTTCACTGACTAGAGCTGGAATGTCTTACTACAATTCCCCAGGCCTTCATGTGCAACACATGGGACCATCCCATGGTATTACAGTAAGTATTTAAAATCGGAAATGCTTGTTACCAGTGTCAGTTTGTTTATTAAAAGTTGTGATTGCTTGTCCTTAAGCTTTTTAACAAAGCATTTTTGTAAACGTTTGTTTTTGTCTCCTTACTCCAACATATCTATTGCTGCTTTCTTCAACCCTGATTTTCCTCTTCACCCCTCAGAAACTGATTCTTTCGGGAGAACCTTATTTTCTGCAAAAGAATAGGATGTATTATCGTCTTAAGGACAGTAATAGGTATCATCTTATGGATCAGCAGGCAGGGTGTGAGAAGTGATGTTCTAATCTGCTAAACCTGTCCCGGGAAGTAAAAACATTGCTTTCATTTTTCTCCTAGTCTCCACCATCTGACGGATGAGTCATCTGAGGTTGCTCCAAGGTCAGGTTTTCTTCAGGATGACATACAATGCTACCATCATGTCACTGTAACAGACAGTTAACTCTTATTTTCTATTCTCATTGGCAAAGAAGAAAGTTAATATAAACGTTTGTTAGGGCAATTTCTTGTATCTTTCAACTGGATTTATTTCCTTTTGATGCATTTCTACTTAATTGTGTTTCTTCTAAATATTTGTGGAGTTTAATGAGCAAACAGAGCCTAAATATTAACCATTTGGCAAACTACCTTATAGTTGTTGTATCAAGACCATTTTGATTTTTCTCAACAGGTATGGTAGTATGTAAATATCATGCAAGGTTTTTGCATATACTTGTCACTCTCAAATGTGATAACATGTTTCAATAGAATTTTTAGTAGAATGCTAAGGTGTGGCTGCATCTAAAATCAGCTAGGGGAGCACACAAATATAATTATTAATTTCATGGAGCAAAGATTGGTGGTAACGCTACAATGGTGGGTAGAACAGGAGGGAAGCTGGAGCTCAGCAGGAAGGTGGAATCCTGCTCCTGGTTCAGCCCACAGCTGTGTGTCACATGAATTAGTTGCAGGGAGATCTCTATGCTTCTGGAAAGCCTGGAACTTAATTTTATAGATACGTTTTTTTTCAAGGAACATGTTCTGTTCAGTACTGTTTCTGAAACTGTAAATTAGTTGGTGTCACATTGAGTCACTATGAAAAAAATAATCTTCAGGACAAAATACTAATTGTTCTGAGAAAGGTGTTGATAAGTACCTCTTTGGTTTCTCTCGATACTGAAACCAGGTCCATTCATGTTATTAAATGTACACAAATGCAATAAATGATTTTAAGTGTTTCAGAGACATCAGTCAGTTGTCAAAAATCCCTTGGCTTTTCACGTAGAGCATCAATCTATTGTACATAGTCTTGCAGAAAAATAGATACAATAATACATTATTTGACTAAACTGCAGTTTGATTCTTGACTCTTCATTTTTGATCTCCATTACAGAATAAATTTACCTGTAGTACATTTGATACAGCACTATAATCATGCTTCTCCCCAGAGCTGATCACCTGTGGTTGATTATTAATGGTGGGTGGGTGGTTTGTCATGCCGTGAGGTTCCTGATTAATGCTAGCTGGATTGGTAAGTAGTGAGCGTTTTTTTGCAAAAGTGCAGAAGCTGTGTTGTGAAAGGTAATTTATATTTTTACATTGCTAACATTAAAGAAGATTTATCCCCCCTACTGGTATGCGGGTTTTAAGACTGTGTTTAAATGTGCAGGTTGTTGAAAATCTGTGGTTTCTGTTGAGGGGGGAGCTCTCTAACAACTGCTTCACTCCTGCAGCCCAAAGGGTCGTAATCTTTACTTTTTTGTTCTCTGAAGAACAACTTGTGTTACGCGTTGGTCTTGCTCCGGTGTGCAGGCTAAGAGTCCTTCAGAAAGCCAGAGATTCTGAGCAGACTCTGGCACTGGAAACATTTCTACCCACACTCAGGTACCACGTAGTTGGACTTCATAGGTCAGCAGCGTAAATTTAAGGGTTCGTCAGCACTTACCGGGTGGGCAAACGCAACTGGGAGGTGCTGTCTCTGCAGCATCTCTCATTTCTTTTCGGGTTGCTGGTCATCATAGGTAAACGTGTCTTCAGGATGTACGTCTGGTGCTCATTTCCTGCAAGCTGACAGGAAGGAATGCGTGTTCTGTTTGATGTCAACAGCACTTCCCCTTTCCTTTGCTACTCCATTTCAGAGTAACGTTTCTTTTATGTAAAGGTTGTATTTTGATTCTTGCAATGTTCTGAAATTGATTCTTCCCACATAATTGTTCACATTTTTGTGTGTTTTGTTTTGTTTTCCCCTTTGCCAAACTCAGTACACTGATTAGAGGACTTGCACCTAGTGTTGTTCAGCAGTGTGTTAAACATAATTTCAATATTTGTTCTGCAGAGGCCTTCACCGCGAAGAAGTAACAGCCCCGACAAATTTAAACGTCCCACTCCTCCTCCTTCTCCAAACACGCAGACCCCAGTGCAACCACCTCCGCCACCACCTCCACCACCCGTGCAACCTCCGGTCCAACCCGCAGCATCGCAGGCAGCCACTTTCCAACATTCAGTGCATCCCTCCTCTCAGCCTTAGTGCATGTGCTCAGCAGTCTGATGTCAGAAGTGGACTCATAACATGGAGCAGTTTACTAAAAGCCAAAGGCTTCCTTGGCATATTTGGATTTGACTTATTTGCACTGAGGTTATTTAGGCTTCACTGTTAATTGTGTTGTAAACGTTTGTATAAAATGCAGCCAGTGTTGTGGGTCTACAACACTAACTTAACAAAGTTTTGCCATCAGTGTTTACTTGAACTACATGTATGTCCATTCTCTGGCTGGAACATTTGCTACTCTGTTTGGTAATACGGCATTATGTCGTTTTGCTTGGCTCCAAAGCTTCATTCTCCTGGCTTTTAGGTTTGTAAAATTAAAGGGTACCTTTTTATATTTTTTCATGACAATTTGCAGAAAATTAAAGGCATGATGGGCTATATGATACATTCTGAAATATGACAGTGTTTACCAAGCTTATGGAAAATCAGCACTATGTTTCAGTCATTGGAAATAACAGCTTCTTGTGCAAAAGTGAGTCAGACACCCCAGTCAGTGCCCAAGACACATACTCTGTTGTATTATGTACTAAATAAGCTTAATTCAGCACACAGGACACATCCATACTTCTCCTGTTTAAAAGCACCTCAAACGTATGGTACAGTGTGAATTTTACAGTGAGGGAAGTGGCTTGTTGGAGTCTGTGGAATGTACAATTTGTGGACCTTAAGATTTGATGATTTCACTTGACATTTGCGTTAACCTTTAAGCTGCCCATACTGTGTGATCTGTCACGATTAACTTCGGTAAGTGTGGTCCTGCCCACAGGTTACTGAGAGCTGATTATGACAGCTGATTAAAGTGTGCTCTTTTTTCTTTTTCTTTTTTTTTATTTTTTTGCTGCAGAAGGCAATTTGATTGTAAAGAACAGCTGATGATAACTTTTTTCTTGTTAAAAATATATTAATTGTGATTCCCCTGAAGCAAAGTTTCAACAGGTATTCTTAATGTTCAAAAGTCTGTTAGAAAATAAGATATGAGATGAGCATATAGGAATATATTGGCACAACAGCCAAAATGTTGTATTGCTTGGTAGAAACAGAGTACAAGAAAGTAGCACAACGTGGCACTAATGAATGCTTATTTAGCAGCCTAAGCCGGTACAATGTATAAAGAAATGTATTCGGAATACATTCTTTCCATTCATTTAGCACAATAAATTGGTTTCACTTTGCAGTGGAACAAAGTGTCACTTCTTGATATTGACATCTTGCTCAGTAACATTTTTCTTGAGGTTCCTGTTGAGTACTGAGGTTTATATATTATTGATTTTAAGTAGTTTACCTCATATATATGGATATGTGGGCCATGGAAAATGACAAGAGAATGTTTATTTTATGAGAATATGTATCTGGCTATAATCCGAGCAGAACATGAGTAATTTATCTTTTGTTTACAAAAATTTGTTTGACATGCCTAATGCTTTATTAAGGACGTTTTTAAGAAGGAAGGACAGCATGTTGGTAGTATACTAACACTTGTACATCTATTTTCATGTTTGCCACTCACCTATTCAGTAAGAATTGCAAACTGAAAATCTTTATAAAATTAGTGCTCTAAATCAAAATAGCAAGTTAAAATAATGTTGTAAAAGGTTCCGCTTAAGGCAAAACTAGAATTTCTTCACTGTAGATGTGTAGTTTCATCTCTGAGAGAATTTAGAGAAATGCATATGTAGTCTATTACACGTTTCAAACCAATATGGGATCAAGTGCATTATCAAATTTCATTAGTTATGGTAGTGAATCTCCAATCAAGTGATTCTTGAGATTGTGGCAGACCTAAAATTTGACCAGTGCTTCCATCTGAAAATAACTGACCGTAGCAGGTGCTCACCTTTCCATAGAGGGAGCTCAGCTGTGAGCATTGTAATGAATCAGAGCTCCTGAGTCGGTGGTAGGATTGCATGGGAGAAAGTTACAGGCAGGCAGAGGTGAGACTGAGGTCGAGACAGGATTGGTTTAGTTTGACGCTTGTCCTTTTGTAAACAGAAGACGAAGAAACAAATACATTCTTTCTAAGTAGGGTTCCAGTTCAAGTATACCACTATTTGCAATGGTGCCCTCCTTTCTGAAGTGCTTTGAGATTCTTGGACTTACAGCTCTACAGAGTGCGAGCTGGCAGCGGTGGTAATATAAATGTGGGGCGGGGGAAGCCTTTGACAGTGTTGTTTTAAGACTATAAAATGGAAAATTGCCTAGACTAATTTACGTTTGAAGCGTATTCCAAAAGTGAATTTGTGTAACCCAAGTTCAGCTGCTGTTATAAAGTGTCTTAGTGAACTCTCCTTACTATTCCAGTGGGACTGTTACCAGAGGAAAGTAAAGAACTGACAAATGTGTACTGAATCTTGAAAGTGTAACAAGGCGCTGAATTGGCCTTACCTAACTAAGAACATTGAACGAACATTTGCTTGCAATCAGAAGTGGTAAACTCTCTTTGTAGACCTTTTGAATAAGATGAGAAATTGTGCACAACCATCTCCTAATAAATGTAAATGGATTTTCATTTTTCCTTGTGAATTATAGTAATGAATTATGATTCCACAGCTGTGATTTTATCAGATCTCCTGTAGACTGGAGAAACTCACTTGGCAGTGAGGTCCAGCTTACTACAAGGACTTAGGTGCTTGGACTCTTTATCTCAGAAGCACCTGGGTGGGTTTCTGTTGTCCTTTTCGTTCCTAATGCCCGTCAGTTCCACACTGCATCATCAGTAGTTGTATAAGGCCACAGAAGCAATTTTTAGCTGTGATGAGCATTTTGTGAGTGTACCCCTTTACAGCTGAAGGTTTAAAACAAATATATATATATATCTTTTAGCTGTTTCAGCTGTGCTTTCCTCCCTGACAATCAAGCAGCTGATTGGGATTTTGTTGTTGTTGTTGTTTTTGTTTGGTTGGTTTTTACTTTTTCTCTCAAGGGATCTGGCTTGGACACTGGAATGCAGCTGATACTCTGTAGAGCATTAAGAGTTTATTTTATCCACTATTTGTTCCAGAGAAGTTCATTGGAAGAAGAAGTGAGACTGTTCAGAGAGAGTTTTCCAGCTAACAGCCAGATAAGATTGTTTTAATTACATGTACTCCTCTGAGAGCATATTCCCAAGGGCAGAAAGGCCTACCAGAATTTTTCAAGGAAGTGTCAGTGCTTTTCTCCTGGTAATTGCTGTGCTGGAGCTGAACAGAGCAGGATTCCTTTCCTGTTAAAATGTGTGTATTCAGGAATCCGTCTGCCTGGGTGGAATCCCTGTGCACTTCAGCTGAATGGAAAATGCAGTCTTGGAAGCAACAAAACCAAGAAAGCTTCCTGGGATCTGTGTGAGTTGCACTGCTGACAGGACACAATATAGACTTTATATATTTTGTTAAATAAATGGAAACTGATCACGGAGACAAATAAAAGAGCCTTGAACACTTTGTCAATCAAAGAACACAGTCTCTCATCCTCGATTATTGTTTACTAAGAGGATGCATCTGGGGACCTTGTTTAAGACTTGTAGTGCTTTTTCTGATCCTGTTACTTAGTTTTACAAGCAGTATAGTTTGAATACTGTTCAACTCTTCTTGATGTTTCCTTTTTGTTTCAGTCATGGCAGTCTATTTCTTTTTGATCCTTGGGAGTCTACAGAGCATGGACTATGCAGAGCATATTTCTCCAGTTCAAACCATCTCATGAGAAACCAGAACATTTGAGTGTAAGCTATAAAATTATAATACATGTTACAACAAGCTCCTTGAGGGGAAAGATCTGCCCTTTTGAAGAGAGCTCCTAGTTACCAAATGGACTGTATGCATAGAGACAATCTGGTTTCCTCAGTTCCCTGAGGAGCTGAATTTCTCTCCTAGCCCTTTTTGGATTTGGACTAGAGTTCTTAATTGTTCAATTTTTTAAAATTCCTCATGTCACTGTAGTAAGTGCTCAGGATATCCTTCATGTTCCTTTGTGTAATAACCACTAGTCCCAGTACAAATAGAGTTTAAGAGTCACTGCCACTTTGTGGGCTGGGGGAAGTCACTGAATATGCCAGACTGTGGCCTTTATGATGCAGTCAGAGTTCAAGTGCTCATATCATGATTTTTTTTTTTTTTTCTTTTTTTAAGCAGCTGTTGCAGTTTGGCGCTGGTGATGTGCCCTGAAGAGGAGATAAAACTATGGGGTTGGGTGCTGCGTTAACAGCCAGCTGCTACATTAGGGAGAATAGTGCTTGTTCCTATTTGGTTAGTTAGGCTCCAAAGAAAAGTACTACCTCATCTTTAGGTTGGGAGGATGTGGCCTCAGGGTCAGGAGAAATGTAGCTGTGCTTGGTTTTTTTCTGCATGTATTGCCTGTATAGGAGCCTTTCCTCACTGGAACTGGGCTCCAGAGGTTATAAAGCTTTTGTAGAGGAGGAGTGGGGAGTTAGGACAGATGGCTGAGTTTGAGAAAACTGTGTGTCCCATTAGTAAGTTGCTGCTCAGAGTACTCTTTGGCTAGGCCTGGGAATTGCCTGTGCTAAAACTACTTTTTTTTTTTTTCTTTTTTTTTTCCTGTGTTGTTTCCTTTCAAAAAGCTTTGTGTTGCAATTCTTTAAGTTTTTGCCATCAGTATCTAAGTTTAAAAAAAAAAAGTAACTCCCCTTTCCACAGAAATATTGGAAGTAGTCTTGTACATGCAAAGGTGGGTTTTCTCATGGTATAAATTAATACTGTATCTATAAATGAAGGTGTTTTATTCTAGTGGTAAAACCTAAGCTGTCCAAGGCACTTTAGTTTGTGATTGCTGACTTTTGTTTTGGCAGGTGTTTCACATGAAATCTAAGCCTCCTGTGGAGGAAGAAAAAAATCACCTGACAGCTGTAGACTGTTCCTTTCCTGCAGAAATACAGCAATTTCCTCAAATGCAAGTAAAAATGGAACAAGCATCCTTGAGCTTTTCTGAAGCTTACATTTAATTTCAACACCTTGGTGATTGCTCTTGTCTCTTTAGAGAATCTACGAAGCCTCATTATAGGTTGGTGGGTATCTAGCTGGTTGTTCCTGTGTTTTCCTGATCCTAGCGAAGGAAGCCTGTTCAAATTCAGATAAAATGTATACATCCACTGGTTAACAACAATGGTCAAGGTGCGGATTTGTTGAGCATGAATCCAAGTGATGAGTTTAAAAGCATTACACTGTGTTGGTGTGAATTGGAGCTTATCATTGAATGAACCTCAGATATAAAGCAGGTTGGTTTTTTTTCTAAGCAGGTTACATTTTATTCTTGTATTAGCTGTATTATTGCTTTGTTGTATATCTCAAGGTGTTTACATATGTTTGTAATTGTTACGATGTGTCTGTAATCAAGCTCATCTGTGCCTTCATGCAGACTTCCAATAAACACTTGATTTTTTTGTACTTACTTGTATGGAGAACTATGAGGTGGACGAATGTTTCCTTCTGTTTCTCAGCCTGCCATCACTGAGAAAGAGAAGAAGAAAATGAGAACTCGGAATCAGAGAAAGATATGTGCGTGTCTTTATTTTTGCTTGTCTTTGATTCTAGTTGGGCCATTTCTGGTATTTTCACTTAAATGGCTGAGTGGAGAGTCTGGGGATTATCCTATTTGCGTAATAAAGTTTGCATAAGAGATGCTTCCCGCTTTGCATTACGTGAATGTTCGAAGTGTAATCATGCGTACTTGACTCCATCAGTTTTACTTCTATCTTGGAAGAACGCAGCTAAATTTCTTGAGCTATTATTGTGGGAAAATTCCAGAGTATCTTTCTCTCCCTGAATTGAACGTGTAAGTTTAACCTTTTACAGCTGCCTTCCAGTGAGGGTTCAGGCTTTTTTTGCCATGGGAAGAACTGCAGTATCTTTTGGTCTGCTTACCTTGAAGGTGCTTCCTGATGATTTGGGTTAGGAGAATAACAGAGTTTCATCTTTTATTGAGTTTTTCTAGGCTCATAGGGACAGAAATGTGTATTTCTACGAAGTTACAGGAAAACTCATCTTGTGTGTTGAATCAAAATCAGTATACAGCAGTACAGTTGCTTTTCTAATTGGATATTAAGTATGAGAGGAAGAGAGAGGGGAAAAAATGCCTGTATTGAGGGGTGTGCTGTATATTTTGTAGTTCAGAAAAGAGTGCTTTTGCTATTTCTTTGTAAAAGGGAAGCTTATGGTGTCTGGTGGTCTTCTTCAGCTTTTCTTGATTTTCTTGTAATCGAACCCGATTACAGTTAAGTGGTTCTACTACTGATGGATTCAGTGATTTCCTAATGGAGATTTGTCTTGGGAATCCATGATTTCTACTGTTTTGACATCTTATTAAAGCATTATTTATTATATTTAATAATCAATATTAAAGCATTAACCATTTAGAATTTATGGATATCTTTTTTAATTGTAGTGAGTGCTCTCTTGATACTGGGGCATCATAGTAGCTATCTCTGGATAGAAACAGAGAGAAGAAAAGCAGCCATAATGTATTGTAACTGCAGTGTTATAGCTGAATTATAAACTTTGCATTTACGGTTGAATGGTTAACTTTAGATGCCTGAAGACAATGGTATGCATTTGTGAAAATTCTGTGTGTACTTTGTGTCATCCGTTGTGAAATCCGTTTTTATCACCTTTTTATTGTATGCGTTCGTTCATCAACTTAGCACAGCGCTCACCTGTGTGGCATACTCCAGAGCTTTTGTGAGGATTATTTGCTGTACCTGGCTCTATTGCCAACTTTCTAGGCTTAGATTTTAGTCTCAGTGGCACTTGCTGTGCTTATGCTGTGTTCAGTGTCTGAGTCTTGCTAAACTCATTGGTTGAATCCACTTGTCTGTCTTGTTTTTCGGCTGTTGCCCAGGCACATCTCTGTGACCGCACGCTCTGCTCTGGTCAGCTCAGGCCTCTGCATGCAATATCAAGCGTGCTGTTCCATTTTGGCCAGTCAAAGTGTTACGGTGGTGGCAGGTTCTTGAGTTACCAGGCTGTGGAAATACTTCAGTGAATGCTAATCTAGCTGATCCACATTACTCTGTTCCTAAAGCATGTGCAGTATTTGGTAAAATGCCTTTATTCTCCTCTCTCCAGTGCTGCAGATGCTGAGCAGTTGGACACTGACGCAGCCGGTGGGGCTGGGAGCTGGGTGAATGAGCCGTGTTAATGCTGTCCAACTTCAGCCATGTCATTTGTTTTTATTCTGGCGTCTGTCTGAACAGAAAGGAGTCACTTGAACATGCATGTCATCGGTTTAATTTCAGGTTGCCTTGTCCAGGCGATCTCCCCTTTAGATGGTTCTTCTGTATTTTTTCTGGTGCTCGTACCCTTTTATAAAGGAAAGCAAATTCCCAGCATTGCAGGAGTTCACTTAGAAATTCTGGTAAACTGCTGAGAGCGGGCTAACGAGTGTTGCATTGCAAAGCAAACAGTTTTAGTAATCCTCCCTGTATGTGAAGATGCTGGCTTGGATATCAGTCTGTTCCACATGCTTTTGAGGCCGTTCCGTACCTTTCAAGGTATACACTATATCCTTCAGCCCAGAAACACAAGGAGGTTGAAGTCAGTCCTGCATTTCCCAGCTGGAGACTGAAGGTGTGTATAAAGACCATTATATCACTTGAATGCAAAAAGACTAAATACAAGTATTGTGGAGGCTGAGATGGGACCCTTGCTTTTGAGTCTCAGTGGTCTTCATGAAACCAGCTATGACTTTACTCCTGCATGGGGAAAAGTCTCTTCATGCTAACTGGTGGCGATGCCTGCTGTGACAAAGTTCTTTTCATTTGGGTGATACGGAGCAAGATTAGAGTATTTACAATGAAGAATAAAAAGCAAAAGCTGAATACAGGTTGTGGTTGCTGAGTGGAACAAGATTCATTCCTAAATCTTTATATTTGTGAAAATGCTGTACATTATACTGCTTGGTTTTTCTTGTTTTGTTTTGTTCTCTCTGAGGATTGAGCAAAGTCTGGCATGTAAATTTAATGAAACCAGAACAGTGTTCTGTGGGAGTCTCAAGTATCTGTGGTGTGACCATCTCCATCCTTCCTAACAAGGAGGGAAATACTGATGTCTAGTGGGACTGATTTAAACTTCACAGCACAAATGCTTTTCTTGGTCACACTAGAGATTAGCTGGAGAAGTTATGGGAACCTCATGGTGTAGCCAGCGTGGTCAGGGATCACAGTATGGTAGAGAGCACTTCATAGCTTGAGATCCCCTTTATAATGGAGTTTTATCTCACCCAGTCACAGTGTGGAATGTTTTTCTGGGGCTGCACTTCAGAACTATACCAGTCATACCTCTCTTTTTCCTCAGTCCCTATAGCCACACTCTGCCTTTTCTCCGGTAACTAAAGGCCCCTTTGATCCGGTGGGATAAAGCAGTGTTGCAAACTGGGCTCTTGCCATTCTGGATCTGAGTGCATTTTGGCAGTTACTGCTGAATGAGACAGGTTGTAACTCCATAGTGCATCTTAACACTGTCTTGGCTGTCAACAGCAAAAAAATAAATGGGGAAGGGTTCAATAATGAGTATTTTATCTTTCTGCCTGGAGATGAGAATTTAAAATCTGCTGTGACCTGTCTTTTTTTTAATGCTTCCTTAAATCATCTGATTTTTATCTGGCTCTTCAACACGTGGTATCTACTTTTGCTTATTTTTTAGGCAAAGAAGGAATGCTAGTAATACGAAGTAATTTTGCAGTTTGGCTGAGATGGGTACCTGACTTTGTTTTGAATGTGCAGACTTGCTAATCTGAATCAGCAAATAAGGCAGATTGTTTTGGATCACTTGTATGTGAGTTTTTGCAGTCGTTGCGATATGGAAAGTGTTGAACGTTTTTTTCTGGAGTGTGGCCTTACAGCTCAGGGCTGTGCGCACCCAGGTGCTCTGAGCCCGCCAGGCTGGGGGCTCTAAGGGCTGGAGCCCCCAGCGCTGCGCAGCTGGCGGCAGCGTTCTGGCCCTGCACAGCCCGAAACAGCAGGGATTTGCAGGTGAAAGGCCAGCTCAGCAGCCCTTTCCTGTGGGCTGTGCCCCGTGGCCCTGCCTCTGCAGTCTTGCCTCATTATCCTAACATCTGAGAACAAACCAGCATGCCATCATGGCCAAAGAAAGCACCTGTTGATTTGAAAATGACACTGGACCCAATCCTATATCTACAAGTGTGTCTAGTATGGTTGTGTGACGCTGATGAGCAACTGAAGGAGCACATTAGAGTCATGCTGCCGCGATGAGCAGAAGGAGAACAGAGGGAACTGGTTGAAAGGGAAGAGTGATATTTGAGGCTAACAGAAAACAGGACAGGTATTCAGTTACCTTTTGACTGGCCCTTTCCTCTCTGCCTAGCTAGGACTACAAACACCGTTCTCTACTGGCTGTGAACAGCCCTAAGCTGAATAACTGAGGTTTTTTTCCGCGGCAGTGCTGGCACCAGAGAGTGTCAGAGCAAACTCCAGTCAGAGCAGAGAACTGGGTGAGCTTGGGAGAGACTGACCTGCTGGAAAGGCAGGAGCAGCGGGGAGAGCGGAGGGCAGCGCAGGCCAAGAGCTGTAGGAGCGCTTCCAGCAGGGAAAGGGAGGGAAGGAGCCCTGGGGGAATCGCTGGGATGGTCGGTTACCCCAGAGGACCGAAAGCTCCTGGAAGTGGTGGTACAGGAGCCAGGACGTTGTTTCTAAGATGTTAAAGGCTGCGTATGACCCATGGCAATGAAGCACCCTTATTTACCTGAAACAGATTATAATTTATGTTTCAGTACATACTTGAGCAAGTGGGGGAAGAAAAGCTTGACGGTGAGTCTGGGGGTTGCTCTCCTGCTGTTACATGTCTTGTAGATCTAGATCTACCTTATCTTGGCCCCACTGTAAGTAAAGAAAATATTGCACAGCCTTGGTGGTAGAGAAATGGCAGTTCCTAAATATGATCAAATGCACAGCTGTGGTGTTACCTATTGGCAAAATCTTAATTTTCACAGAAACTGCAGCTAGAAATGAGTTTCTGTGGATGGGTGATTAAAATGATTAAGGCTTTTAAACTTAATATGCTCTTGTGTTGGTTTTGCTTGTCTGGACGTATTTCTGTATAATTTAAAAATCCTCTGTTCACTTTTACTGCATGGAGATTTTTGCACCAGATTTAGTGAACTGCAAATGTCATAAGTTTTATTTAAATTTCTTTTCCAGGGTTTTCTTTCCAAAATAAGTGTTAACCATGGCAACATACTAAGGAATTAAACCTTTTAAAACTCACTGCATTCCTCACACTATTAAGGAACTCTAGGATTAGTCTGGCTGTTGTCTTGAGTGTTTAATTAAGGATGATTTTAATGCTGTCAGTTCCTGAACATAATTAAGGGGTTTCAAGTTAACTGTGTCATATTGTGAAAAGTCATTAAGTTTCTTTAAAAGAAATTTCTCTGTAGACCGAAGCATCTCCTACTATTAAGTGTGTATGGATTGACTGTGTGTAACTGAAATTAATATCTGAATGAAGAGGGGAACTGATCTTTTTAGCTGAAACACCCCAAGAGCTTCCCAGACATGCTGTGGGATTGCTGTGTCCTTGTTCCAGCAGTCTCCTTGATTTAAGGGATGATGTATTGCAAGAACGATTTGTGAAAGTCAAGATTGCATGATAAATCTTTGTCTTCTGTTTTACCCTCCATTTTACCAAATGTTCATTTGAATCATGAAACAAATCATTATGAGCAATACATGAAAACAGATTGGATGTGCCAGAGCAATAACAAGGGTGAAGAGGGTACCATGTGAACAGAATACTTGCCTTTGCGTTGCCTAATAACTGAGTGAGAGGGAAATCTAGCTTGTTTTTTAACAGGAAATGGAGCAGATTTGGGTATTTTTGCTAGAGTTAAATAGCTTGGGTTTTTTTCCAAATGCTTTCACTTTACTCAGCCTTTACAGATCTCTGATCTTTTGAAATATTTGGAATATTCTGATTCTGAAACTTTTTCTCAGTTTCAGGTTTTTGTTAAACATAAGAAGGCATCTCTGTTTTCCTGGGTTACTTCTTTGAAGAAAAAATATAAAAGTAAGCTGGTTCCTTACCCAAAGAGACCTAATATTTAGTTAATCAGAGTCAGGATGCCTCATGATAGTAATAAAATTAGCTCAAGATTCGCTAAAGATTTACTAGGTCGAGCCATTAAATGTTGGATAAGCTGTACACTGTTAGAACTGATTGCGACTGAGGCAGTCGAAAGACTACAAAAGGCTACAAAATTCACATCTGGAATGATTTATACTGACACAAGCAGCCAAAATTGTAGCCTGGTACTTTTGTGTGTGTGTGCACAGTATAATGAAAGTATACTTAAACCTCTCGCCCTCATTGTTTGGTTTGGGTGTTTTGAGGTTTGGTTTGGTTTGTTTTCTTTTGGTTAACATGCTGCCAGGCTTATTTGCCTGCTACTTGCTCCTCTTGCAATTCTTGCTCTTTGGTCCGTATTGAATTTTAGCAATCTTCTATAATTGCTGGGGCAGCTTTCTTTTACCAATGCAGAACTGTATTTGGGAGCTTTTCTCTACTGATACAAATGTCTTGTAACTTACTCATGATAATGCACCTGCCAAGCTTAGCTGTCATGCTATAGGGGTCTCATCTGCTGCTAACAGTATGATTTCCACATTCTCCCATGCTTTTCAGTTATTTCCTATCTTCCAAATTCCTGTTTTTAAAACTGTTCTGGAAAGAAGAGTTTGTAATGGTTTGGGTTTTGGTTTTTTTACAGCACTGCCACTTGCATTTTTGAATTGCCACCTGATCTTATTTAACATGTATTAATGCAAGGAATATTTTAAGATGTAATTCAGCGAACATCAATGTACCTTTGCTTAGTTCCCCAAAATACTTGGATTGGAGAGTGTCCAGAAGAGGCTATGAAGTTGGAGAAGGGTTTGGAGAGGGAGCTGTATGAGGAGCAGCTAAAATCACTTGGTTTGTTCAGCCTGGAGGAGACTGAGAGGAGACCTCATCACAGTTATAGTTCCTCACAAGGGGAGGAGGAAGGGAGGCGCTGATCTCTCTGGTGACCAATGACAGAACCCAAGGGAATGGCAGGAAGATGTGCCAGAGGAGGTTCAGGTTGGACATTAGGAAAAGGTTCTTCACCCAGAGGGTGCTGGACACTGGAACAGGCTCCCCAGGGAGGTGTCACAGCCCCAAGCCTGGCAGTGTTCAAGAAGGGACTCAACAACACCCTCAGAGACATGGTGTGAACTGTGGGGCTGTCATATGCAGGGACAGGAGTTGAACTCAATGATCCTTGTGGGTCCCTTCCAACTCGGGGCATTCTATGATTCTCTGATGTGTTAAGGGCTGAAATTGACACTTACCTAGATATTGTGGGTCAGCTGTGGTTCTTGTTCGCACTGATGAAATAACTAAAGTGAGGTTATTTTGTACTTAGACAAGCAGAAATGAAAACTGAGTTTGGTTGCAAATTCCAAATGGATGAGTGGCCTTTGAAATGAGCTTTGATATCTTCTACACCTTCCTGAAAATTTTACAGTGCTTTCTGAACTGAATGTATACTGCAAGCCTTAGATCTCAGAGTTCAATGAAAGGCACAGCAGCATTCTGCAGGGGCAAAAGGAGCCAGGGCTCTGTTCTCTTGGCCTTTATGCCCTGATACTAACGCTGCCCACACGATACTCGGGCTTATCTTTCTTCCTCTTCAGCAAATCCCCCCAAATAGAGCAGTCAATAAAAGCCTGACACTTGTACAGCTTTCCCATCTGAGTTGGCCTAAGGCTGAGGTGGGGGGAGGTCTCAGGGAAGAACAAGGATTCAGCAAAGACATTTTTGTTTGTTTTCCCCTCCCAAGGGTTCCTGGCTGTGTCTCTCCTGTTTCCAGAGCAGTTACACAATTGCTGCAGAACTTCAAAGATGGCTTCACGGAAGCCGTGGAGGATGTTTTCTGTTGCTAGACTGGAGAAACTTAAGGTGGTTTGCCAGCCTACCCTAGAGCAGAAAACTTCCCTCTAAGGAAAAGAATTAATTTTCTGCAAATGCAGCTTTACTTCAATGGTGACCAATTCAAATTTAAAATTCATCTTTTCTTACCTGTTTTACTTCAGCTCTTTTAGCTGGAGTAAATCTGTTCTAAGATTATTCTCCTTGGTGATGGCTATCTAAAATCATATTAAAAAAAAGGATCTGCAACTCGAAGCAATGGCATTTTCAACTGAGACCCTAGCCCTGGATTTAAGATGCTGTCTAGTTGTGTATGAAGCCTGTGGCAATTGGCCTTTTAGGCAAATTATGTAGACTTCTTTTAATGACTATATGAAGGGAGGAAACAGCCATGAGGAGTAGAATGCAACAGGAAATTCATGTGTCAATTTGCAGACCTATTAATTGTATAGGAATGCTTTGTCTGTTAAAAATAAATTCCAAGCCTGTGTAGAGATATTTAAAACAAACTTTCTCCAGTGTCTCAACTATTTCTAAAATAGAGAAATTAGTATAGCCAAATAAGAATAGCTTTTTTTTTTTTTTTGTCAAATGAACATTTTTTTCTTTGACTCTCAAATCCTTTAAATATCCTTGCAGACATTATGCCTGTTCTGAGGGACTTCTCGTTACCTAAAAGTGGGCTGTATGAATCAATGGAGAAATAACCTTTCTCTGAGACAAGACTCATCCCTAACAGTAGAGAAGAATCCGATGAGCTCACTCCAAGCCCAGCCTACCCCTGCCTAAACTGCACCCCAGTGCAGAACCTTGGCTTGGCCCTCGGTCTCATGTCATAGTCATGGGTCTGGCTTGTGCAGCCCCTCAGTTTGAGGTAGGACTGCTTCCCTCTTTCTGGAAGCATTCTAGATTCCTGCTGAAAGGGGTCGTTCTTTGTGTTAAATACGTGAGTTTGCTTTGGGGGTGGGGAAACAAAGTCTTCTCCAAAGCTTTGTGAATTCAAGGTAGAGGCTTCCCTCTGTATCTTAGATGTGAGATGTGGTCTAATTTCTTTCTGGCCTATCATACCAAGAAGTCTTACAAGCATCTTTTGTGAAATATGGATAACACCAGCTGTCCAAAACTCAGGTACTATAACAAAACTTTCTGCCTTGTCTAAAAATGAATGAATGTTTCCGAACATTGCTAGCACTTATGGAGAGCTGATAGTCTGAACAGTTATGGCACTCCCATGTGGCTCCAGCTGCTGCTAACAGTAAGCACCTGATGCCTGATTTGTAATGGGCAGCAGGTGCTCCTTGAGACTGTTGGGGTGCCCCAACCTGGCCGTGCTGGGTAAGGAGCGTTATTTGTGACAGGCGTCTGGAGTCTTCCTCAAGTGGGAAAAAGCCACAGACAATGGCAATGGAAATTGCTCACAAAATGATAAAGGAGTACCATATGGCTTTGGACAGGCCTTGCTGTGTGGGTGTGTTGCATTGAAAGTTTCATTTGCAGCACTGAGAAGAAGAAACCTTTCTCAGCCGGTTTTCAGGACAGATTTGGGTATGTAATGCATGTATTCTACTGACCCTTTGGTTTTCTAATTTTTCTAGTTGTTCCACTATTTGCTGTAATGATTATTGGACAAGTTGGAATACTCCACCTCAACGGAGATGGCAAAAGTTTCAAAGATAGATTTGTTACATAATTTAGTTGGTAGATGATGTACCTCAGAGGTGAAAGACCCTCTAGGTTCAGCTATTATGCTGAGGTTTGGAACCATCCTAAATGTTCACCCCGCACCCCTGTGCTCTGGCTCAGCACAAGAGCACAGCACTGGCAGATCTTGGGCCACTGGACTGCTGAAATACAGAGTCCCGATCCTTTCATCTGGCAATCTTTGCCATATACTCTTTAAGTAGCAAAGCCAAAAAGCCAAATAGAGTTTAACACAAGTGCAGTTTTGCATTTGTGTCTGGTTTACAGAAGAGTCCCCGAGTTGTTTCAGTGAGGATATACGTCTTTGGTATTTGGACTTTTTTTGGTAAGGAAGCTCAAATTATCAGTAAACAGACAATGGTTTCCAATTATCTTTACAGTCACTGGGGGTATGATTCACATAAACTTGGAGAGAGTATTACATTGCAGTGCTGGAGGACACTGGATATGTTTACATGGTAGTTGTCAGAACAAATACATTTTAAGCTAATTTATTGATGGTAAATTGTCCAAGCTCTTCGTAGATGGTGTGAGATTACCAATACTTGAGATAGATGGTTTCAGTGTAGCGCACTGTTTATGCTGCAGAATACAAGGATTGGCGATTCAGGAGCAGAGCGAGCATTAACAAGTGGAGGACAGGAGTTAGCAGGAAACCATGGTACAGATGCCAGGATTTCTGAACGAGGACCCCCACCTGCCCAGCACAGGCTGTTTCCTGCCTCGTTCACTGCATGTCAGCTGCTGCAGAAGCTCAAGGACCGTCCCTGTTAGTCCCTGCCTGCCTGCCCTTTGCAAACCATGCGGAGTGGAAGAGCTGGACCTGAAAGCTACAGCCCCTTGGTGAGCTTGCTTCTCGTCTTGAGATCGCTTACAAAGGTTCCCGAAGCTTCGATGACAGAGGTGAGACGCCAACAGGAGGAGGGAAGTAAGCTTATCTTGGTTAACGTTTCTCTTTGGATGCAAAAACCCACTTACAAACTATTTCTTCAGGAACTGGTTGTGAGAGTTATGGTGGGCCTGGGTGTGAAAGTAAAGCCTGCTTGTTGTTGCTGAGTAACTCTGTGTGTGTCTGCACTAAATGCAGACTAAAGGTGTTTACTGTGGACAAATCTATATTTAGACAAGCCCTGGTGGAAGCTTAACATGGGCTTAAAATAAACCTCTTCCATCGTGGAATCTTCCTTTCCCTTTTGTGCCTCCACTGAGTTTATCTTGGAGTACAAAATTAAAATACATAGGCTTTTTGGGGCACTTCACAGACATTTGGAGACAAATGGTGCACTGCTTTAGCATGTGCTGTGTTGCCAACAGACCAATGCATCAGCATAACTACAAAAAATGCAGTGTAATTTGGAATGCTGGTCTCAGCCTGTGAAGACCCAAGACTAGGTGAAGGGTAGTACTGGAAAGAAGGCTGCATCTTAACTGGCAGAATTGCATTATATAGAAAAAAAAATGATAACATTTGCATTGAAATGAGATTGCACTGAGATGAATTTAGGTTGCTGGCAGTTTCATGCTGCTACTATTAGCCTCTCCAATTCATTAACAGAAAATAAATGCCTTCCGCATTATTTTAATGTAGTTAAATAAGTGAGGGAAAAGCTAACTCAACTCTATTAAATGAACCTAATACTCAAGCAGGATGAGAAGTGTATGCCTGCATTCTGCAGAGTCTCACAGGAATGCATTGTGCTGCTTCCTGCCCTGCTAAATGTGTGCCATCAAACTTCAGTCAGTAGATAAATTGTCAGTGGGGAATGAGCAAACACTTCTGAGGAGCTGACTCCGGTATCCAGCTCTACCTGGTGGCTCCCTCAATAAAAGCACTTGCCTTCGGTAGGCTGAGATTGTCATCTTTATGCTCTGGAGGTGGAGTAGTCTACTCGGCCTGTGTTTGCAAAGGCTGTTTCACACAGTCTTTACAAAGACTAAAAGCTGTCCGCCAGAGGGAAACTGAGGGTTTCTAGAGCACCCGATTGACACAGCACTGGACGATCCGAGTCCCGCTGGGAAACCAGCAGGCGTGTGGTGAGGTTGGTTACAGCCCTTCTCCATGTCATGTGCTCAACAGGCAGAAGCTGGAGAAAGTTCCGTGTAACAAATGAGTCATTATTTTCTTAAAAGACGTTCTTTAATGCATTTTTGCCACCTCATCATGCCCTTTGCCAAAGCTCTGGTTACTGCAACCGTCACCCAGGAGCCTGTTGCATGGGACTGGAGGGCCATTCTGATACTTGGTTTATTCTAGTTCATGCTGCCTTTCAGCAACGGTAAGGATCCAGTTCTCTATTTTCTGTCCATCCTCTGCTGAAAGTAAAAATGTGTTTGACTGATTTGCATCATATTCTTTAATAAAGATTGTTATGCTAGCCTTTTAAAGCATGAAGCTAATACAAAATAAAACTTAGAAAAGATCCGATATTCCTGATTAAAAACAAAAAAGCAGAGGTAGCATAAACCAGTCTGCCTTCCCATAGTTAAGCGCACACTGTATGCACCCTATATACCATAACTCAGAAAGAAGTGTAACATCTAGAAAGGGAAAAGATCTTTTATCAAGTTATTAAGTAAGTTATTTTCTGAAAAAAATGATTTGGTTATGTATTGTGATTTTTCTTAATGTGCTGGTATTTTTATTGGCATCCGGTTCTCCAATGTAACCACACATAGTTGTATGTACAAGATTTGCTCCTATATGAGATAGCTCTGACCCTCACCTTTCTTCTGTAAGGAATCTTCTTTCGATCTGTAAAGAAAATCAAATCCTTTCCCCGAAACAATGAGTGCATTCTGAGCTATCCCAGTACAACGTGCACCATCTTAACCGGATTTTAGCTTTATTGTGAGGGACACTTAACAAGATGAGTGCCACACCGGAAGATAGGATTGAACAACAGAAAATTTGTATCTTGGTATAAATAGCAATTGTGGTCTGTACTGGCATTGATCTTGGTGGATTTATGGCAAACCTAGAGGTCATGAGAGAGCTGTGTCAAAGTGGAAATGTACTACTACTTTGTATTCTCTGAAGGTGGATGCTCTAGAAAAATGGAACTGATATATTTATTTGCTTGGAGATGCAGCACTAATTTTATTTCCATTTTATACTATTGGCAAATGCACTTTCTGCTGCCAACACTTATTTGTCATTCCATGCGCGCTGTTGCATTTTAGTTGACATATATAAGGAAGAAATTGCCCCCCATGAGGGTGGCGAGGCCCTGGCACAGGCTGCCCAGAGGAGCTGTGGGTGCCCCATCCCTGGCAGTGTTTGTGGTCAGGCTGGGCAGGGCTTTGAGCAACCTGGTCTGGTGGAAGGTGTCCCTGCCCATGGCAGGGGGGCTGGAATTAGGTGATCTGTAAGGTCCCTTCCAACCAAACCACTCTATCATTCTAGATGTGATTTTAAAAATAGCCTTAAATTATTGTGATTTATCCTTGATGTTCTAGTACATAAAACATCATTATTTAACAAACCCAAATAGCTCCTTTATCAGTTTAGATGATGCAAATATATGCAGCAGATTCAGAAGATTACATTATGTAAAAATTGTCATAGTTTCCTAGTTCATTACAACAAACTTACACTAAGCAAGTTTACTTCTGAAATCTTCAAAAAACATTCCTTGCAACTACATTAGTTGCTTGTGTTGCATAGCAAGAGTATTTAAGTGAGCAGCAAGATAAAATTACTTTTCTTAGATAACTTTTTCCTGTAGTCTTTGCATGTCTTCATTATTTATATGGGTAGTGTAAGGAGAAAACAAAATACAAACTCACCTTTCAGTCTTGTAAAAGTGAAAAAGCAGTTATAGATTATAATTTTTCAACCTAAATGACTGCTACATTTCTTTTGCTACAAGTTTTGCAGAAGGTCTGCACATGATATTTATTTTGCATATACATCATAGAACAGTTTGGGTTGGAAGGGACCTTCAAAGCTCATCCAGTGCCACCCCTGCCATGAGCAGGGACATCTTCACCAGCTCGGGTTGCTCAGAGCCCCGTCCAGCCTGGCCTTGAATGTCTCCAGGGATGGGGCATCCACCACCTCTCTGGGCAACCGGGGCCAGTGTTTCACCACCCTCAGTGTAAAAAATTTCTTCCTCATGTCTAACTTAAATCTTCCCTCCTCTAGTTTAAAACCATTGCCCCGTGCCCTGTTGTAACACACCCTTCTAAAAGTCGGTCCCCATCTTTCTTATAGGCTCCTTTTAAGTACGGAAAGGCTGCAATAAGGTCTCCCTGGAGCCTTCTCTAAGTAGGATAGCGTGATGGAACACTAGAAAGGTACATAGTTAATATCCTAAATAAATAGAAAACCAGTTTACAAATCAGCATTTGGAAGTATGCAGCTGAACAGTCTGTTAGACGGTGGTTACACTGGTGGTACAGTTCATCCGAAGACCTGCTTCAGGTCTTGCCCGTTATGGGACCTCTTCAGAAGACAGGCGTGTGGACACAGCACATTGTGTGTTTGCAGTGGCAGACAGACTGGGTGGAGGGAGGTGGTTCTGCTGCTAGATCTGCATCTCCTCACACAACAGAAGTTCCCTGTCAGCATAGCCATGATGACACATGGGGGATTTGTAGTACTTCATTGGCATCTCAGGGGAAACCTGTTTTCTTTGTAGCTTCTGCAATCTTATCATTCCCTTTCACACAAACCTGAGAGAAGGTATAATGACCCTGCTTTGCGTGGTCAAACAGCACGTGACAAGCGTCACTCTTTCTGCCTCTCGCATGAAGGGTTAAATTATAACTACTGAAGTATGGCCTTTTAAGGCTGCTGAAGACAAATGAGTGTCCTTTAGACTCTGTAACTGCACGGACATTTAATACATCCGCTTAAATTAAACTCTAGCCAAACTACTGATTGCTTTCCTCACCTTTTTTCCCCTTCAATCATTAACAGACATTTTTCACAAGCAAGTTAACAAACCACCAGAGAAGACGATGAACTTTAGATGTATTAGCTTGGCCCTTTCATTCCAGAGTCTCTCTTCCTACTCAGATTGTGTAAAGACTGCAAATGTACAAAAGGATGCTCTCAATCTGGACCACAAGTTACAGGACAGTAGTTGATCAAATATTTAGAATTGCTTTATGTTTTGAGATTTTCCTCCATTGCATATTATGTACCTTCTGTTTAAAAACAAACAAGCCAGCCCCACCAAAACTACAACCAAACATCAAACAAAACCAAACAAAAACCTCAAAACAAAACCCGACTCCAGACATCCCCACTTCTACACAGGTTGATAATTCCTTTTTGGTCAGTTTTGGGGTGTTCAGCACACCAGCTGCGTTCTTTGCTGGGAAGGACCCCTGCCAGGATGCCTGCATGAATACTCTAAATTTCCTCTCTGTACCCTCAGGAGCTGCTGCACTGCCTGCGGAGTGGAGAACATTTCCAGACGATCTCTATGCCCAATATAGCTCTTAGTGACCTAGGATTGCACCTCCTACAACCACAGCTCATCAAAAATAAGGTAACTTTTAACTAGGAGCTGCTCTCAACCCTGGCCTGGCTGTGTGAGTGCCTTTATCCTTTGGGTTCTTAAACCTCAGAGTCTGGGGAAGGAGGAGTTCGTAGGCATTATTCAATGTTTCCCTTCATTTTCTATTTTAAAGAGAAGGTTTAAGAATTCTCCTGGTGATGTGTGGGACAAAAGTGTGGCTACAAAAGGTGCAGCTATGGCACTGTTATAATTCACTTGCCTTTGGAGGCCCTATAGGGTTTCTCAAGTGAAGAAATGAGAAGATTAATCAGTAATTTGAAATCTAAGCCAAAAGGCAGTTGCCAAAGTACTGTAAGATGAGTGAGCAGAAACTTAGAGTTGGAGGGAGCTGGGTTGCTTGTTATGAAAGCAAGGACAAAAACACATGGAGGAGGGACTCCTTGCCTCAGCCTTCTGGTTCTGTGCCTTATTTTCACAGGTTGGTCTTTTGCCAGCAAGGTTGCCCTCTCAAAATTATGGTATGCCCTTGCCTGACATGTTGATATGAAAGCAGAGTTAATTAAAAGTGGAGGACTTGTCATCAGGAGGGCATCCAGATAAGTTAAAGCAAAGCAATTAGGATCAATATGCACTCATTCAAAGTGCATTTTAATTCTCAAGTGGGGTTTCTCCTTCAGGTTGAAAGCTGCCTGTGATTTAAAATCAGTTTGCATCTGACTAGGACAGCTTTCTCTGCATGAAGATCCAGTGTAGGCTGTAACTGATGTGCCCTAACTCTTAGGAATGTTCCTGCGTACGTAATCCATTATGAACTCCAAGCTTCTTGTATGCAGTAGTCTGATGACTACCTGTGAATACAGGAGTATTCTTCTTCACTATTTTTTCAGATAGTCATAACCAATTTTGCTAGAGTGAAATGGCCACTTAATTTTAGCCCACAACATTGTTTTTTAAGCTCCTGCAGAGTTCAAAAAGCAAAACTCTTATCTCAAGCACTGTAATGGAACTGGAGCTTTGTATGTGCTGTATTTATTAGTTTTGTATTGAAATGTAGGGAACAGTACATCTTGAATGGTTGTTTCGGAACTGTTATTTTCCAGCTGTCTCTTGTGTGGCTATGGAAAGATTTCAGTTAGCTTTTTGATTTCAGCCCCTGTCCTGGAGCCCAAGAAATTATCAAAGTAAACAGCAGCTGTTTACTGTCTGGGCAGCTGTCTTCAGTCATTTCTTGTTTCAGCAACTTAGTGCATGTGTGTTCCTGAAACTCTATGCTCTCCCAAAGAAATCTCTGCCAGTATCAAGCTAGCCTTGCTTTTCCTGATATCTATAGCACTACTTGATGGAGTTCAAGCTTACTTGCCTCTTGTAGTTGTCTAATGTGTGTGCAGAACAATTTGTTCATTTGTCTATGCAATAACTTTTTATAGTTCTTGAAGAATGTTGTCTACCTTCTCTCTAGGTTAAATGTAATTTATTTCAGTTCTCCTTTGACCCATTTTCTAGGCTCTGATAACTCCTGTTATCTTTTTTTTCCTTTTTTTATTTTTTTTCCCTTTCTGTTGGCTGCTCTTTTTAACATGAGATGCCCAAAGTTGAACCATATGCCAGCAAAGTCCTTCCCACCTCAGAGATGTCTTAGAGGTGAGTCTTGAGTTTGTATCATTCTGTCAGTTTTTCCAGTAGCAAGTATTAATTTTAATATTTGCTTGAACACTGTGAGGTGGATCTTGGCACTTTTAAAGATACTTGAAACTGATGAACCATTGTAAATATTGCACAGAGGAGTAGAACTGGACTGTGGATCTGAAAGGGCAGCTATGCTATACCTGTAGGAACTGAACAGGCTGTAAACATCTTACATCGCTTCAGAATTTCAGCTCTAGGAATATTTCAGCTTTCAGACTTTCACCCAACTCTGGGAATGTTTGTGTTTCCACCTGCGGCTTGTATGGGTACTTGAGCTGACCTGACTGGGTACAAAGAGCAGCAGAGCTGTCATGCTGAACACACACCCGTGGGTAGAGCCTGATATTTCTGCATATTCAGCCGGCTTCTACAACAGATTTTGCAGTCTGGGGAGTGCAAGTTGCAGGTGCCTGAACTTGTGTGAGCTGACAACTACTTTGTCATATGTGTAGCAGCGCTGTGCGTGCCGTGCACACTGATCTGAGCTAGAGCTCTGTCTCTGATCCGAAAGTGAGTTGTCTCTTACTGAGCTAGCAGGCTAGGGTAGCAGTGCTGTGTGTGCGCTGCCTGCGTTGCTGTTTGCAAGTGCAAGTTTGCGGCCTTTGGGGAACGGGGAACCAGCGCCCATCGCCGTCCTGCAGCCCCTGGTACCCGAGCAGGTTCGAGGCCGCTGCGATTATGCCTGAAGGAGCCGCGGTCCTGCTCCTGCCTCCCGGGCGTCAGCGTGGGCATGCGAATGAAAGGCTCAGGGTATGGTGGGAGGGGGCTTTGATCTGCCTTGGGGCCAGGCTGGCGCTGCGGACGGGCGGGGAGAGGCGGGACAGCACGGTGAGCGGCTCCTGCCCCGGCTCGGCTGCGGCCGCCCGGCCCCTGGCTGGGAGCGACCCTCGGCCGGGGACCAGTGGCCGCCTCTCCCCGGCGAGAGCGGGGCACAGGGAGCCGGCGGGTCCGGGGTCTGGCGGCCGAGCAGGAGGCGGGCGGGGGTTGGCCGCGGAGGTGAGCCGAGGGGCGAGCGGCCCCACGCCTGGCCGGAGGGGCGGGGGCCAGCCCGGGGGGGAGGAGGGGGTGGCGGCCCCCGGCGGCTCCTCCCCCGCCCGAGTTACAACCGGTTCGTGC